>JARLTB010000441.1:0-212500 GCA_030141615.1 Unio pictorum
AACCTACATGTAAATAGCAGATCACCAGATTTTCAAATCCATTCATAGTCCACATCTACATTTTATTTTGAGTATAATTCGTTTTTAAATGTCTTGCAATTTTAAGTTTACCCAATCCCATGAAATTATCATTTCATTTGTATGCATTGTACATTTGATTTGCATGAATATTTATTCTGAATTTCATTTTCATTTCACCAATATATTTATCTTCTCCATGGACTGTATATTATTCCTAATACTTTGAGTACATTGAGTGGAATGCATAAAATTGAACATATTGTTGATTTGAGTTTTGCATCATTTTCAGCACATGATAAGTAATACATAACAGCCAATATATTTGGCAGAAGTAGACTGGGAGAACCCCCGGAAGAACAGCCAAACCACTTACAGCTACTGATAAGAATTCAGAGAGGTGAGATGTCAGTAAAGGCAAGCGCCTTAGATCACTCGCCCGCACGTGACTGCACAATAAAATATCTTGGTACTAAAAGAGATTTGAATATCAATTTATTCTGGCCAGGATGAGACATGCAACATAACTGACTATAATATATTTTGTTGTATTAGAGTCTACATTATCCTGTCCATGTATAACAGCAGTAAGAGTTCATTAACACATTAACCCCTATCATAGAGTTTACAGGGCATGAGGTTGTAGCCTACTTCCAAGGTCTGTAGCATCAAGGTCATGCATGATACACTAAAATGGGTGGTATTATAGAATGGTAGGCATATTTAGCTCTACAATGATACCAAATAATCAGGACATTTTAGTTGCACTACAAAATACAGAGGGAAAAGAAAGTTTTTGGACCCATTTTTTTTCACCCAAAATTTGCCCATTTTCGATCCGATTTTGTGTCCAGATGTTACACTTTATGGTGTCAGATCTATGTCAGTCTTTGTCAGACCAGCCTGAAGTGCACACAGGTGAACCTGTGCAAAAAGTAGGATAAGGTGGACAATTTGAATAAAGAGTCTCCTCCATTCAGAAATTATGGGTCCATTAAGCAAACAAAAAAAAACAAAACAACTGAAACTTTCACCTTCTGTTCATGCGCCAGCAAACTAACCAATGAAAAACATTTTTGTTAAAGCACAACTCTGCATTGCTCTAATTGACTATTGCTTGGAAGTTGATGTATTAGGATGTGTTCAGAAATAGTTCCCAAAATGTGTTTCCTATATTGCATAGTCTAGCAATGTATACTGCACTCAGAAAAGAAAACAAATAATCCAGAAAGAAAAAACTTACAATTGCTACGTATCGCAAGTATTGCATCATTGTGTGCCTTGAGCCACGAGTGTTTATTATTAAAAAGCTGATTAATACGATTATGTTAATGAGGAAAATAGGGTACCCACTCGACACTAAGTACACAAATTCTAAGCATGAGAAAATAAAAACAAAATTATTTTATATGATTACTGTATTATAACATTTAATTGATGGGTATCATATAAAAATAACAATAAGAAATTATTATGTTTTATATGGATAGTGTTTAACTTTCATAAGTTACAATTTAGAAAAGTTCTATGGTAGTCAAAAGTACAGCACAATACATAGCTCAGTCAAATGAAGTGTGTAATGACTGAAAAGATTTTAAATGCATGATATTCTTGGATATTTTATGTCCTGGAAATATAGCCAGAAACATCATATGATACATGGATATATTCTTGGATATTTTATGTCCTGGAATTATAGCCAGTACCATTATATGCTAATGGATATCTTCTTGGATATTTTATGTCCTGGAAATATGGCCAATACCATGATATGCTACATGGATATCATCTTGGATATTTTATGTCCTGGAAATATTGCCAGTACCATTATATGATACATGGATATATTCTTGGATATTTTATGTCCTGGAATTATAGCCAGTACCATTATATGCTACATGGATATCTTCTTGGATATTTTATGTCCTGGAAATATGGCCAATACCATGATATGCTACATGGATATATTCTTGGATATTTTTATGTCCTGGAAATATTGCCAGTACCATGATATGCTACATGGATATTTTATGTCCTGGAATTATAGCCAGTACCATTATATGCTACATGGATAATTTTCTTGGATATTTTATGTCCTGGAAATATAACCAGTACCATGATATGCTACATGGATATCTTCTTGGATATTTTTATGTCCTGGAAATATTGCCAGTACCATGATATGCTACATGGATATTTTATGTCCTGGAAATATGGCCAGTACCATGATATGCTAGATGGATATAGTCATGGATATTTTATGTCCTGGAAATATTGCCAGTACCATGATATGCTACATGGATATCTTCTTGGATATTTTATGTCCCGGAAATATGGCCAATACCATGATATGCTACATGGATATATTCTTGGATATTTTTATGTCCTGGAAATATAGCCAGTACCATGATATGCTACATGGATATTTTATGTCCTGGAATTATAGCCAGTACCATTATATGCTACATGGATATATTCTTGGATATTTTATGTCCTGGAAATATAACCAGTACCATGATATCCTACATGGATATCTTCTTGGATATTTTATGTCCTGGAAATATGGCCAATACCATGATATGCTACATGGATATATTCTTGGATATTTTTGTCCTGGAAATATTGCCAGTACCATGATATGCTACATGGATATTTTATGTCCTGGAATTATAGCCAGTACCATTATATGCTACATGGATATATTCTTGGATATTTTATGTCCTGGAAATATAACCAGTACCATGATATCCTACATGGATATCTTCTTGGATATTTTTATGTCCTGGAAATATTGCCAGTACCATGATATGCTACATGGATATTTTATGTCCTGGAAATATGGCCAGTACCATGATATGCTAGATGGATATAGTCATGGATATTTTATGTCCTGGAAATATTGCCAGTACCATGATATGCTACATGGATATCTTCTTGGATATTTTTATGTCCTGGAAATATTGCCAGTACCATGATATGCTACATGGGTATCTTCTTGGATATTTTATGTCCTGGAAATATGGCCAGTACCATGATATGCTACATGGATATTTTATGTCCTGGAAATATGGCCAGTACCATTATATGCTACATGGATATATTCTTGGATATTTTATGTCCTGGAAATATAACCAGTACCATGATATGCTACATGGATATCTTCTTGGATATTTTATGTCCTGGAAATATGGCCAATACCATGATATGCTACATGGATATTTTATGTCCTGGAAATATAGCCAGTACCATTATATGCTACATGGATATAGTCATGGATATTTTATGTCCTGGAAATATTGCCAGTACCATGATATGCTACATGGATATTTTATGTCCTGGCAATATTGCCAGTACCATGATATGCTACATGAATATCTTCTTGGATATTTTATGTCCTGGAAATATTGCCAGTACCATCATATGCTAATGGATATTTTATGTCCTGGAAATATGGCCAGTACCATGATAAGATACATGGATATCTTCTTGGATATTGTATGTCCTGGAAATATAGCCAGTACCATGATATGCTACATGGATATCGTCTTGGATATTTTATGTCCCAGTACCATGATATGCTACAAGGATATCTTCTTGGATATTGTATGTCCTGGAAATATAGCCAGTACCATGATATGCTACATGGATATCGTCTTGGATATTTTATGTCCCAGTACCATTATATGCTAAATGGATATCGTCTTGGATATTGTATGTCCTGGAAATATAGCCAGTACAATGATATGCTACATGGATATATTCTTGGATATTTTATGTCCTGGAATTATAGCCAGTACCATTATATGCTACATGGATATCTTCTTGGATATTTTATGTCCTGGAATTATAGCCAGTACCATGATATGCAACATGGATATCTTCTCGTGTAATAATGTGTGGACTGATGAATGAACTACTCAGACTGGTAAATGCAGGAATGTTCATCTGTTTACAATGTTTGATTCAACTGGAGCTGGTTGGGAGTGTTTGACAAGCTTTCAAGAATCAGATACTTTTAGCTTAATAATGCTAACCCAAAAATACACAAAGTTAGAAATATGATAAAATTTTCCATGAGCTGCTTTATGAGTAAATTTCTTTTTGTTATATATCTGTATTTGTTGTTGTTGTTCTTTTGATTTGATAACAACTATGACAGGTACAGCAGCAGACAACAGGGGTTATTCTTTTTAAAAGTAGTTCCTTAGCACACTGACACCCTGACTGAGATGACCTGTCTGAGAGAATCAGACTTAGATAAGAAAAGTAAATTTAGCAAAACAGCTAAACGTCACTGTCGCATGTTTGAGAATAGATTTTTATGCTGTATTGTATTACATTACAGTGAACCTTACGAATCTCCATTATATTTGATTTTTACTGTATCGTCTTAGGCTGGCCATTCTGTTATTCTCAGTTGTTATATTGTACTATTACTGTGTTGTGTTATGCTTGCTACTGTATGATTTTCGGTTGCTATACTGAATTCTACTATACTGTATTGGGCTGGACATTCATTCTTATGCTTCTCCATCATTATAGCTGGCTTGTATTGTATTGTATGAGGCTGCCACTATTCAGTCATGTACATTTAATTTAATTATTTGTCTGTTAGGTTGTTTCAAATTGTAACAGAATTGTTACCGAGAGGAGGGTGGATTAAATGAACAATACAAACACAATTTGTGAAAGAAAATATAAATTTATGTAATAAATTATAAATGAAAAAAATACAGATGTAACAACACAATAATTCATGCACTCAACCCACAATTACACTCACAACCATTCACAATACATGAACAAATTAAATATTAATACAAAAGGAATCTCAGATGTAAAGGGATCTCTTGGATTATACACAGATCCAAGAATCCTTTACGAAAGTTAAATAAATGCAAGAATGATTTACGAAAAAAAATAAACACAAACGACAAACTATCTATCGCACGATGGATTGCGATAACTAGCACGATCATATACTTGTATTCAATCAAGTTGCTAGCTTTTATTGATATCTATGTGATCACTTGAAATATTATTGCGATCTGACATAAGCATGTAAATACAACAATGTATTAAATTATATTACAATTTCAATACACCTATGTGTCTCCCCTGTATAACCGCACGATTCAGCAACAGTTGAATCGTCTCCCAGTTTCCCCGAGAACCGAGGGTTGACCAATACTATTATCGGACGTTTCCCTACACGGATCCACCACAGTTATACGTTCAGACAGCATACAACATCTACCCGAACCAACGGTTCCTCACTCCCCTAGATGTCTACCCGGACGTTTTACAACTCTAAGACAGCTCCGACACTCGGACTTCTAGCTTTCCGGATATTTACACGTTACACAGATATTGACGAACAGACAGTTCGACACACAGACAGATACTTCAATTCTGTTTGCACAAATTAACGGCACAAGCACATTCAGATATTTATACAGAGATGTTCCAGAACAAACAATAGATGTCCCACAACAAATCAAACGATATCAAAGACGTTTATCAAAAGATGGTATCAGATGTGTTAACAGCTACGGTATCAACGATGTTATTAGCAGCTACGGTATCAACGATGTTATTAGCAGCTACGGTATCAACGATGTTATTAGCAGCTACGGTATCAACGATGTTATTAGCAGCTACGGTACCAGAAACAATGTAACAACTATGTTAGCAGCTACGGTATCAGAGACGGTATCAACGATGTTATTAGATGCGCTATCAGTGATGAACTTCTACGGTATCAACGACGGAATCAGACGGAATCAGACTGAATCAGTGATTGTCAGATGTTATCAGATCTACGGAATCAACGATGTTATTAGATCTCCGGAATCAACTATAATAAACAAAACCAGACTAATAATAGTGGTCTCAAAAATAATCTAAGCCGTAGATTACGATATTGTATTTAAAGTCTAAAAGTGACTAGTAATTCCAAATATTCCACGTTCATTGCAATAAAGGCATCATTATACAAAATGATAATCTGAATAAAACTCACAATAAAACGAAATGTAAATTTAACACTCACCCCTTTGGCTGGAGATTTGCAAGACGAGGTAATCTATCCTTCGATTAGATATTTGGGTTCCCGTAAATAATAATGAGAAATCCTTAGCCTTATATACTCTCTATAGGTGAACATAAATCACATCGAGCTTATTGTGCACCACGTGAAACTAAAGTTCCGGATTCCATGTAAATTAACCTCAAGCCCATGCAAATCGCTACACGCCGCTTACCCTGGAGAAAAGCACTTAATCACCCCAGGTAATGCGTGTACGACGAAATCAAGAAAATGGTGAGTTTCGTTTGCAATTGAAGAACAACAAAAATCAGTTCAAATTTTCGCCTAATTCTGTGACACAAATCTTTTTTTATTTCATTATATGCTATTGTAATGTCACATTGTTTACTGGACTTGACCTTGTAAATAGGGTTCATTTCTACTTAACCTGCCTGACATTTTAGAATTTGTTTTATTTCATTTATGTAAAGAATTAAAAATAGCTTCATTAGATTCTATGTGTATGAGCCGATTGACTGAATCATTATTCAAGTAAACAATTTTTTAATTTTTTTTATCTGTCTCAGAGTATGAATCATTAAGTAATATCAATGTCATACCTGTACATGTACTATGTGATATTTATCATGTATTTATCTATTTTGTCCAGAAGAATGAACTCTTGACACCCATCAGGGAATATGTTTTGCATTTTAATCGGTCTTATAACTGATGTTATGATAAAGGACTTAAAACACTTGAGACATCAAGATGTATTATGTTGTGTTCAATTGGGCTGAATTTTTATTTTCTTCAAATTACTGAATTTCAAATTATTATTTTCCCTGGAAATACAAAAGTGCTCTGATAAAATATATTGAATAAAGACATTTTACTTGAATTTATAATGAATTCAAGACTGGAATAATATTTTCTGGGATTCAACAACAGACTGTTGACAAAGCAGTACTTTGCTGACCACAACAGAGACATCATCACCTTCCATCTTAAATTTCATTGGGATTTTAACTGAGATTCACTTAGAACATTTCATTGATAGGACTTGGATTATATTTGGATTCAGTTCACAATACTGCAATTTATTTTTCTCATTTTTCACTTCGTATTCTAGGGAATTAAATTATTTTTTAATCTTTACAAAGATTGTTGTCTTTAATCTTTTCTGTCACTTATTTTAAGACCCGTAACACTCATTTGATTCTCCATTGTTATATTGACTTTACTGTACTGTATTAGATAGGCCATTCAACTGTTTGATTCTCCATTGTGTTATATTTGACTTTTACTGTACTGTATTAGATAGGCCATTCAATTGTTTGATTCTCCTTTGTTATATTGACTTTTACTGTACTGTATTAGATAGGCCATTCAATTGTTTGATTCTCCATTGTGTTATATTTGACTTTTACTGTACTGTATTAGATAGGCAATTCAATCATTTGATTCTCCATTGTTATATTGACTTTTACTATACTGTATAGATAGGCCATTCAATTTTTGATTCTCCGTTCTGTTATATTCGACTTTTACTGTACTGTATTAGATAGGCCATTCAAATGTTTGATTCTCCATTGTGTTATATTTGACTTTTACTGTACTGTATTAGACAGGCCATTTGATCGTTTGATTCTCCATTGTTATATTGACTTTTACTGTACTGTATAGACAGGCCATTCAATTGTTTGATTCTCCATTGTTATATTGACTTTTACTGAACCGTATTAGATAGGCAATTCAATCATTTGATTCTCCATTGTTATATTGACTTTTACTATACTGTATAGACAGGCCATTCAATTTTTGATTCTCCGTTCTGTTATATTCGACTTTTACTGTACTGTATTAGATAGGCCATTCAAATGTTTGATTCTCCACTGTTATATATGATTTTTACTGTACTGTATTAGACAGGCCATTCAATTGTTTGATTCTCCACTGCTATATATGATTTTTACTGTACTGTATTAGACAGGCCATTCAATCGTTTGATTCTCTGTTGTTATAGTCGGCTAATATTGTATTATATAAGGCTAACCATTTAATATTTTACTGTCTTGTATTATACTGGCCATTCAATCTTACGATTCTCTATTGAAGAGACAAGAGTTCAGAATGAATGTGATGATCAGAGCCGGATTTAGACATTAGACAAAGGCCATATTTTGTAAGTGTTAACCGAAAATAAGGCTATTTAAATGTAATGTAACTAATTAATAAAGCCAAAACAATACATACATACACTGTGCATGGAATATATTTCTAATCATAAATTATATGACTTACATAAAATATATTGCACAGGTAATACTAGTAAACATATTATGCACACAAAAAAACCACTGGTGAAATTATTATTTAAATATAAATTAAAATAAAACTGTTTTAAAACATGTGACATTTTGAGAGGTACTTCAGACTGTGTGGCCATAAGCTGTATCTTGTTCGCTTATGTCTAAATTTGGCACTGGTGATGGCTTAAATTGCACAGTAAAAGTTAAGTTAAACAATCCTTTTACAAATATATAAATAGTTGGAAAAAAGAAAATATTTTAATTAAACATGAATTAGAAATAGGTCATGTAAATACACATATAAATTATTAAATGTCAGAGACATGCCAAATCCCCTCATTCATCTCTGTTGAAGCTTCTTTCATAAGCTTACCTGCCAAATATTTGGTCTAAAGCTTAAATGTTATTATGAATCAATAATATTACTGAATAGACATTATAGACAATTTACATTCACATAACTGCAGGATTCATAATTTTTTTTTAATAAATTCTTCTCAATGGATGGAGGTACCAAGTGGTACAAATTCAAGGTCACGTGGTGTGTTGGATGGTTCAAATATAGAGTAATGGACAATGCAATATGCTTACATGACATGTTTTATCAAAGCCAGTTAACAAATTCAGTCACAAGAGTTGGTGGTTTTGTAGAAAATGAATGATGCTCACAAATTATGTCTCATCATTTCATAACTTCAGTCACAAGAGTTGGTTGTTTTGTAGAAAATGAGTGATGCTCACTGTTACGTGCTTAGGCTCAAATAAGCAGCAACACAGAAAGAGTGAAAACTAACAATCTTGTAAAACTTTAACAAACAAATTTATTAAGTACAATTATTTTCATAAGAAAATATAAATAAACTTACGGTTTTAGAGAATCAAGTCCAAAAATAATCCAATATAGAATTCACAAAAATAATCCACTAATAGAATTGCAAGAGTCCTGATAAATAAATGCCCCAACAGTTCCAGGTTCACATCTTGACGATGTAATCCAATATGGACGACGATGTCACGTGATTTAGTCAGTTCTTGTTTTTATAATAATCCAAATAAAAATCTATGAGCACATATTCTTCTCCAGATAAATAAAATAATTCCTCTTGGTCCAACGAATAGACACAATCTCCAATATAACTCAAAACACAACTATTAATTTAAAGCCCAGAGATTCTACTAAATAGCTTTCTCCCAAAACATGGTTTATATCTCTGTTTTTTAATGTAAACAAGGGATCACATGATTTTCCAGAAGATCACAGAAAGAACGTACGATCATAAAAACACGCACACATAGAATGATCCAGAAGAAAAATCATCCACCACTCATCCCCAAGAACTAAAACTAAAATGATGTCCTTGGATTTAACCAATCGTTTTAGAAGCTTGTTGACACTCTCTGAAGCAGGGTCAGAAATGAGGTCAACCCTGTTGTTTACAAATAAAGTCTAGGTCAGCCCGAATTTTCCAGAATAGATATCTCCCAATTAATGAATTTTAAACCCAAAATAACAAATTTGGATCTGACATTTAAAAATAAATAATTTAAATCAAATATACGTAACATCACAAATTATGTCTCAAGGGTTGGTGATTATGTGCGATAGTTACACACAACAAAATCAATACAATGAGTGATGGGCAATAACTTTGCAATATAAAAAATCTTCAGCAAATTCATTTTTGGAAATTGGGGGTTGAGTGGCAAAATAATTAATCGATGTCAGACATATAATGCAATAAAACAAGTGATGATGATACATGTCAGACAGCTAGCATTATACCTTTTTAATCAGTGTGATGCCTGGTTGGGAAAATTTCCCATGGAAGTATTTACAATTATACATCAGGGTGAGTAAGGCTTGGGAATCACTCATAACCGGTCCAGTGTTGGCTGGTGGCTGACCTCGAGGCATGTACAACTTCGCACACTCCCAGGGAACAAATGGCCAGGCAGTGACATCACAGTTATCCCAGTAGATTTTATTAGATGTTGGATTGGTGTGGAGAGTCAATAATTCAGCCAACCAGATATCACAGAGACTGGAAAGGCAGGGAGATCGAAACTTCCAGACATATGTATTTCTGTTCTGTTTCACATCCTTGGACTTGCAGCTGGAACATTGTGGTGCTCGCACAGCTGAGCCTCCATACAATTTCTGCAACAGGGACTGGTGCATTGCATCCACTTCATTCTGTATAAATGAATTAAGTCCAACCTTTAGATAGTACAAAGCCAAGCCAACTTGAAGCCAATTTTTGTACTCCGGTTCTTTGACCTTAGTCCTGGTGCTTGTGGGAGGCATCTTAACTTCTGAGTAAGCTGGGTTTAGAACACTTATTATCAATCATAACTACCTGGAAAAGAAGACAAAAGTCAGAATAATAGTTTTGCCTGCAACACATATCTTATTTGAACAGATGACTGTATTTCTTGTAAATTGCATGAACTGTACAGTCGCCACACTAATAACCAATTTCTGCAGCGCTCAAAGATTTTTACAACATCAATCACCAATTGACCATTTTTACAGCACAAGTTTAACAAATATATCAATTTAGGATGCCGACTTATTAATGTCATTGTGCCCAAAGTTTAAACAAGAAAATACATGCATGGTCAATATACATGTACAATTACGATGACTTTGTGAGCTCATCCAATCATCAACTGAGGAAACCATGGAAATGGGCCGGCTCAACTGCAAATTCTAGTTACTAATTAGAATTAACCACATGCTTTTTAAAAAAATACCAAAAACAAATATGTGTGACACTGTGATACCAACTGTCTCTTACCACATCTCCTCCTAAGGCTCAGGGTGGAAGAACCACCAACCCACGAGAAGCTACTGGCAGGCTTACTCATGTACCAACATTAGCTGAGCCTCATTAAGTGTGATGCATTTTGCATTTGGACCCATTGGCATCGTCTAAGGGCATGTGAGGAGGTTGGGAGATAAAGAATCTTTTTGACAATGATGTAATAAGCCTAGTTGTTTTTGATAGCGAGCTGGTTTGTTAATCTTTTTCTTCTTTGGGTGTGTTAGTATTTTTTGAGATACGAGGGTTTTTGACAATAATGTAATAATCATAGAAATTTGTGACGGTGAGCAAGTGTGTTCCTCCTCCTATTTTCTTCTTCATCTTATTGGTTTTGTTTCTGTTACAGTGAAACATCTCAAGAAACCACCATGATACCAATAGAAGAAGAGTTGAGAGAATTAGAATCATTAAAGATCATTACATTATTCTTCACAGTTGATGCATACATAACATATATATTAGCGAAATAATTCCAAATTGCATGGGCAAGACTTTGTTGTCATTGAAGATGATAGTAAATAGCGTAAACAATATAATGCATGTGGCTGATCGGCAGATTGAGTGCACATATCATTTAGCTCAACAACGTAAAGCAGAAAGTGACCCTAAAGATGGTTCTCAAGGGCATTATAAGAAGTCAAAGTTTGGTAGTTACATGCAATGATTTACTCAGCTTTGCCTATTTACATGAGTACTACATACAGAGGTGATCTTTTATTAAAGATATGTGTATTTGTTTTAGGAAATTTAAAATATTAGTATTATATGAAATATTCAGTTTATAAACAATTTTTGAGATATGAAAGTATAATAGCTTACATACCTATCAGTCTCTTATGAAAAACACTTTGAAACTAATTAATATGCAAGGATAGATTGCAATGCTTGCAAATTTACATACGTTTAAACATTTTTTTAATGAAACTTCATTAGAAATGATGCATACTTCAAACGTATTTTGGTATGACTCAATCAAATCTAACAGAAATAGGACCGCGTTGGCATTAACATGATGGTAAGGAGAAAAAATAGTGTTATACAATCCTCACAGCAAAAAGATGCAGATACAAAAAATTTGAGAAGCAAACTGAAGAATTAGTCATGCATTATCGCACAAAAAGTACACATAATTTGGATCACTGATTGTCCCCAAGAAGAGAAGACACTTTATCTCGACTTAATTGAACAAGTTGAAGCTTAGCAGTTCGAAGCGAAGTTGTAATAAACTTTGCCCATTCACAGAAGACATGCTTATATATGAATGATATTTCAATAGATTTTTGTATTTTGTGGAAATTGAAAATATTAGTAGCAAAAAAAATTAAGATTATAAGCACTTTTGAGATGTTATAAAATGACCAATCAATAATCCTATAAGATTCTGTTATAAAAAGTTTTAAACTAATTTGGGTCCAATAACAGATTCATAATTCATAGAAATCTACATAGTTCTGAACATTTTCTGAAGGATAAGCCATTTGAAATGATGAATAGTCTCATAAATACATACATGACTTCCTCGAGTGTAAGAAAAATCTTCAGCCATTTCAAATAATGTTAGTTGCTATAGTAGTATATGGGATTTGCAAAAAGGCAAATTTACTCAGGGCCAACCGACGAGTTTCAATGGTACCCATACTGAACACAAAAGTTTTTATAAATCTTTAAATTACTGAATACATGTATTGGTAATAAAACATTTAATTATATAGTGAAACCTCTAAGAATGAAGTGAAAACGCTTAGGGGGTGCTCACCAGTTACTATATACATTTCAGAGAGTGACATATGCGAGATGAAGTTGTTTGCATTTATAACATATACAATGGAGATAATGTTGGCATATCTCTATGCTACTTTGATGTAATGTGGCTGACATTTCTTTGGATACTGCACTTGTGGAAATTGTACATGATCTAAGCACATGGTATAACAAAATGGACAAATTGTGCTTGACAAATTAACCAGAATTAATCAAAAGTACACTAATTTATTAAACTAGGGAAAACGAATTTTGCTGAAGTAGGCAATAGCAGCTTCTGAAAGTGCAATGAACAAATTACAAAATATCTGAAAAGTAAAGAAATCTGTCGGATCATTTTTCTACAATTTACCTCTGAAGTCCAGGAAGTGAAAATGACCATGCGGAGCTAGCAGGTTTTTTTTAATTTATATGAGCACATCTTAAGTTAGCCCAAGCTGTATACTCTAGAACCTAAAGTACACCCATCAATCATACATCAAAATAAAGGGAATCGAAAGTTCTTCTACCAACATCTAAGATATACAAAGTCTTTATTATATTGCCAGTATAACCAGTGAAGAAATCCCAGAAAATTCTTTTTCTTTAAAATTCTAACCCTATGCAAAGTACAAAACTGTATAGCGCCACCTTAGCACTAAGATAAAATGTTGGTTTTGAAGAATAAATATATAACATTTCTCATAAATTTTCTAAATTCACTGGAATTTATTTTGCTTCATTTGTTTTGTTGTTTAACATTTAGTTTTCTATCGTTCCTTTTTGGTTACTGAGAATTTTTTTAAAAAATTAAATATTATATATTCAGCTATTACACAGAGTTGACTTAATCATTTACAATATCTTTAATTCCAAAAATCTTTTGAATATTGCATATATTATATTCAATACTAACTTTTACCTTAGATGTATCATCCCTTGAATATTACACATTTTTGAATATTTTTCAGCGTCAGAAACAGAATGGGCAATAAACTTAGCTCTTTCTTACCTCCCTATTTTTATGTTTTCCAATTTCATTGTTTTTGTCATTTGTTGTTCTGTAGTGTAGTCATATCATTATTGATGGTGTAAAGCGCTTAGAGCTTCATAAGATTAGGTGCTATACAAAGTCCTCATTATTATTATCATTATTTAAAATATTTATTCAATAAAATGAACATTATATGGGAATATAATTTATTTGAAATATTTTATGCTTCATCAGATTTTAAGAATGTTTCCACCAATGAATCTTCGACCATTTTTCCTCAGTTTACCATCTTACAAATCAACCAAACAATAAAAAAAATATCAGATCCATTTTGAAATTAATAAACAAAACATGATAACCTAACCACAACATCATACCACTCCTAAAAAACAAGTTACTATTTGTGCCAAGCTATTATTATACGTGTACATATATGACAATTACAACAAATTTAGCAAAAAAACATAAGGTAGTTGCAAACTTAAATTTCTTTGGTATGTAGGAACACATATTAGCCTAGACTATTCATTAAATGTGTTTTAAAACTATTCTGTAGAATTACTGAACCTATAAAAAATTAGTGACTGGATTTTCAAAACTTGTTTACAGAACATGAATCTTGACATGAAAATAGATATATCATGATGCAGTCACAATTAAGTAAGACATCACCATGAAAATGGTTATATCATGGTAAAGACATAATTAAGTATACCGGGTAATAACTATTTTTCAAATATAGTTACAAAGCTGAAAAACTACTAAAAAAGGCATTTAAACATATGCAAAATTAAACCAACTGAAAGGTCTTAAGCAGAAAAACAAATAGGATTGATATAGTCTAATACTGACGTTACCCTACTGTTGGCAAATACATTAATTTAGATCTTTGAGAGCATAAAGACAAAATCCCAGAATTCGTTATACCGCATTCTCTGCATGACTTCTGACAATGGGTGTCATACACTTGAGAAGGCCCAAAAGACATAATTCCACAAGCCAATACATGCAATTTTTCCAAGGAGTTATACCTTTTTGGTGTTCTCAAGTGACTGGATCAAATAATTAAACTTTCCATGTTCATTTATCTGATGTCAGCCATCAAAAACAACTCCATGGCTCAGAAAAATCCTTCATTATCATATCTCTATCAGGTAAAAAAAAAAAATTTGGTGCAAATTTCTTGTCAATCCTTTCTGCAAAGAAAACCGACTTTGTTTTTGTTATATTTAAACCATTCTAATGCACAGCCACTTTCATAAATGTATAATGAGAGAAAGTATCAAGAAATTAGTTTTACATCTAGCCCCTAAAGGTCTAATGTTTTAATGGCTTTCTAGTTTACAATGATATATTTAACTAATCTAGGTGTTATATTTGTGTGGAAATGTTTGCCTTCTAATGGACTTTCTTACATCTTTATCATTTTATGCCTTCAATACGTAGGAAGTAAAGAGCCCAAAAAGGTCAAAGGTTTCTGATTTTTCATCTGGTCAACCAGCATTACACTTGCTCCAGGTAGCCGGTATCTTCAAAATTCTGTAGAATATATATACATTGTCATGCCATAGTAAAGACACCTGTTAGTATATATTTACTGACATTTTTGACTATTTTCTTTTCATGAATTTGTAAACCTCTGGTGATATACCTCAGGTATGAACTAATAGCACTTCAAGACATATTTTTGGGCTTCATCATAATTAGCACTTTGTAGTATCGAGACTGACATACAGAATTCAGGAGCTTTGTCAATAAGTACACTTTGTAATAATAAGTCCAATTCTCTCTCAATAATTTCATAGTTTCAGCATATATTTTCAAACTAAGGATGGTATTGATCTGCTTCCTTTTCTTTATAATGGAGTACTCACCCGATATTTCTGGTAACATCAACACCTGAAACTGACTTGCAAGTAAATGTAGAATCAACTTCTAAAACATTACACCCATTACTGAAATAATCAGTGTTGAACGCATACATAATCTTTAAGACTTTTACTATAACCAACTTCACTTATTATTTGTAGAATATAACAAATCAAATTTCTAAATTAAAAAAAAAAATTATTTTGTATTCCCTATTACCAATGCAAGGAGTTTATAGCAAAATTCGAAGAGGGGAGGGGGCAAACGGAGGGTATGCTGCCCCTCATGAAAAGCCATATCCATATCTTAAACCATTTGGCAGGGATAAAAAAGAATGTGTTCACTAACAAATAAATCTACTGGTATGAGGTGTGATGGAGTATAATAAGATACTGCCATAAAGAAGTAACTTGGAATCAATCATGCATAGTTTTGCAGCTAACACGGCAAAGATTGCGGAACAAGAAATCGAAAATAATAAATTCTTCCAAGGCTACAGATCAAAGGCTCACAATTAATTTATACATTTGTTTTTAGTATCTTCCGTCTAAACATTATATTTTAGCCAAACGTTCGTAAATATTATAAATATATATTGACGGGTTTTGGCTGTTCTAGCGTATTACCGTGACTATGCAGATCAAGTCCAGTTAAAATCTGCCCTGTCCTACGCTCAAGGTATAACGGTACCA
This sequence comes from Unio pictorum, assembly GCA_030141615.1. Lineage (NCBI taxonomy): Eukaryota > Metazoa > Mollusca > Bivalvia > Unionida > Unionidae > Unio > Unio pictorum. Next base: position 16,479 of record JARLTB010000441.1, read on the forward strand.
ATTGCGCAAGTCCATGTGGGTGGAGCTTAAGGTGTAGGAACATTGCAATCAGAAAAAAACAACTACACTAGCTATGATTGGTGGATTATGTAAGAGTTGTACTTTCTGTTAGGCTGAAAAAAGTTTAGCCTCTTGGCAACATGTGAATTTATGCTAATTCCTAAATAGATCAAATTTTGTATTTTTTTTATGATTTTTTGAAAATGTAATACACATGACTGAAAATATGTATGTTGTGACTAGATAACTCGTACCCCTGTCTAGTTCCAGCAGAGTTATCTCTCTTAAATGCAATGGAGTACCTGGCTTTGTCATCGTCAAATTGACAATCTAACATTGTTCTCTATAACAGTGTGTGAGATGCACGCTAAATTAGGATATAAATTATATTTATCTCTCCAAATATTAACATTGAGGTCTATGGAAAAACAATTGGTACCGTGATACCTAGAAACCCATAGCGACCGCTTACGGGTCATGTTTTGGTGACCTTTGAATTAACCAATGCAATTGCCGCTGTCATAGTCTGGTTCCTTGATTTGTACACTCCCATAGCGGAGTGCAATACTCGTTCTGCAGACCAAAAAATAAAGACGCGAGTAACCCTAGAAACAAACTAGGAAACCTATAACAATTACTCAAAGCCCTTTGAGTAATCAAATCACTCCCGGAATAATAACAAGTAAACAAAATAGATGAAAGATAAAGTAATAGGGGTATACAAATCACAACAAACATATAATGAAGACAATTAGGTAATTAAAAAAAACACCATGTAAATGGCAGAAAATAAACAATTTTTACAAATAGCCCATAAATTAAGTATTGGAACCTACCCTCACTCCTCTTACCGTCTCTAACTTTCCTCTCAATATAGACTCGTTGACAGCAATAATAATTACCAATACGTATCAAATTCGAAAGTCAGAAGGCCAAAACTTAGCTATAAGTAGATGGTCTGAGACCAGACTATCATACAATTCTTTCCCGATAGTATGGTCCCAGTTTTGACAGTATAAGGTTGTATAAAAGCCCAAGACTACCAGGTTCCGCATCACAAGGCTGCAATTAAATTCTATCTAACTTTAGGCATACAGACCCCAACTCAACACTATAAGGGCTGGGGCATATGTGGCTGTAGACTCTATTAACTCAAAAAAGCACAGAATTCATCCAATTTGGGTGGGATAGGGGTGGTGGATAATAGGACATCACCGCTGGACCAAAACTAGATAAACATCAGTAAAGAAACAACAACTTCAAAGAACCAAGGACAAAGGAAAATGATGGCTGGTCTGAAGGAACAACCATATGATGGGTCACCATGCGAACAAAATGGAAGCCTGACATTAGAGGCTACTTAGACAGACATGAGAAAGCAACACAGAAAAGAATACGATTGCTTTCGTTGCCTGGTTAACAGAGTCCTGATTTGGTACGAGAACCCTTTTCAAACAATCTATTTCACGAAAAATGACGATCATTTTTGCACTCCGTTCAAAATTAACAAGCTAGTTTTATCAAACAGTGACTAAATGTATTTATGTCGCATATACATCTTAATATTCAAACTTGTTAGGGACTTAATATATGTACGCTTTGTACTAGAAATATTGGAAAGTTAAGATAGTTAAACAAATTTTACGACTTCATGGATTTGATTGCATAGGTGGCTCACATTAGTGACGTTTTCCTGTCCACATTAGTAATAACTGGACCGGATTTGAATTAAACACGGAATCACGACGTTACGGGCTGTACGACATCCTTGGACTTAATGGGACATCTCTTTTTTTGCCACAACTTGGATAGCTCCAAATGGCGAAGATGTGAAACTAATTTCCACTACCTCCACTTGTGCCATTGCACACCATTAACACACCTAATTGGCTGTTAGGGTTGAGTGTGTGTGTGTTGGGTCTATTCCCATTCACCCAGCGTCCTCCATTCAGGTCAATGGTTACTAATAGCAACCCCGACCTGATGACCAAATAAAATAATACTCACTGAGTACATAAATACCTGAGGGAAGCAGCACCATTCCTCCCCCAGGAGAAATTAAATATCCAGCTTTGTTGGAAACTTAAAACAGTGCTACATGCCCCTAGTGGGCGATACAACACTATAATTCAACTTCATCATCAATACCAGTTCCATAAGGGGGCAGGGTCCAGTTTTTATGTACAAATTTAATGTCGCATGCACCTGCCTAATATAAAAGTTCATTAAAAATATAATACGCGAGTGAGGTCAAAAAGGTACATATTTCTGGATAGGTATTATGTAGTGCAACATAATCATATCACAAACATGACCTGACAAGTCTACTTAAGTTCTTAGAATAAAATATTTATGTACCCCAACCCCTATTTTATACATGCATTTTTCACATCCGAAGGCCATTTTTGACAGCATGTGGTGCTCACAGTGCAAACGCAAGGCCTTTTCCTAGATGAAAAGTTTGAAAAACATTGTCTACTAAATAGCTTGATGCAATTCATAATAGTTGTCATCCATGCCGTTTTTTAGATATTCTACTTGCCTTGAACCCACGTGTCTACTGCTATGGGAGGCTAGCTCTTCTTCCTAGCCGACTATTGGTATTTCACAATCAACATACTGCAGAGTAACTATGGAAAGGGTACATGTCTGACATCAATTTCAAGAACAACACAAGCCTGAAACACCTAGTTGACAAATTTATCCATATCTTTAATTATTACACAATAGTAGCTCAAAAACTCACACCATACCTTTAAGTTAAGAAATTTGCACAGGGGCCAATTTACGAAACTGGACCCTGCCACCTAAGATCAAAGAAACTAGACTAAAACTATTCAAGCTCCAAACGCAAATATACAAAACTTCATCAGGTTGGCTGATAAAATTAGCGATTATGGTACAACCCAAACACACCAGACCATGACCCGTAAGGTGGAGCTCTACAGCTATATGAAATAGGGAGAAATTGCAAGGTGAAATTGTTTGCATTTGCAACATGTGCAATGGAGAGACTGTTGGCATACAACTATGTTACTTTCATATACTGCGTGTGAAATTTCTTTAGATATTGTACTTGTGGATTATGTACATGATTTTGGCAAATAGCTGAAATGACTGCTCCCTTGTGCTGTACGATCAGACTGAATTAGTCTAAAATAACACATTAGCAGTTATTAAAAATAATAGAGGAAATGAATTTTGCCAGGCTAGACAAAACCAGCCCTCTGAACGTGCAATTAATAAATTACCAAAAATGTAAGATGTGAAAAATGGATGGGAATCTCTCTCTCTCTCTCTCTCTCTCTCTCTCTCTCTCTCTCTCTCTCTCTCTCTCTCTCTCTCTCTGGCTGGTTGGTGGTTCGCGTAAAATTCATGAAACACTAGTACATTCTATCGCATTTGTGTCTATAGCTGTTGGAATAGTAATTATTTCTGTTGTTATTACTGTAATTGTTGTTTTTAGCCTTTGAAAGTTGTCACAAGTAAAATCTAATGAAAGCATATTGTCTCTTGCCTCTCTGCCGTAAATAACTTTTATACGAGAAAATAATAGTTTGGTCAATAAAAAAAATTAAAATCCGCAAGAAATATTTTATATGTTTAAGTAAGAAAAGTAAAATCTTATCTTCTAATTTTACATACTTTTACGCCTTTTTAAATATCGGCCATCCCGTATGGTTTTAACGATCTTACCGTATAACCTCATTTGAGGTCCACCACTATTAATGATGTAACACAAGATGTTTTCAAAATATTTAATTTTTTTAATTTAAAAAACAAAATTTTTTAAATCCGCTTGCAGAGGAAGAAAGTCCAACTTTGATATAAAATTGTTCATGAATCGTAATATTTAGGATAGAATGCCTTATCAAACAGGTTATAGTAAAAAAAAAAAAATTATACAAGTTATGTAGGCATTCAACACATATTATTTAGACAATGGCTGTCAATTTCTAGAATTTGATTCTATATACTTTTAAGTGGCAAGTATTCACTTCATTTGAATTATACATCCGCATTCCTTTGGAAATTCATTATTTAGACTATCCGCACCCAGTACAATCCGGATTAAATGTCGCGCTGTTTTGTCACAATGAACGCTACGCGAATTGATCAACAATTTGTACTTAGATGATCTCAAATGGATAACGATTTGAACTTATGAAACGGGTTGAATAATGTCCAGCTTTTGCGACACTTGTGGAGCCAAATCTGGACATTATTCAGTTAGTGTCATAAATGTAATGTTAAATCATTAGCGGTCTGAGATTCATTTTATCACAGTTTTTATTTCAGTGAAAATTATTTAGATTGAACACCTTCATCCGAATCTGTCCGGTATCAAAATAGTATGAACAACTCGTATCACTTTTAATTTTTAGCCATTTCAATTGATTAAAGATCTTAGTCGTACTGACTCCAAAATTACCAGCCAAAGCATTTGCACTGGCTAGACTAAGGATTTACTGCCGATACGACTGCGTAATAAATACCCTCAACAGATAAAGAAACACCCCTCCGACAGTCTCTGGTCCTGAGTTTAAATCTGATGCCAAATATAACAAATGTAGAGTAACATTACCTCAGCTGCACTTTACTAATGTAATAAGAACACTTTACTAATGTAATAAGAACACTTTACTAATGTATTAAGAACACTTTAATAACGTAATAAGAACACTTTACTAATGTAATAAGAACACTTTCAATAAAAGAACACTTCTCATATAAAGGCAAAAAACTTGATGACAAAATATTGTGAAGCTCGCGTGTCACTTAATATTTTAAATACAATAGGCTTGTCAGAAGCAACATAAAGGCAAAGTACTTGATGACAAAATACCGTAATATGTTAATAAGGATAGCTTGTCAGAAGCAACGCAAGTGATGTTGAACTTTTTCGAGTTGAGTGGTTCATAATTCTCGAAAATAAAATTAGAATATGTTTTGTTGGATACGCCGACAATGTGTTGTTCTCAATATCAAATCGTAAACTTTACCTCGTAGAAATAAGAGCATTTGGAATAGCTGTGTATTTGTTGTGTTGCATATTTATCAACCTGTAGCAATCATAAATAACGTGCTCTTTCTTATTACAATAAATCGGTGTATGAAGCTAGATATAAGGATTTCTAACAAGTATTATCGGAAGTTTGGTTTTAAAAAGTTTTGCCAGTTTGAGATTTCTGAGAAAACATATGACGTTGTGACGCATTTATACAAAGGAATTCTGAGAGGAAGATCTACTGACAAATTAAACTTTATAATTGAAGGAATAGTCATTAGCTGTAAGAGACTAGTTTTCTAAAGATTCCACCTTTTGCTCATCAAGATACCTTTTGAAATCACTATGGCGGCAATTTTTAACTCTTTGACTAATACGAGCTTTATGAGGTTATCAAAGCCTTGATCATCCTTCTTGACTTAACAACACGAATCTAATAGTTGTTATTTTTACTTGCAAATTTGACATGTATTTGTTCAGTTTCTCTTCTTTTTGTTGTACAGACAGTTAAGTGTAGACTTCATGAGATTTGCCAATAAGTAAACATTGTAATAATAAAGCCTGATGCTATCTTGGTCATTGTATTTGAATTTTTGTTATTATTATTTAGGAACGTTGCTGTTTTCCAAAAACGAATATAAAGGAACAAAAATATTTGTTTAAAGCCATATTTTAAATCATTATGAGCGATGTTTAATTATACAAAAAGGCTAATACAATGATACGTTTTAAAATATATAATCACCATTAAATTAAATTCTAATGCATTTAAAAGTTAGCCCTGTTACTGGATCTGTTGAAAGAAGCTAAAGACAATGTAATTAGTTTACCGTTGTTGTTTGTTAATACTGTACAATACTGATTCTGAGAGATTCAGCATATTTTAGAACTTGAAAGATGTCCGACATTATTTCTGTACAAATCTAAGACTTATTCAGAGAACAAATTTTCAATATTATTCCATATTCACATACCAAAAGTTTTGTATGCTGACTACATTTATAAACTCTAAGAACTACAATCATTATTTGCTCGAATACAGTATGATACTGAAACTAATTAACATACCTTACATTCATATTTTCTTTCATTTTATACTTATTTTATATTAAAAAGACTTATTATTTTCTCTATATTTAAAATTATAAATATATCATGCTTGATTTTTTTTTATTAAGTTGCTACTCTGAGTTCTTTTATGTTGATTACTTGTTGTTTCGCATTTTTGTAAGTCACAAGGAATACAAGTTTGTTGCTATGCAATAAGCATTGCCGTTTAGGGTCAAAGAGAATATCTGTAGCGTATATGAAAGCTGTGATACAGTTGGTTGACTATTTTTTTTTTTCAAATAATTTTTCGTTGAGTTACTTTTAATTTAATCATTCATGGCAATTAGTTTTTCATTTGTAATTTATGTGTATATTTGTTGCTTTTAGTAAATACATTTATTTAAATTTTAAAAAAGTTATCATTTGTTTCATTCACGGGTACTTAGTGATCGATACTCGATTATTGTGACTTGTTTTGTACCTGAACATTTGTGAAGTGTAATTGATTGATAAAAGAGAAATTGGCCATGCTGTCTGGTAGAAATATTAGACACATGATTGAGTGTATTAGTTACAAGCCGCCTGCAATCCAACGTTTTCTATAGGACGTTCATCTTGCCATCTAATTAGCCTCCAAATAGTCATGGTGTTCTCAGCAACGACTGCTTATCAAAGAAAACAAAAACAATTAAAAGCGAACATCATGTAATACTTCTAATTGATTTTTACAGATGTTTTAAAGGTTTTATGTGAATAACTTTGCAAATGATTTTGACTGAGAAACTGTCAATTCCGACTATATTGACTTTGAAATCATACTCCAAATAAAACATATAAATATATGCACGTTAGAAACGATTACCTTATATGAACAAAGAACAAAGGAAAACTATACATGTTTAGCACATGCAGTTTACAAAATTCATTCGGCACATATTACGCAACGCCTGTGCAAAATATAGCAAGCACAAATATTTGATAAATAAATGAAAGTATAAGTCTCTGTGAAAAATCCTTTTTGGAATGATGTGCTGTGGGCATCACCTTTATGAACTTCTGATCCATATGTTTTCTAAGAAATATTCCGATGGTCAAAATCATTTTTATTGAAGGTTGTTGTTACTGTTGTAAGTTTAACGCCATATTCAGCACATACATACATACATACATACATACATACATACATACATACATACATACATACATACATACATACATACATACATACATACAACTTTTGAATTTAGGCAAGTTAACCGTGAAGAAACGAATAATATAAGAAGTTTAAATTCAATGAAAGCTATTGTGGACGGAGACAAATTCTTGTTCAACTGTCAAAAGCTAGGACACTAATCCTTTTTCCCACGTTACAGATTTAATGAACAAAACTCTACAGTCAAATACTTGTTATGATCATCTGAAGGAAGTTCATGTATTTTCGATTTTCAAAATGAAAAATCCTCCTTATGAAACTAGCTATAGACCTATACGCATTCTACCCATCACATCCAAATTGAATGAGAAGTCAACTGAGACCCGGTTAACATAATTTTTTTTTAACGCATTTAACGAACACTTGGGTGATCTTCATACAGCTCATGGATTTCTGACGACTTTGTTACGTTAATTTAAAGACTGGAAGAAGGTTCTTGACGAAAACTAATATGTATTTGCAGTTATGATACAGTTATTCAGGGGTTTTGACTGTCTCCCTATAGTATGTGAGAGGACACTGCATGACTCTTACTGAACTATCTGTCAAAATCGAGAGCAGCAATTTCGGATGCAGAATGTTTTGAGTAACTGGACTGAAATTCAGGATAACGTTCTTCAAGGGTCAATCCTGAGAAAGTCACTCTTAAATGCTTTAATAAATTATATTTTATTTCATTAACGATGACAATGACAAATGTGTGTTGCTAATGTAGGCCATATGCCCATAATATTAGTTACACAACAATACATCACTGACGTCGAGCGACGTATATAACAAATAAATTTAAAACAATGATCTCACATAGGAAAGAAGAAAAGGAAAGATCCAGCACACACAATAGAAATATAAAGAAAAAGGAAACAAAACTAACATTACATAATTACATAGCTGTGATCTTCCATATATATGAAGAACTTCTAAAATGCCCTGAAATAAATGTTTGGACTTACATCCTCTTTATGCCCCCCCCCCCCACACACACACACATCTCAGCGCAGATGGGAACACACTTATTACTAACAAAGAGAAGATTCTTTAACGATGGGCTGAACACTTTGACAGCGTCCTGAATCGCCCTTCATCCATCGACGATGAAGCCATCAGTCGTCTTCCCCGATTCTCCATCGATGAATCACTTGATAAACCCTCTAACCTTGCTCGAGACACACACAAAAAAAAGATACGTCTGCTCGTCAGCAGCAAATCACCTGGTACAAACTCCATCCCAGCTGAAGTCTACAAGGATGGGAGCACAGTCCTGATAGAAAGGCTCCTACAATTGTTTTACTGATGTGGCAGCAAGAGACGATGCCCCCAAAAATCGAAGACGCTTTTATAATCAAACTGTATGAGCGCAACGGGAACCACCAGGCCTAGGACCTTGGTATATCATTACTTTCAATTGCAGGAAAGATACTCGCCAGCATCCGACTGAACTACCTCACCAAACACCTTGACCATGGTCTACTGCCAGAAAGCAGAAAGTCAGCGTGGATTCCGAAAAGAACGTGGGACCATCGACATGGTGTTTGCCGCGTAATGAATCACTTCACCTTCCTTGGTAGTACACTGTCACAGAGCATCACTATTGACGACCATGCGAACCATCGCATTGCCAGAGCCAGCGCAACTTTCGGCAGATTGTATGCCAACGTCTGGAATAGAAGATGCATCAGCATCCAGACCAACCTAAAGGTCTACAGTGCAGTTAAGCTTTCCATACTACTTTATGCATGCGAAACGTGGACGGTGTACCAATGTCACGCCAGAAAGCTGAACCATTATCACACCACAAGTCCCAGGAAAATCCTCAACATCAATTGGCTGGACAAAGTTCCATACACTGCAGTTCTCACAAGCAGGTCTTCCCATCATTAACACCATCCTGATGCAGTCCCAGCTATGATGGGCGGGACATGTTGTGCGCATGCCAGACCTTCCGGCTGCCTAAGAGACCCTTCTATAGCAATCCCACTGATGTCAGAAGAAACGCTTCAAAGACAATCTGAACCCAGTATCGAAAGCATTCAACATAAACCCCGATTTCGGAAAGCAAACAGCAAGTGATCAAGTCACTTGGCGTTCCTTCGTGCCCAAACGCCCCAAGCTGTGCGAATCTAGCAGGACAGCAGCCGTAAAGCTGACGAGGCAAGCTAGAAAAGCATGTGCCATCAACGCTCTTGGAGATGTCCCACTCATCACCTGTCCCTTATGCATGCGAACATTATGTGCAAGGGTTGGCCTCCTCAGCCACCTGCGCACGCACAGAACAGACCAGCCCCACCAAACCTCGAGTGGTCCTCGTCGAAACGATGGACGGACGAACACACACATACACAGCTGTGATATTCCATATAAGTACAAACAATCAATTATTACATGTGCATTTGATCTCTTCTGTGGAATGCTGAAAATACGTTTTGTGCAAGCTGAACTATTATGACAGTTCTTAGACTTCATGATAAAAAGATTTCTTCACATGGATGTTTTTTTCCCTATGCCGTCCTTCCTCTGTAGCTAGATTATTACATAAATCCTTCCAATTTGAACTTTTGTCCATTAATCATTTCTGTAGTGACATGAACACTACTAAATATGATCTTAGATTTGTGTATTATGATTGCACGACCATTATCATGACTCATGAGATTTTCACAATTCTGAATAATTGTGTTACCGAATATTGATATATTCAAATATTTCAGACGTCCCAAGATTTAAAACTTCATCATACAGCAACAAAAAAATCTTTCAGATATACAGCTACCTAATAACAGTAGGAAACAATAATATTTTAATTCATTTAGATCATTATTTCGGTGGATTTAGGAATGGATTTTGGTGTGGATTTGAGTGGATTTGGGTGTTTAGTAACACCCCGAAAATAATCCTTTCAGCTTTCAACACTGTAATGTGTCAAAGATCGAAGTCGGTCGCGATGGCAATACACTGTGTACCCGACCATTCGAACATTACTTTAAGAACAAGAACTACTTGAGGTTGTACTTGACCCTATGCGAAGCTATGGCACAGTTATAGACCAGCATCAGTTATGGCATTACATACGAAGATTATGCAGGAAGATATGCCTTGTGCGCCTTTGATTTTTCTTCACATCAAAGCAGCGACGACAGTTCCAACCTATAAAATCAGGCCAAATATTGTGTGTTTTTGTTGTGGAATTGAATAAAATACTCCAAATTGTGTGTTGTTTGGTGTGGAATTGAATGACATACTCCATACTGTCTCATGTTTGGTATGGAATTGACAGACATTCACCATAATGTGTGTTGTTTGGTGTGAAATTGAAGGACATTCTCCATAATGTGTGTGTTGGATGTGGAATTGAATGACAGTCTCCATATTATGTGTTGTTTGGTGCAGCATTTAATGGCATAATCCACACTGTGTATTGCTATGTATAAAATGGAAGGACGTCTCCATATTGTGTGTTGTTTGGTGTGGAATTAAATGACATACTACATACTGTGTGTTGTGTGCTGTGGAATTGAATGACATACTCCATACAGTGTGTTGTTTGGTGTGGAATTAAATGACATACTCCATACAGTGTGTTGTTTGGTGTGGAATTAAATGACATACTACATACTGTGTGTTGTTTGGTGTGGAATTGAATGACATACTACATACTGTGTGTTGTGGAATTGAATGACATACTACATAGTGTGTGTTGTGTGGTGTGGAATTGAATGACATACTACATACTGTGTGTTGTGTGGTGTGGAATTGAATGACATACTACATACTGTGTGTTGTTTGGTGTGGAATTGAAGGACATACTCAATACTTTGTATTGAAATTCTCCATACAGTGTGTTGGGTGTGGAATTGAATGACACACTCCCTATGGTGTTTTGTTTGGTATAGAATTGAAGGACATTCTCACTACTGTATTGCTTGGTGTTGAATTGAATGACATACTCCATACTCTATGTTGTTTGGAGTGGCATATAATGACAATCACCATACTTTATGTTGCTTGGTGTGGAATTGAATGACATTATTCATATTGTGTGTTGTTTGTATAGAATTCAATGACATTTTCCATATTGTGTGTTTTTGGCGTGGAATTGAATGGCATACTCCATATTCTGTGTTTTTGGTGTGGAATTGAATGGCATACTCCATATTGTGTGTTTTTGGTGTGGAATTGAATGGCATACTCCATATTGTGTGGTTTTGGTGTGGAATTGAATGGCTTACTCGATATTGGGTTTTTGTTTGGTGTGGAATTGAATGACATACTCCATATTGTGTGTTGTTTGGTGTGGAATTGAAGGACATACTCAATACTGTGTATTGTTTAGTGTGGAATTGAAAGACATACTCCATATTGTATGTGTTTTAATATAGAAAGGAATGACAATCTCAATACTGTGTGTTGTTTAGTATGGAATTGAATGACATAGTCCAAATTGTGTGTTGTTTGGTGTGGAATTGAATGACATTCTCGATGCTGTGTTTTTTCTGATATGGAATTGAAGGACATTCTCCATATTGTGTTTTTGGTGTGGGATTGAATGGCATACTCCATATTGTGTGTTTTTGGTGTGGAATTGAATGGCATACTCTATATTGTGTGTTTTTGGTGTGGAATTGAATGGCATACTCTATATTGTGTGTTTTTGGTGTGGAATTGAATGGCATACTCCATATTGTGTGTTTTTGGTGTGGAATTGAATGGCATACTCCATATTGTGTGTTTTTGGTGTGGAATTGAATGGCATACTCCATATTGTGTGTTTTTGGTGTGGAATTGAAGGGCATACTCCATATTGTGTGTTTTTGGTGTGGAATTGAAGGGCATACTCCATATTGTGTGTTGTTTGGTGTGGAATTGAATGACATACTCCATACTGTCTCTTGTTTGGTATGGAATTGACGGACATTCACCATAATGTGTGTTGTTTGGTGTGAAATTGAAGGACATTCTCCATAATGCATGTGTTGGATGTGGAATTGAATGGCAGTCTCCATATTATGTGTTGTTTGGTGTGGCATTTAATGGCATAATCCACACTGTGTATTGCTATGTATAAAATGGAAGGACGTCTCCATATTGTGTGTGTTTGGTGTGGAATTGAATGACATACACCATACTATGTGTTACGTAGTATGGAATTGAATGACATACTCCATATTGTGTGTTTTTGGTGTGGAATTGAAGGACATACTCAATACTGTGTGTTGTGTGGTGTGGAATTGAATGACATTGCCCATATTGTGTGTTGTTTGGTGTGGAGTTGAATGACATTCTCCATATTGTGTGTTGTTTGGTGTGGAATTGAAGGACATTCTCCATACTGAGTGTTCCATGGTGTTGCTTTTAAGGACATCATAAAAAAAGAAAATGAGATGAGAATTAACAATATTTATAAAAATGACACATTTTATTAAAAAAAACTATCAATTCCTATATTAAAGGACACTAAGTAAATGTACTTATATGAAATTATCACAGAATTTTATGTCAATAAGATCTTTTAACAAAATGTAAAAAGAAAATGCTGGAATTGGTTTAATCCTTTTCAACAATCAATAAATTTAAATCTGTTTTCAACAATGATTTTTCTAGTCAACAATGAGGTCTATCTTCAGCAATGAAGTTTGACTCCAACAATAAATGATATACAACATTATGTATTTAATAAATGTTTACAATACAAAGTATTTAAAATACTTTTTATAACACTTCTCATTTAATAATTCTTTTACAATAATAGGCATTGCATATAATAATTTGCGAAATGTTTCATGTACAAAATAAGACTTCTTCAAAGTGTCTATGAGTCAATTGATACATTATATCTAATCAAGGCACATTTAGTATCAAGTAAATACAAATTATAAATCTCCCCAACAAATACATCATTTTTCATCAAGGGACATTTAGTATCAAGTAAATACAAATTATAAATCTCCCCAACAAATACATCATTTTTCATCAAGGGACATTTAGAATCAAGTAAATAAAAATTATAAATCTCCCCAACAAATACATCATTTTTCATCAAGGCACATTATCAAGTTAATAAAACTATAAATATCCCTAACTGATATATTATTTCAAGCGATGAGACATTTACAATGGGGAAATTGTAATCAAACATGTCAGGAAAAAAGATGGTATAATTGTGAATTTATTTAATAAGAACTCTTGCAATGATATTTTGGACACAGGTTAGATTGATATTTCTAAGATTCATAATCCAAGGGTCTTGGTAGGCCAGCTGTGTTTCACTGTATCAGTGTTTATAATCCAAGGGTCTTGGTAAGCCAGCTGTGTTTCACTGTATCAGTGTTTATAATCCAAGGGTCTTGGTAGGCCAGCTGTGTTTCACTGTATCAGTGTTTATAATCCAAGGGTCTTGGTAGGCCAGCTGTGTTTCACTGTATCAGTGTTTATAATCCAAGGGTCTTGGTAGGCCAGCTGTGTTTCACTGTATCAGTGTTTATAATCCAAGGGTCTTGGTAGGCCAGCTGTGTTTCACTGTATCAGTGTTTATAATCCAAGGGTCTTGGTAGGCCAGCTGTGTTTCACTGTATCAGTGTTTATAATCCAAGGGTCTTGGTAGGCCAGCTGTGTTTCACTGTATCAGTGTTTCTAAGGGAAAGGCATGCAGCTCCCATTATCTTGGCATGATATAGTCAATAATGTGTTGAAAGTACCATTACAAACCAATCAATACAAACAATAGTTATACATCTATAGTAACCAAAACCAGGAAAATGAGGTACGGTATTTGAATAAAATTCATTTGGTTTTGACCACATACATGGAAAAATGTGAACATATTGGGTTATATTTGAATGCAACAAGAAAGAAAAAGAAACAACTATCTTAACATGATAATCTTTTTTGATCCAAACTAAATTTACAAAATTTAATACTGAATTGTTTATAGAATTAAAAAAAACATAACACTTAATTCAGGTTTGAAGCCTTCCAAACTTATTGAATTAATTAAACCTATAGTCCATCAATGGCAGTAAAGTACTGACAAATTTAATATTTGATGTACAAAGTATTATTGGATTAAATAAACTTAGAGTTGAATGACTTTCAAATAAGTTCTATACATAGGCCTAAAATTCATTGCTTGTAAATGTTTCTAAGACTACTGAAAGTTCTGTAAGTGGTACATCACCATGTGGGTGGTACATGATACTGTAAGAGGTACATGATCATGTGAGTGGTACATGATACTGAATGTAGTACATGATACTGTAAGTGGGGCATGATACTGTAAGTGGTACATGATATTGTGAGTGATACATGATACTGTAAGTGGCATATAATACAGTGTAAGTGGTAGATGATACTATGATGGGTATATAATATTGTAAGTGGTACATGATATTGTGAGTGTTACATGATACTGTAAGTGTTACATGATACTGTGAGTGGTACATGATACTGTGAGTGGTACATGATACTGTACCATGGTACAATATACTGTAAGAAGTACATTATACTATACATGGTACATGTAACTGTAAATAGTACATGATACTGTATGTGGTAAATGATACTATACCTGGTACATTATACTGTAGATGGTACATATAACTGTAAGTAGTACATGATACTGTACATATTACATGATACTGTACATGTTACATGATACTGTACATGTTACATGATATTTTTGTCATGTGCTACATCAAAATACATACTATTTTATGAAAAAGTCATTTATGATTTAGATACTTCCCTTTTGTGTAAAACAGTTTCATGCATTGAATAATTCCATTTTATATAAAACAGTATCATAGACTGGATACTCCCAATTATGTAATGCAGTGTCATGTATTTGGTACTTTCCCCCTTCTCATGTAAAACAGTCTCATAGACAAGATTATTTTCATTTTATGTAAAATTGTCGTCACTTCCCTCTAAATCTGAAATCAATATTCATCTTCCTTGTATCAAGTGCAAGTCATCCACAATCCCATTTACATCGTTAAAGGTGATAAAAAGAACTCAAGTCATCCACAATCCTGTTTACATCATTAAAGGTGATAAACAGAACTCAAGGCCATTTACAATCTCATTTACATCACTGAAGTACAAACTCAAGATGTCTCCAATACAAGCTATCCACAATATCTTTTTCATTGCTGTAGGTGATAACAAACTTAGGACATCATACTGAAACTATATGTCCTTTTAGTGCTACCTTAATCTTTGATCTTTTCACTCCAATATGAATAGATCTCTGCCTTAACTGTAAGCTATCAATGAAGTTTTGTAAAGGTATTGAGTATACTGGTCAAGATATTGAGTATACCAGTCAAGATATTTAGTATACCAGTCAAGATACTGAGTATACCAGTCAAGATATTAAGTATACCAGTCAAGATACTGAGTTTACCAGTCAAGATATTGAGTATACCAGTCAAGATACTGAGTTTACCAGTCAAGATATTGAGTATACCAGTCAAGATATTGAGTATACCAGTCAAGATACTGAGTTTACCAGTCAAGATATTGAGTATACCAGTCAAGATATTGAGTATACCAGTCAAGATATTAAGTATACCAGTCAAGATACTGAGTTTACCAGTCAAGATATTGAGTATACCAGTCAAGATATTGAGTATACCAGTCAAGATATTGAATGCCAGTCAAGATATTGAGTATACCAGTCAAGCCACTGAGTTTTCCTTCTTTCAGTATGTGTGACCATGACCATTTATCTTTTAAGCCCTGAAACAAAATGTTTCTTCTAGTTCCAGTTGCAAACTTCTTATAAAGCTTCATAACTGCAGAAGGTGGACAACTGGAGCAGTAACAAAAATGGAAACAAGCAAATGGTTTTAAATATGGACACAACAGTATGGCATATTAGTTTGTTTAGGATACAGTTCTTTCATGTGTGTGTGTGTGTTTAGGATACAGTGCTTGTATGTGCATGTGTTTAGCATACAGTACTCATGTGTGTGTGTGTTTATAGCATTTGTGTTTTTCTGATACAGTACCTGTGTATGTGTGTTTGAATACAGTGCTTTCTTTGTGTGTGTGTGTGTATTTATGATTCAGTGCTATTGTGTTTATGATACAGTGTTTGTATGTCTGTTTAGGATACTGTGCATGTGTATGTTGCAGATACAGTGTGTGTGTTTATGTTCATGTGTGTATGTGTTTAGGATAGTGATTGTGAGTGGGTGTTTAGGATATAATGTGGATACTTGTTATATAGACTTTTTAGTGAATGCCTTTTTGTTTTTGGCAGCCAAAGAACACTGTATTTTGATAGCCAGGGAACAACGTTATATAATTAGCCAAAGAACACAATATTTTGTTAGCCTAGGAAAAATATTTTCTGGAACTGTAGATTAAAAAGTTTGAAGCATGATGATTTTAATGCAATATGTGTTTAAAAAGTTTCCTTGTCAATAACCTTGACTGTCTATCCCTAGACCAATATATAACAGTCATCAAATACAGTTGGGAAATTAAGAATAACTTATACCAAGTTGACAATCATGTTGTTTTCTTTAAGTTTTTATTATTAATCTAAAACGAATTATACATAATATGATGGAATACATGGTGCTTCAAAATAGATACAAACAGTTTGAAAAGATCAGGAGTTTTGTTTTCATATTTATTTCAAGTTATGAAGAAAAATGGACTAAAAATGGAAAAGACTGGAAAACATATACAATCATATTACTCCTTCATTCAGAATTAGTAACTGTACGGCTGAGATAAATAATTTCAGTAACACAAATAGCTCTTGACATGTAATTACAAATAGCTCTTGACATGTAATTACAAATAGCTCATTTATGTAATCATAAATAGCTCTTTTCATGTAATTACTGTTAGCTTTTGTTCTTGTTATGTGATTACAAATAGTTCTTGTTATGTAATTACAAATAGCTCTTCTTATGTAATTACAAAAATTATTATTATGTAATTACAAATAGCTCTTGTTATGCAATTAGAATTAGAATTAGTTATCGTTATGTAATTACATTTATCTCTTGTTATGTAATTACCAATAGCTCTTGTTATTTAATTAAATTTAGTTCTAGTTATGCAATTACAATTAGTTCTTGATATATAATTACAATTAGTTTTTGTTATTATTAATTATAAATAAGCTGCTTGGAAAACTTTAAAAAATTGGTCAATTAAATGTTTAAAAAAATGACAATTAAAACAGGAAGATATTTTCCACCACTTGACTGTCATACTAAATAATTACAATTTATCCAACTACTAGGTAACACTGCAGGTTTTATAATTAGCCAGACATATGAATATAGTATGACAGACACATGAATATATCTACAAAACATATGAATATATCAGCCTGACATATGAATATAGTATGACAGACACATGAATATATCTACAAAACATAAGAATATATCAGCCTGACATATGAATATAGTTTCCGATTTTCTGTATGTCAAAGAAGACATACATACATAATCAGCCAGACATATGAATATATTTTAAATTTTTGTGAATAAATTTTAAATTTTTCTGTATGTCAAAGTGTAAATTTACAGGTAATTTAGCATGGTTATGGTAACTGGATAGGTAACTCAGCAAGGTTATGGTAACTGGACAGGTAATTCAGCATGGTTATGGTAACTGGACAGGGAATTCAGCATGGTTATGGTAAATGTACAGGTAATTTAGCATGGTTATGGTAACAGGTAACAGCACATGGACAGGTAATTCAGCATGGTTATGGTCAGTGGACAGGTAATTAGGCATGGTTATGGTAACTGGACAGGTAATACAGCATGGTTATTGTAACTGGACAGGTAATTCAGCATGGTTATTGTAACTGGACAGGTAATTCAGCATGATTGTGGTAGTGGACAGGTAATTCATCATGGTAAGTGGACAGGTAATTCAGCATGGTTCATGTAAACCAAACAGCAACATTTTTTAATCTTCAAAAACAAACTACTTTGTTATGGTCCAAAAAATAACCTAATGCACCCTGTTAGTGAGTTCTTAAAAGCAAACAAAAAGAATAATAACTTTAAAATGCAAATCTTAGACATTCCCTTTCTCAGCTGCTGCTTCACCTTCTCTTGACAGTCTTTCATACTCCTGTCTTAAGTCTTCTTTAAAACCCTCATGGTCTCCTCCTTCCTCAGTCATCTGCAAATCTGCAGGATTCTCCTCTTTCATATCTTCTGTGACTGTTTTGCCTCCATCCACATCACCATAGTTATCCCCATTTCCTGCATCAGCATTACCTGCCTTATTATCATTAGAGTTATCTCCTTCAACTTCATCCAAATTTTCTACTTGGGTTGATTCAAGCACATCCCAGCCTCCAAGAATGTCCTCTTTCTCACCATCTCGATTTGTAAAGTCAGACATAGCTGGGCCTTGTGAAGCCTCAGACATGGCTGGCTCTATCATGGAACTCTCCACATCTGTCTCTGTGTGTTCCGATATTAACAGACCCGTAATATTGCTCTGGATGGATAATCCGACATCTCTTATCCCTTCTTCCTTTTCCTCGCCAGTTTTGCTTTCTGTCTCAGTCAAGTCGCTGCCAGTTTGACCAGAGTAATGGCTCACCGAAAGGTTTGGCTCATGATCAAAGGTAACCACAGTGGCTGGGATGTCAATATTGACAAATGTGTCTATGGTTTTGTTGTGATCCTTACTCTTGCCTCCCTTAGGAGCAACTTGTAAAACCATTGTCAGTCCATCACTTTCAACTGTATTTTTGAGTTTTGGTGGTTCCTCAAAAGCACTTTCAACTTCCTCTGGAACCGTTGACATTGAATTAGACCTTGGAATCACCTCTTTGCTAGCATCTTCGTCTTTTTGTTCTGGGGATGGTGGAGGTGGAGCAGGTGACTCAGCTTTGTGTGATTCTTCCATAATTTTCTTTACCACATAATCTTTTTCTGTTTCTTTGTTTACATATGTGCTGTCCAGCTCACCCTTCTTTTTATCATGTTCTTTCTTCTGATGTTCCATTTCAGAAGATTTATCATTCTTGACATTGTGACTGATGTTATCAGGATCTGGAATTGAGCCTGTATCAAAATCAGCTTCATTAACAGCAGGCCACATTTCAGGGGTTGAAATCATAGACAGTTCTCGACTCTGAAGAAGTGGCATTTTTATGACTTTGGGAGTTTTATTATTGGTATTTTCACCATTTGCTGAGGTCTCATTGGTTGTGGGTTTTATTGATACCATCTCTTGATCTCTAGGGGTGCTTGTATTCATTGTAGCCTGGTTTTTATGTATGTTAGCCTGGGACAGCTGTTTTATCTCATTCTGATTGGTAATAATTTCCCCAGTGTAGTACCCCTCAGTAGCATAATTATCCTGTGGTGTGGATGGAGGAGGAGGGACCTCAGGAATCTCAAACCTTACACTTCTTCCACTACTGTTTGTTCCAGTACCATTCTCAGAATATTCCCTGGCTGTTTCTGCAATGGGATCCAAACCTAAAAGAAAGATGACAGGGCATTAAAAACAATTACAGTTGCAATCTTAAGGATAAAAACAGTATCAACAATACTTAACAATACAATACAAATATATATTTTTGGACAGGGTACAAATATGAAGCAGACAATGTGATGAAATTTATATAATTTTTATATTGGTAGGCTTTATAAATGCTGACCATTTTTCTTTGGTTGAAAAACTTTGTCTCTTTTATGTAGTGCAGCAAAACTTTTCTTGAAAGATCAATTCTGTCAAAAAGTCATGATCTCTCAAGACAGAGGGTCTCTTAAAAAAAGGACAAAAATTACATTGGACAACTGACAAAGATGTCAGGACTACAGAATCACTGTGATGCATCACAACTAGATGACTATTCCAATGGACAACTGACAAAGATGTCAGGACTACAAAATCACTGTGATGCATCACAACTAGATGATTATTCCAATTGGACAACTGACAAAGATATCAGGACTACAAAATCACATTGATGCATCACAACTAGATGACTATTCCAACTGGACAACTGACAAAGATGTCAGGACTACAAAATCACTGTGATGCATCACAACTAGATGACTATTCAAATTACCTACAGATACTGCCAAGGCGTTAACATGGCTGTGATGTGTGGGATTTGGATTGTTAACATAGCTTTAAAAACATTTCAGTCATATTCTCTAAAATATCATGAATAAATTACATCTGTGGAACTGAATACAAATATTTAAAAGCTTACATACAAGAATTATACATTATACTCATCATTTTGGAAGCCATGTTGATATTTCTAATACATAAAATCACCTCCATGTACATAGACCCTGCTCCATTTACATAATTTGTATTCCATTCAACCTCTGATATGTGCTGTTTGATGGGCAGGGTATTAATTAAACAGCTTCAGATTAAAGGGCAATTAAAAAACCTAAAATTAACAGGTAGTATTTCACAGCCCCTAATTCAAAAGTAAGTGGAACAGCCCAAATAGCCCCAAATTCATGGGTAATGAAACAGTCTCAAATTCATGGGTAATTAAACAGTCCCAAATTCATGGATATTTAAACAGTCCCCAATCTGTGGGTAATTAAACAGTCCCCAATTTGTGGGTAATTAAACAGTCCCCAATTTGTGGGTAATTAAACAGTCCCCAATTTGTGGGTAATTAAACAGTCCCCAATCCGTGGGTAATTAAACAGTCCCAAATTTGTGGTTAATTAAACAGTCCCAAATTTGTGGTTAATTAAACAGTCCCAAATTCATGGATATTTAAAATGTCTAAAATTCATGGATAATTAAACAGTCCCAAATTCATGTAGCCAAACTGAAAGTGACACTAAATGTGCATTAAACAGAATCCAGCATTCATTGTGGCTTTGATACAGCTTGCATCATGTGATTGATGTTCATACATAAATAATCAAGAGATCTGTCATTAATAGCGACATTTTTATTTAAGTCATCACTCCTTCATTCATTTGTTTTGACTGTATCTACCGGCTTTGATGACTTAATTGTGGTGTAATTTGCTTGAATAAAATTCATAACTGTGTCATGTATAATGAATCATTAAGCATACCTATATGTACATAGTAAACAAGTCATGTGACTACTTCAACACTGATGGATTAATCAACCAACTAGACCTTCATGTACTGTACACAGGTAGTGTTCACAATCTGTAAACATGCAGTGTTCATATACGGTATATAATGTTCATTTACTGTATATAATGTGCATATACTGTAAAACGATTGTTCATATACTGTATATAGGTAATGTTCATATACTGTATATAGATAATGTTCATATACTTTATATAGATAATGTGTATATATCTTGTATAAAGATAATGTTCATTTACTGTATATAGTGTTCATATACTATATAAAGATAATGTTCATATACTGTACAAAGATAATGTTCATATACTGTATAAAGATAATGTTCATATACTGTATATAGATAGTATTCAATTACTGTAGTGTTCATATACTGTATAAAGATGATGTTCATATACTGTATATAGATAATATTCATTTACTGTATATAGTGTTCATATACTGTATATAATGTTCATATACTGTATAAAGATGATGTTCATATACTGTATATAAATAATATTCATTTACTGTATATAGTGTTCATATACTGTATATAATGTTCATATACTGTATAAAGATAATGTTCATATACTGTATATAGATAATATTCATTTACTGTATATAGTGTTCATATATTGTATATAATGTTCATATACTGTATAAAGATGATGTTCATATACTGTATATAAATAATATTCATTTACTGTATATAGTGTTCATATACTGTATATAATGTTCATATACTGTATAAAGATAATGTTCATATATTGTATATAAATAATATTCATTTACTGTATATAGTGTTCATATACTGTATATAATGTTCATATACTGTATATAAATAATATTCATTTACTGTATATAATGTTCATATACTGTATAAAGATGATGTTCATATACTGTATATAGATAATATTCATTTACTGTATATAGTGTTCATATATTGTATATAATGTTCATATACTGTATAAAGATGATGTTCATATACTGTATATAAATAATATTCATTTACTGTATATAGTGTTCATATACTGTATATAATGTTCATATACTGTATATAATGTTAATATATTTTATATAGATAGTATTCATATACTTTATATAGATAATGTTCATATACTGTATAAAGATAATGTTCATATACTGTATATAGATAGTATTCATTTACTGTATACAGATTGTGGTCATATACTGTATACAGATAGGGTTCATATACTGTAAATAATGTTAATATACTGTATACAGATAGGGTTCATATACTGTATACAGATAGGGTTCATAAACTGTATAAAGATAGGGTTCATATACTGTATAAAGATAGGGTTCATATACTGTATTAAGATAGGGTTCATATACTGTATTAAGATAGGGTTCATATACTGTATAAAGATAGGGTTCATATACTGTATAAAGATAGGGTTCATATACTGTATAAAGATAGGGTTCATATACTGTATAAAGATAGGGTTCATATACTGTATAAAGATAGGGTTCATATACTGTATACAGATAGGGTTCATATACTGTATAAAGATAGGGTTCATATACTGTATACAGATAGGGTTCATATACTGTATACAGATAGGGTTCATATACTGTATACAGATAGGGTTCATATACTGTATACAGATAGGGTTCATATACTGTATACAGATAGGGTTCATATACTGTATACAGATAGGGTTCATATACTGTATAAAGATAGGGTTCATATACTGTATACAGATAGGGTTCATATACTGTATAAAGATAGGGTTCATATACTGTATACAGATAGGGTTCATATCCTGTATAAAGATAGGGTTCATATACTGTATACAGATAGGGTTCATATACTGTATACAGATAGGGTTCATATACTGTATAAAGATAGGGTTCATATACTGTATACAGATAGGGTTCATATACTGTATACAGATAGGGTTCATATACTGTATAAAGATAGGGTTCATATACTGTATACAGATAGGGTTCATATACTGTATACAGATAGGGTTCATATACTGTATAAAGATAGGGTTCATATACTGTATAAAGATAGGGTTCATATACTGTATAAAGAAAGGGTTCATATACTGTATACAGATAGGGTTCATATACTGTATTAAGATAGGGTTCATATACTGTATAAAGATAGGGTTCATATACTGTATACAGATAGGGTTCATATACTGTATAAAGATAGGGTTCATATACTGTATACAGATAGGGTTCGTATACTGTATAAAGATAGGGTTCATATACTGTATACAGATAGGGTTCATATACTGTATAAAGATAGGGTTCATATACTGTATACAGATAGGGTTCATATACTGTATAAAGATAGGGTTCATATACTGTATACAGATAGGGTTCATATACTGTATAAAGATAGGGTTCATATACTGTATACAGATAGGGTTCATATACTGTATACAGATAGGGTTCATATACTGTATAAAGATAGGGTTCATATACTGTATAAAGATAGGGTTCATATACTGTATAAAGATAGGGTTCATATACTGTATAAAGATAGGGTTCATATACTGTATAAAGATAGGGTTCATATACTGTATACAGATAGGGTTCATATACTGTATACAGATAGGGTTCATATACTGTATACAGATAGGGTTCATATACTGTATAAAGATAGGGTTCATATATTGTATAAAGATAGGGTTCATATACTGTATAAAGATAGGGTTCATATACTGTATAAAGATAGGGTTCATATACTGTATAAAGATAGGGTTCATATACTGTATACAGATAGGGTTCATATACTGTATAAAGATAGGGTTCATATACTGTACACAGATAGGGTTCATAACACTGCATATAGGTAGTGTTCATGCAAATGGTCAGATTTTAATGAAAAAATGAATATCTGTCAAATGTGAAACATAGAGATACAACTTACTTTAATCCTTATTTGAACCATTTTTGTTCTAAATGACTTA
Source organism: Unio pictorum (assembly GCA_030141615.1). Lineage (NCBI taxonomy): Eukaryota > Metazoa > Mollusca > Bivalvia > Unionida > Unionidae > Unio > Unio pictorum. The sequence goes on from JARLTB010000441.1 coordinate 40,779, forward strand.
AGAAACATTTTGGAGACATGAATTCACAACATTATAATGGTCATCATTGTTCAGAGAACAATCGAATAAAGAGTTCTGAGAGTCCATTATGGGGGATATGTTGAAGTAGTAAACTTATAAAGCTAAACAAAGAGTCCTAAAAATTCATTATAGGTGGGTACGTTGAAGTAGTAAACTTATAAAGCTGAATAAAGAGTCCTGAGAGTCCATTACAGGTGGTATGTTGAAGTAGAGTCCATTTTTTTTTTTTGGAGGGGGGGATATGTTGAATCTTAGCATCCATTATGATGGGGGAACATCTCAAAATTCGAAATTTATAAAATGCATGAAAAGACATGTGAAATACAAATTCAATACAATCCATTTTAAATTACAAAATGATGATTTGTAATATTAGTCAACCCTTTATTCTGTTCCAGATATTCAGATGTATGGGTTGGTCTTATGACAATTAGATCACCATATTTCTAATGTAGAACATATCTACCTGTCTGCTCTGGTGAAAATCCACCGGGTGTATTAACAGGTGCTTTGATTTGGCCAGGAGAAGTGAGTTTCTCCCTTGAGACACCTTCTGGAGGTGAGGCTGTCATGGTGGAACCACGAGACAGGTCATGTACTCGGGTGGATTTTGTTGGAGACTGTTGATATGGGGTTGTAGCTGGTGCCTGAGGGACCCTCGTTGAGAATGATGGTGATACAGCATGGATTGGGGTTGATGGCTCAGACTCCTGTAATGAAGATTAATGATAATCTGATAACTCCTAATGGCTGAAAAACTACATAAATATAACTCATGCAAGGATGAATAATAAAACTATGTCAATAACTCTTGCATAGGAGGAATAGTAAAACTATGTCTATAACTCATGCAAAGGATGAATAATAAAACTGTCTATAACTCATGCAAGGATGAATAATAAAACTGTGTCTATAACTCATGCAAAGGATGAATAATAAAACTATGTCTATAACTCATGCATAGGATGAATAATAAAACTGTCTTTAACTCATGCAAAGGATGAATAATAAAACTGTCTATAACTCATGCAAAGGATGAATAATAAAACTATGTCTATAACTCATGCAAAGGATGAATAATAAAACTGTCTATAACTCTTGCAAAGGATGAATAATAAAACTATGTCTATAACTCATGCAAAGGATGAATAATACAGCTATGTCTATAACTCATGCAAAGGATGAATAATAAAACTGTGTCTATAACTCATGCAAGAATGAATAATACAACTATGTCTATAACTCATGCATAGGATGAATAATAAAACTATGTCTATAACCCATGCAAGGATGAATAATAAAACTATGTCTATAACTCATGCAAGGATGAATAATAAAACTGTGTCTATAACTCATGCAAAGGATGAATAATAAAACTATGTCTATAACTCATGCAAGGATGAATAATAAAACTGTCTATAACTCATGCAAAGGATGAATAATACAACTATGTCTATAACTCATGCAAGGATGAATAATACAACTATGTCTATAACTCATGCAAGGATGAATAATACAACTATGTCTATAACTCATGCATAGGATGAATAATAAAACTGTGTCTATAACTCATGCAAAGGATAAATAATAAAACTGTGTCTATAACTCATGCAAAGGATGAATAATAAAACTATGTCTATAACTCATGCAAGGATGAATAATAAAACTATGTCTATAACTCATGCAAAGGATGAATAATAAAACTATGTCTATAACTCATGCAAGGATGAATAATAAAACTGTCTATAACTCATGCAAAGGATGAATAATAAAACTGTCTATAACTCATGCAAAGGATGAATAATACAACTATGTCTATAACTCATGCAAGGATGAATAACAAAACTCTATAACTCATGCAAAGGATGAATAATAAAACTGTCTATAACTCATGCAAAGGATGAACAATAAAACTATGTCTATAACTCATGCAAAGGATGAATAATAATACTATGTCTATAACTCATGCAAGGATGAATAATACAACTATGTCTATAACTCATGCAAGGATGAATAATAAAACTGTCTATAACTCATGCAAAGGATGAATAATAAAAATATGTCTATAACTCATGCAACGGATGAATAATAAAACTGTGTCTATAACTCATGCAAAGGATGAATAATAAAACTATGTCTATAACTCATGCAAGGATGAATAATACAACTATGTCTATAACTCATGCAAAGGAGGAATAATACAACTATGTCTATAACTCATGCAAAGGATGAATAATAAAACTATGTCTATAACTCATGCAAAGGATGAATAATAAAACTGTGTCTATAACTCTTGCATAGGATGAATAATAAAACTGTCTATAACTCATGCAAAGGAGAAACCAAAATAAAACAGGAAAATACACACATTTTTCAAACAGAAGTTCCTTTATATGGCTAAAAGTACCATGCCTACAGAATTAGAAGTAAAGTCCAAATGCAAACAACATCAATCATGATCTGCCATTTCATTATTGTAGAGGGTCTATGTAGTACTGATTAATCCTAACAAAAACTACACAGACCACACAGAGCCAGATTTGCCAGTCCATTACGAGATGTCAGATCTGGGTCTCTGTATTTTACAATGGGACAGGAATTCTTACAAGTGACTCAGTCATGATATAGACTCAAACCAGAATATGCAAAATGCCATCCGAAGAAGAAGAAAATGGAGCACATTTAAGCTATCTAAATGACTACCACACCTAGTACAATGAATACTTTAGAAAAAAAGAATGTGAACTCTGGGTTTTTATTGAAACCATCAGCTGTGAGTTTATGGTGGAAGTTTTTCTTTATCTGCTAGCTGGTGGCAGGGGTGGTGATGTAGTTTTGAATAAATTAAAAACATGCATATGTCAAGAAATGCATTTAAAAAGTCAATAAGTTCCAAAACTGATTCTGTCCAATATGTCAATTCAAGTCAACTGCCACAATTTAATTCTATCCAAAATGTCAATTCAAGTAAATACTGGCAAAATTTAATTCTATTCAATATGTCTATTCAAGTCAACTGCCACAATTTAATTCTATCCAGTATGTCAATTCAAGTTAACTGCCACAATTTAATTCTATTCAATATGTCAATTCAAGTAAAAACTGTAAAAATTTAATTCTATCCAATATGTCAATTCAAGTAAAACATGGCAAAATGTAATTCTATTCAATATGTCAAGTAAAATTAGCCACAATTTAATTCTATCCAATATGTTAATTCCAGTAAACTGTCAAAATTGAATTATATCCAATATATCAATTCAAGTAAAAATTGCCACAATTTAATTCTATCCAATATATCAATTTAAGTAAAAGCTGTATAAATATAATTCTATCCAACATGTCAATTCAAATAAAAATTGCCACAATTTAATTCTATCCAATATGTCAATTTAATTAGGTAATTCAGTCAACTGTGTCTTTTGATAAAGAATGATATGATTAATTAGATAATTCAATTAACTGTGTTTTAATATGGAATTATATGATTATTAGGTAATTCAGTCAACTGTGTGTTTTAATATAGGAAGATATGATTAATTAGGTAATTCAGTTTGACTGTATTTTATTATAGAATGATATGATTAATTAGGTAATTCTATTAACTGTGTTTTAATAAAGAATGATATGATTAATTAGGTAATTCAGTTGACTGTGTTTTAATATAGAATGATATGATTAATTTGGTAATTCAATTAACTGTGTGTTTTAATATAGAATGATATGATTAATTAGGTAATTCAATTAACTGTGTGTTTTAATATAGAATGATATGATTAATTAGGTGATTCAATTAACTGTGTGTTTTAATATAGAATAATATGATTAATTAGGTAATTCAATTAACTGTGTGTTTTAATATAGAATGATATGATTAATTAGATAATTCAATTAACTGTGTGTTTTAATATAGAATGATATGATTAATTAGGTAATTCAATTAACTGTGTGTTTTAATATAGAATGATATGATTAATTAGGTAATTCAATTAACTGTGTGTTTTAATATTGAATGATATGATTAATTAGTAATTCAATTAACTGTGTGTTTTAATATAGAATGATATGATTAATTAGGTAATTCAATTAAATGTGTGTTTTAATATAGAATGATATGATTAATTAGGTAATTCAATTAACTGTGTGTTTTAATATAGAATGATATGATTAATTAGGTAATTCAATTAACTGTGTGTTTTAATATAGAATGATATGATTAATTAGGTAATTCAATTAACTGTGTGTTTTAATATAGTGATATGATTAATTAGATAATTCAATTAACTGTGTGTTTTAATATAGAATGATATGATTAATTAGGTAATTTCATTAACTGTGTGTTTTAATATAGAATGATATGATTAATTAGGTAATTCAATTAACTGTGTGTTTTAATATAAAATGATATGATTAATTAGTAATTCAATTAACTGTGTGTTTTAATATAGAATGATATGATTAATTAGGTAATTCAATTAACTGTGTGTTTTAATATAGAATGATATGATTAATTAGGTAATTCAATTAACTGTGTGTTTTAATATAGAATGATATGATTAATTAGGTAATTCAATTAACTGTGTGTTTTAATATAGAATGATATGATTAATTAGGTAATTCAATTAACTGTGTGTTTTAATATAGAATGATATGATTAATTAGGTAATTCAATTAACTGTGTGTTTTAATATAGAATGATATGATTAATTAGGTAATTCAATTAACTGTGTGTTTTAATATAGAATGATATGATTAATTAGGTAATTCAATTAACTGTGTGTTTTAATATAGAATGATATGATTAATTAGGTAATTCAATTAACTGTGTGTTTTAATATTGGAGGATTAATAGTACTTGCATAGAAAGGATGGTCAAGTCAAATTTTTCATTGAAGTTTTAAGATATTTGCTTTCAGTTAATGAAATGGACAGTATGTATAGGGGTAGTATATATGTAGTATATGTAGTATATATGTAGTATATAAGAAAATGTATAAGCCCTTTTCTAATTAAATACTGCAAGCAGCTAGTACATTAGAATATGTAATACTTCCTATCTTAATAATTAGTGGATTTATATTTTGAACTTTAATCTTAGTATAGAGTCCTCAGTTATATATGTACCCTCAACACTATTTTTTTAATACAGAGTCCTCAGTGATCTATCTTCCTACAATACTGTTATTTCTAATCCAGAGTCCTTGGTTATCCATGTAATCATACTTATCAAACATACTCTACTGAACCTTATATCCGACACATTGTGTCCATTACTAATACATTATGCACAGTATGCAATGGTGGACCAGGGTTTATATTATTTGCAGTTAAAGTTCACTTAAAGGAGAGTTGGCTTGAACATGTTACGTTGTTCAAAGACTGAAATCACTAAAAATGAAAACAAAGTTAAGTACTGAAAGGGTTCATTATATTAACCAGCTCAACTTCTCATTAGCTTCTATTAGTTCTCTGTTTGATATATTATTCAATAGACCATAATGCCATGTAAAACACATATCCAGCTATTAGTTCTCTGTTTGTTATATTATTCAATAAACCATTATGCTATTTAAAATATATATCCAGCTTTTAGTTCTCTGTTTGTTATATTATTCAATAAACCATTATGCTATTTAAAATATATATCCAGCTATTAGTTCTCTGTTTGTTATATTATTCAATAAACCATTATGTGATGTAAAACATATATCCAGCTATTAGTTATCTGTTTGTTATAGTATTCAATAAAACATTATGCCATGTAAAACCTATACCCAGCTATTAGTTACATTTGATATATTATTCAATAAACCATTATGACCTGTAAAGAATATATCCACCTATTAGTTCTCTGTTTAATATATTATTCAAAATACCATTATACCATGTAAAACCTATACCCAGCTATTAGTTCTGTTTGATATATGGTTCAATAAACCATTATACCATGTAAAACAAATATACCCTGATATTAGTTCTGTTTGATATATTATTCAAAACACCATTATACCATGTAAAACAAATATACCCAGCTATTAGTTCTGTTTAATATATTATTCAATAAACCATTATACCATGTAAAACAAATATACCCAGCTATTAGTTCTCTGTCTAATATATTATTCAATAACCATCTTGCCATTTTTGTAATGAATACATCCAAGCACCATAATAATGGGAAAAGTAATTACAGATATGCTGGGAAATAGATGTCCATGCAAATATCTCCTCTGAAAGAAAGGCAACACAATTATTGGTATACAATATTGCAATATTAAGTAATACTATGAAAATCATGGTATACATGTACATGATGATATCTGATGGCAGTGGAGTGGGTTGGCACTTGGTTTTAAATCATTATATGGATGATTTTTATGGCAACTGTTCTTAACCTTCAAATTACCACCCTTGAGTTACTATCTGCCATTTTATTTGTCAAAATATCCAAATAGATATGCAGTATGAACTGTGAAAACTTATTTATTGATAATAATAATAATAATAATAATAATAATAATAATAATAATAATAATAATAATAATAATAATAATAAAAATATTGATAAGGATGCATTTGGATACAATATACAACATGGGATTGGACAGTGGAATGGGTGAAAAGCTATGCACTGTTCAGTTACTATCTTAAATCAAGGCATACTAAATAATACAAGTGATGCACAATGGCATATTTAATACTGGATTTAAAGAAGAGAACCATGTCTAGTCATATAATCTCTGTCTGATCTCACTAGCATAGCTAAAATATCAAAGCATGTAATCTTTGTCTGATCTCATCAGCATAATAAAAATATCAAAGCATGTATTCTCTGTATGATCTCATTGGCATAATCAAAGTATCGAAAAATGTACTCTCACTGGCTGACCTCACTAGCATAACTAAAATATCAAAGCATGTAATCTGTCTGATCTCATCGGCATAATAAAAATATCAAAGCATGTATTCTCTGTATGATCTCATTGGCATAATGAAAGTATCAAAAAATGTAATCTCACTGGCTGACCTCACTAGCATAGCTAAAAAATCAAAGCATGTATTCTCTGTATGATCTCATTGGCATAATGAAAGTATCGAAAAATGTACTCTCACTGGCTGATCTCACTAGCATAGCTAAAATATCAAAGCATGTATTCACTGGCTGATTTCATAAAAAAATTTAACATCTTTATTCAAATAAAAGTACCATGTGATCAGACACTTTATTTATTCTTCAAATATACAACATATCTTGCACAATTACTAAATACTAATTTTGGCACTAAAACTTGATAGCACTTCAAGTAATTGGTACAAATTATTGTAACATACAGGGATTCCTGTCACAATCATGTACATACAAAATTGTGTTGTAACAAAATCTGTTATACCTGGGTTTCATTGTATATCATTAAAATCAATTTAGTTGTTGTGTCCTATTGTTCATAAACCTAATGCATTACAATATTGGTCAATATTATATTTATGGATTACAATATCTGTCAACAGTATATGAAACCATACAATATCTGTCAATAGTATATGATACCCTACAATATCTGTCAATAGTATATGATACCATACCATATCTGTCAATAGTATATGATACCATACAATATCTGTCAACAGTATATGATTATATGATACCATATAATATCTGTCAATATTATATTTATGGATTACAATATATGTCAATAGTATATGAGACCATACAATGTCTGTCAATAGTATATGATACCATACAATATCTGTCAATAGTATTTGATACCATACAATATTTGTCGATAGTATATGATACCATATAATATCTGTCGATAGTATATGATACCATATAATATCTGTTGATAGAATATGATACCATACAATATCTGTCAATAGTATATGATACCATACAATATCTGTCAATAGTATATGATACCATACAATATCTGTCTACAGTATATGATACCATACAATATCTGTCAACAGTATATGATACCATACAATATCTGTCAATAGTACATGATACCATACAATATCTGTCAATATTATATGATACCATACAATATCTGTCCATAGTATATGATACCATACAATATTCTGTCAATATTATTTGATGCATTACAATAGCTGTCAATAGTATATGATACCAAACAATATCTGTCAATAGTATTTGATGCATTACAATATATGTCAATAGTATATGATACAACACAATATCTGTCAATAGTATTTGATGCATTATAATATCTGTCAATAGTATATGATACCATACAATATCTGTCAATAGTATTTGATGCATTACAATATTCTGTCAATAGTACTCTTAGGGAATGTTGACTGTAAAATGTTGGCAAATATCTTTTCAGGAAAATTACTATAACTAAAACCCAAAATCTGCTAACTTGACTTATAATGTATGATAATTGTTTTTTAAGAACTTGTAACTTATGATCATTGATGATTCCAGCAGCCTAGTGGTTAGAGCATCCACTTCAGATGCAGGAGGTCTTGGGTTCAATTCCTGACTAAGTCCTATAGAAGACTTATAAAAATGGTACGAACAGCTGCCTCACTTGGCCCTCAGAACTAAGAGGTTAGTGTTAGTACTGTTTGGCTAAGTGTTAGGATAATGTGACTGGATCGGACATCATGCGACATGTCTGCGGCATGATGGCCCAGTGCTAGACATCAATATAAACTGCCACACTGCACTGCAGACATTGTAGCAATGTGAGTGAAAAAATGTTAAAGTGACATTAAAAATACAAATCACACACACACACACACTTATGATCAAAGAAAACTTCCAAAAGAAGTTGTAATGTCTGAAAATTGATTTATACAGTTAACAGTACATGAAACTCATAAAGATTGTTTTGAAAAGGATCAAACTAATTGTTATCCATTTTGAGCTGTGTCATGAAAACCAAATATACTATTATCCTGTGTAAAGCAAACCAAATACAGTTGTCCTTCTCTTTCATCCACTCGATAAATGTTTCGTCTGCATAACTAAATTGTATACAGTTAGCAAAATTCGAATAAATCATTACCAAACATTAACATGTAATCACATAAATGGAGACATATTATTTTGGAAGAAAGTTGGTTATTTTACTCAACAACATTGAGTGAAGTGTGTGTGTGTGGGCTTGATGAACAATTTTATGTAGAAACAGATAATGAGGTTATGCTGCAGCTGCAGTGGGAAAATGGTGCAAATTAAAAGAAAATTAAATAACATTTTTGAATAGTTTTGCAATGTGCATGACAACAATACCCACTCGCATATCATACGTAAGCCAAGAATAAGAACTATTTATTTATATTCAGTTGAAATAATCCTTTTATTACAGCATGGTATCCAAACAAACGTAAGGTTGTCAATACACACACACACACACACACACACACACACAACTTAAGTCTCTTTCCACCATACTCTCATGTAGCACCATTGGATCTCCACCATACAAGGACTCTGAAATGCTTCACTGATCACTGTCATCAATACAAGGCACTTTGTTCTAGTGAAAGCATGACATCTCAAAACATATCCATTTATAACATAGATTCATTCAAGACATCAATATATTTTAAGCTTAAGGCATCATTGAATCAAACCTTCATGCAGGGTGTGTATCTCAATCAGCAATAAGAAAGTACACAAAACATGATGACATCACAATCAATAATATCTCACCACATCTTATCATCCAATCAAATCTCTTTTCCAAATTTTGAAAAGTCTTGTTCTGGCATTATAAGGACAACATTTTCTTAAAACTGATTCTCATCTGGCAGAGATCTCACAGATCTGGTTAAACAAAGCTAAGTAACTATGTTTTGAAGATTATCAGTACCTTAGCCTTCTGTTCTGCCTCCTGGTATCTTTTTTCATAGTCAACTGGAGTTACTGTTCCTGAATCACTCATTTGTGTGGAAGTAACATTTACCCTAATGGTGGTGCCATGGTCAGATGCAGGTGTTTCTGTATCACGTATGCTTGTGGGTGGTGTGGGAACTGGAGCTGAAATAAGTATTTGTTAACAAAATAAGATAAAGCAATGTTTGTAATAAGAACCTTCTGATACAGAAATGTGTTTTAAACATAACTGGATAGAGAAAAGTGTAATAAACATCATTTTGTTAACAGAGAAATACCTACAAAAAAAGATTTTGAAATTTGATGAAAATATAGCTTCCAGAGTGGATGACCTAGCTTTAGCTTCCATTATAGTGGGTGGACGTATGTACAGCTTCCAGAGTGGTGGACCAATCTACAGCTTCCAGAGTGTTGGACCTAATGACAGCTTCCAGAGTGGTGAACCAAACTACTGTTTCTAGTGTAGTGGGTGGAACTGACAGAAGGCAATGCTATCCCATGGTTGACAAGCTAAATTAAGGAATGAAGCATAAAGATGATACAATAATTTTTCAAAATAGCACAATTAAACAATTTTATTTGATTAGAATTTTTTTTAGTGAATTTAGTGATGAAGCTGATTCATCCTAAAATGATTTGCAATTCAAAGTAAAATACAAAAACAAAATCATGCTAGTGATTACCTGTAGTAATAATTCTAACCTTTCACAACATGGATTAGAACATTTTAAATGTGGCTTCACAATAATCATATAATAAAGCAGATGAAATCCAACTAGAGCCATGTCATTCAAAAGCATAATACCAACAAGTTACATGAATTATGAATAGCATAATACCAACAAGTTACATGTCATACAACGGGCATAATGCCAACAAGTTACATGACATGCAAAAGGCATACAACCATCAAGTTACATGTCATACAAATGACATAATATCAACAAGGTACATGTCATTCAATGGGAATAATACCAATAAGTTACATGTCAAACTAAAGGCATAATGACAACTAGTGCCATGTCAGAAAAGGGCATAATACCACCATGTTATATATCATACAAAGAGCATAATAGCAACATATACCATGCCATAAAAAGGGCATAATATCAACAAGTTACATGACATACAAAGGGCATAATGCCACCAAGTTACATGACATGCAAAAGGCATACTAGCAACAAGTTACATGTCATACAAATGACATAATATCAACAAGGTACATGTCATACAATGGGAATAATACCAATACGTTACATGTCAAACTAAGGGCATAATGACAAATAGTGCCATGTTAGAAAAAGGGCTTAATACCATCAAGTTATATATCATACAAGGGGCATAATACTAACAAGTACAATGTCATACTATGAGCATAAGTTTTGTGTCTTACAAAGGGCATAATACCAACAAGTTACATGACATGCAAAAGCCATACTACCAACAAGTTACATGTCATACAAATAACATAATATCAACAAGTTACATGTCATACAAAGGGCATAATACCAAAAGTTGCATATCATACAAGGGGCATAATACCAACACATTACATGTCATACAAAGCGCATAATACCAACTAGTGCCATCTCATAGAAAGGGCATAATACCAACAAAGACCATGTCATAAAAAGGGCATAATACCAACAAGTTACAAGACATACAACTGGCAAAATATCAACAAGTTATATGACATGCAAAGGGCATAATACCAAATGTTGCATGTCATGCAAAGGGAATAATACCAACAAGTATCATGTCATACATAGGGCATAATACCAAAAAGTTACATGGCAATCAAAGGGCATAATACAAAAAGTTGCATATCATACAAGGGGCATAATACTAACAAGTTACATGACATACAAAGGTCATAAATAAAATACCAACAAGTACAATGTCATACAAAGGGCATAATACAAACAAGTTACATGTCAATGAAAGGGCATAATATCAAAAGTTGCATATCATACAAGAAGCATAATACCAACAAGTTACATGACATGCAAAGGGTATAATACCAACAAGTGCCATGACATGGAAAGGGACATACTATGAAAAAGTGACATGTCTTACAATGGGCATAATACTAACAAGTTAAATGTCAAATGAAGGATATAGTAACAACAAATACCATGTCATACAAATGGTATAATACCAAGAAATGCCATGATATGCAAAGGACATAATACCAAGAAATGCCATGATATGCAAAGGGCATAATATAAACAAGTGCCATGATATGCAAAGGGCATAATACCAACAATTGCCATGATATACAAAGGGCATAATACCAACAAGTGCCATGATATGCAGAAGGCATAATACCAACAAGTGCCATGATATGCAAAGGGCATAATACCAACAAGTACCATGATATGCAAAGGGCATAATACCAACAAGTGCCATGATATGCAATGGGCATAATACCAACAAGTGCCATGATATGCAAAGGGCATAATACCAACAAGTACCATGGTATGCAAAGGGCATAATACCAACAAGTGCCATGATATGCAATGGGCATAATACCAACAAGTGCCATGATATGCAATGGGTATAATACCAACAAGTGCCATGATATGCAAAGGGCATAATACCAACAAGTGCCATGATTACAAATGGCATATTATCAACAAGTTACATGTCATACAAAGGGCATAGTAACAAGTACCATGTCATACAAAGGGAATAATACCTGACCAATAGGTACTATAACAGGCAAACAGCATAATTCAAATAAATGCCATGACAAACAAATAGCATACTACCAAAATGTGGCATTAAACAAATATTCCAACTGATATTTCTCCATATTTTTTCTTAAAAGCTTCAACTATCAGCAGCTAATCATGATAAATTACCAAACATTGATAACAGACTCCTTCCATAAACTTTTATGTCACTAACTTGCTAATATTATATTGTGATTTACTGTATCCAAGAATAGTTCAAGCAGAAATAAATGTAAATGACTATGTCAGTCATCTCACAAACCTTAATATAATATTTATTAATAATCTCACAAACCTTAATATAATATTTATTAATCATCTCACAAACCTTAATATAATATTTATTAATCATCTCACAAACCTTAATATAATATTTAAAACAGACAAACATACTTGATTATATTGAACAATGTCACCACAGTGGGTGCACATACTGTATATGTGAACACTGCCACCAAGTAAACACATATTTTGCATGTGAGCACTGCCACCAAGTAAGCACATATTTTACATGTGAGCACTGCCACAAAGTAAACACATATTTTACATGTGAGCACTGCCACAAAGTAAACACATATTTTACATGTGAGCACTGCCACAAAGTAAACACATATTTTACAAGTGAGCACTGCCACGAAGTAAACACATATTTTACATGTGAGCACTGCCACAAAGTAAACACATATTTTACATGTGAGCACTGCCACAAAGTAAACACATATTTTACATGTGAGCACTGCCACAAAGTAAACACATATTTTACATGTGAGCACTGCCATGAAGTAAAAACATATTTTACATGTGAACACTGCCACAAAGTAAACACATATTTTACATGTGAGCACTGCCACGAAGTAAACACATATTTTACATGTGAGCACTGCCACAAAGTAAACACATATTTTACATGTGAGCACTGCCATGAAGTAAACATATTTTACATGTGAGCACTGCCACCAAAGTGTGCACATAATATACAAAATTAGGAATCAAAAGGTTGTAGGTTCAATTTATGCAATGTCCACTGCTATTTTTGTCTTGAGAAAAACTGTGAAAGTCTATGGAGGGAAACCAGCAAAACATGGCTGCAAATAAGTACCTGAATCTGCTAGGGGTTAACCTTTGATGGACTGGCATTCCACTAGTGTGATATAATCACATACTGCAGCCTTGATATATCAGCATCACAATTACCATGGTCACTTGTGCCATCAGCATTGGACCATCAGTACATTCTGATTGATACGTGTTTATCATGGTCAGATGTATCATCAGCACTGGACCATTTTTACATTTTGATTAATACATATTCACCACAGTCAGATGTACCATAAGCATTGGACCGTAAGTACATTTTGTTTGATAATTGTTTACCATGGTCAGTTGTACCATAAGCACTGGACCATAAGTACATTTTGACTGATACATATTTATCATGGTAAGTTGTGTCATCAGCATTGAACCATTGATTGATAAATATTTATCATGGTCAGCTGTGTCATCAGTATTGGATCATTATAACACTTTGACTGATACATATTTATCATGGTCAGTTGTGTCATCAGCATTGGACCATTGATTGATACATATTCATCATGGTCAGTTGTGTCATCAGTATTGGATAATTATTACATTTTGATTGATACATATTTATCATGGTCAGTTGTGTCATCAGTATTGGATAATTATTACATTTTGACTGATACATATTTATCATGATCAGTTGTATCATCAGCATTGGACCATTAGAACACTTTGATTGATTCATATTTATCATGGTCAGTTGTGTCATCAGTATTGTATAATTATTACATTTTGATTGATACATATTTATCATGGTCAGTTGTGTCATCAGTATTAGATAATTATTACATTTTGACTGATACATATTTATCATATTCAGTTGTGTCATCAGTATTGGACCATTGATTGATACACATTTATCATGGTCAGTTGTATCATCAATATTGGATCATTATAACACTTTGATTGATACATATTTATCATGGTAAGTTGTATCATCAATATTGGATCATTATAACACTTTGATTGATACATATTTATCATGGTCAGTTGTGTCATCAGTATTGTATAATTATTACATTTTGATTGATACATATTTATTATGGTCAGTTGTGTCGTCAGTATTGGATAATTATTACATTTTGATTGATACATATTTACCATGGTCAGTTGTATTATCAGCAGTGGACCATTGATCGATACATATTTACCATGTTCAGTTGTGTCATCAGCATTGGACCATTGATCGATACATATTTATCACGGTCAGTTGTGTTATCAGCATTCGACCATTTAATTTGATCTGCCATCTTTGTTATACATAGATGGCAGCAGTCTAAAGGCAATGGTCAGTTTTCAAATAATGCAGTTGAATTTTCTGCACACTGAAAACAGAGAACATGGAACATGACTCATCAAGAATTTTTAGTACACTAGGAGCATCCTAAAAGCAGTATAAACTCCATTTAGTTATAGTGATGATTTACAAATGTTACATCACAATATGATAGACTCATGATTACTGAAAAAAATAAAAATATATCATGACAGGTGCAGTTCATGATATCATCATTCTATTGGGACAATTACATTCCTAGTCATTTGACATTAATAGTAACCAGGAAATAAGTTACAACCTTATGAATTAGCTAGAAAATACTCATCTCTTTCCGATGAAAGTCACATGTAGTTGACTCATCTCATTCCAATGCAAATAAAATGTAATTCAAATGTACTTTTCTCATCTCATTCGAATGCAAATTAAATGTACTTGACTCATTCCAATGCATGTTAAATGAACTTGACTCATTTCATTCCAATGCAAGTTAAATGAACTTGACTCATTTCATTCCAATGCAAGTCATATGTACTCTACTCATCTCTTTCCAATGCAAGTCAAATATAAGTCAAATCTACTTTACTCATCTCATTCAACAGTACATGATTCATCTCAATCAAATGCAAGTTAAATGAACTTGACTCATCTCATTCCAATGCAAGTCAAATTTAAATCAAATGTACTTGACTCATTTCATTCCAATGCAAGTTAAATGTAGTTGACTCAACTCATTCCAATGCAAATCACATGTATTCGACTTATCTCATTCCAATGCAAGTCACATGTACTCAACTCATCTCATTCCAATGCAAGTCACATGTAGTTGACTCATCTCATTCCAGTGCAAGTCACATGCACTTGCCTCATCTCATTCCAATGCAAGTCACATGTACTCAACTCATCTCATTCCAATGCAAGTCACATGCACTTGCTTCATCTCATTCCAATGCAAGTCACATGTACTCGACTCATCTCATTCCAATGCATGTCACATGCACTTGCCTCATCTCATTCCAATGCAAGTCACATGTACTCGACTCATCTCATTCCAATGAATGTCACATGCACTTGCCTCATCTCATTCCAATGCAAGTCACATGTACTCGACTCATCTCATTCCAATGCAAGTCACATGCACTTGCCTCATCTCATTCCAATGCAAGTTACATGTATTCGACTCATCTCATTCCAGTGCAAGTCACATGTACTCGACTCATCTCATTCCAATGTAAGTCACATGTACTTGACTCTTCTCACTAATCTCAATTCAATCCAAGTCAAATATACTTGACACAATGCAAGTCACATGTACTTGACTCATATCATTCTAATCTAAGTCACATGTACTTAACTGTCAGAAAGAGGCCTGGAGACAACTGCAGTGATCAAACATAGAAATCAAGCTGAAGAACCATCAGCGGGGTATGAAAAATAAAATTCTACATCTCTACCATCAGCTAGGTATGAAAAATAAAATTATATATCTCTACTATCAGCTAGGTATGAAAAATAAAATTATATATCTCTACTATCAGCTAGGTATGAAAAATAAAATTATATATCTCTACTATCAGCTAGGTATGCAAAATAAAATTATATATCTCTACTATCAGCTAGGTATGCAAAATAAAATTCGACATCTCTACCATCAGCTAGGCATGCAAAGTAAAATTCTACATCTCTACAAAGAACATTTCTTTCAGTTTGCTACGGTTTGGTGTTTTACAGGACAGCATCACAGTTAGGTTATTTAGTGCTGATACAACTGAAGTAAAGTACCTTGCCCAAGGATGCATAACTATATTTACTCCAGCTTGTACGATGGCAGGATTCAAACATGCTTGCTTCAATCATGAGTCCACAACACTTACCTCTGAACCACCATGGTTCCTACCCCTATTAGTCCCCTCTGGGAAGTGTACTTATTATGATGCATTAAAAACATGCTGCCAAGAGGCAATTCAGAATGTCCCCAATCTTCCAATGTCATGAGCGCAACTCAGAAAGGGCCCTATCTATAAATGGCATAAGGGCAAATCAGAATGGCTCCTATCTTTAAATGGCATAAGGACAAATCTGAATCAACCCATCTTCCAATGTCATGAGCACAGATCACAATGTCCCCATTTTTGAATGAAACATGGGCAAATCAGAACTACAGCAATCTTTAAATGGCATTATGGCAACTCAGAATGGCTCCTTTCTTCAAATGGCATAAGAGCAACATAGAATGGTCTCTATCTTTAAATGGCATACAGAATCACATCACAATTATTATTTCCAGTTCAGTACCCACGAATGTAGTTCTAGTCTATTTTTAGAATATTTTTTCCTCTCTCATTTTGGTGGTGATAGAAGAGTTATATTGATGCATTTTTGGTAGGGATTTAAAGGTAATTGTTTATTCTTGAGAATATGAGCTCAGAGAGTGGTTGTCTGTGTGTATTTTGGCGACAGTGCACATTGAGTAATAAGGCCATGGTGATGATCCAGAAGTGAAATCTGTGTTCTGTTTGCATGCTGTTCTGTTTACTGTGCAGCCACTCAAGAATGTGCAGATCAACCCCTGACAAGAACTTCACCGTTAAGTCATCTTTGGATGTACTTTAGATTAATATATGACTTGTATTGATTGTCACACAGTTGAAAGGTCAGTACTGAGAAATATATGTAGAGAACATATAGTAAAATTAATTGTGGTGTCTGTCCACACAGGTAACTCAGAATGGCCCATTTCTTCAAATGGCATATGTGCAACTCAGAATGATCCTTTTCTTTAAATTACATGGTCAACTCAGAATATCCCTTTTCTTCAAATGAAATCCTTATTAGCATACCACAGACAGAAAACACCAAGGTTTCAAGTGCATAAAGCATATGTTGTGTGTGTTAATTCACTCTACATCCAACTGAAAGTAATTTCACACCATGGGATCTGAATAATCTTTGGCCTTGAGAACAGCTGGGTTGAAAACATTCACCATTATAAAGTAGGTCTAACAGCATATGAGCATGTATAACATTCCTTTCCAAAAGCCATTACCCATTGTCAAATAGGTCTAAAAGCATATCAGCATGTATACCATTCCTTTCCCAAAGCTATTACCCATTATAAAATAGGCATATCAGCATGAGTAACATTCTTTTCCCAAAGCTATTACCCATTATAAAATAGGTATATCAGCATGTATAACATGCCTTTCCAAAAGCCATTACCGACACCGTGACCATTGTGCATTACAAACAAAACAAATTGAAATCCAGATTTAAAATGAAAACTTTTCAAACCATATTTTCTTTTTGTCCTTAGTTTTCTTTCTCCATCTGATTAAGAATACAATGAGACAACATGACAACATGTTAATACAAATATGAAACTAATATGAACTTTGTATGAAAACACAATAGAATATAATGCAAATATGAAACAGTAGCTAGGTAATAAAACTAATATGAACCTTGTGTATGTAAACAAACAAAAGAATATATATATATATATATATATATATATATATATATATATATATATATATATATATATATATATATATATATTCTGTAGATTGCTATGTTTTGAATGAAAACTAAAGTGATGATGTTTTCAAATGCAAATGACCTTGAAAAACTGCATTATGATGATGTTACCTAATGCGTATGACACTGAAAACTATGATGTATATGACCTTCAAAACTGGTACTGTGATGATGTTACCAAATGCATACAACCTTGAAAAACTGTAATGTGATGTTAGCAAAAGCATGACCTTGAAAAAATGTAATATGATGATCTTACCAGATGCATAAGACCTTGAAAAACTGTAATGTGAAGTTACTAAATGCAAATGAACTTAAAAACTGTAATGTAAAGATATTACCTATTACTTATGACCTTGAAAAACTGTATTGTGATGATGTTATCAAATGCATATGACCTTGGGAGCTATTAACACCTTTCAAACAAAATCTTTCAAAGTTAATGCTGCAGCCATTATCTCTCTGCCCATGCCACCAACCTGAAGTTCATTGCTGCCACTACCACAGCCTCCAAAACTGAACATCTATGTCTCTCAATCTATTTGCTAAATATATGCATCACACAGTAAAATGAAATAAAAAGCAGCATTTATATAAACAGCTTTCTTTATATATTTCCTCCATTTATGTTAGGCAATAATTGAAATGCCAAAATTGCCATTAATTTAATCCCCATATCTGCCTTGTGTTAGACAATAATTTAATCCCCATAACTGCCTTCGGTTAGGCAATAATTTAATCAATATAACTGCCTTGTGTTAGGTTCTTACTTGAACATATCAGAAAATCATCATGAATATCTTGTGTGAGGCATTAATCTGAACAACTAGACTGCTTTTGTGTGAAGCAAAAACGTGAACATATTAAAAAGATCAGTACAGCTAACATATTCCGGAAATAATTGCATTGGAAAGCATTAACTGGAATTTCTGAAGCACAATTTCCCTTTCCAGAACATTTACCTCTTTCATAAAACCCCAGAATATGAACTTAATAACTTCTTTTGTTTAGGTATTTATTCTGCAGAAAGAAATTAACACTATTCATTGTGATATTAATTCATTTTCTAATTTTCTTTAATAGAATGCAATAATGGTTGATTGGCCCAATTAGTGTAGTTATATCTTTAGTGCCTCAGTTGTTAATGAGACCCATAGTGTCTTAGTAAGTGTAGTGATACATATAGTGACTCAATTAGTGTAGTGACACCAAAGTGCCACAATTAATGTAGTGACACCAATAATGTCTCAATTAGTGTACATATAATAACTCAGTGTAGTGATACATATAGTGACTCATTTAGTATAGGGATATATATAGTGACTCAATTAGTGTAGTGATACATATAGTGACTCAATTAGTGTAGTGATACATATAATAAGTCACTTAGTGTAGTGATACATATAGTGACTCAATTAGTGTAGGGATACATATAATAAGTCACTTAGTGTAGCGATACCTATATTGACTCAATTAGTGTAATGATACCAATAATGACTCAGTGGTGTGACAACAAAAGTGTCTCAAATAATGTAGTGACACCAATAGTGTATCAATTAGTGTAGTGCTACATATAATAACTCACTTAGTTTAGTGATATATATAGTGAAACAGTTGATATATTAAAACCTACAGTGGCTCAATTAATGTAGTGATACCTACAGTGACTCACTTAGTGTATGACACCTATAGTGAATCAATTAATGTTGTGATACCTTTTATACCTCAATTAGTAGAGTGATACTTATAGTGACTCAATTAGTGTATTGATAACGATTGTAACTCAGTGTAGTAATATCAATAATGACTCAATTAGTAAAGTGATACCTATACTGACTTGACTCGATTAGTCGAGTAATACCTAGATTGACTCAAAATTAGTAAAGTGATACATATAGTGACTTAATTAGTGTAGTGATGCATATAGTACTTATGTTAATGTAATGAAATCCACAGTAAGACAGCTAGTGTAGTAATACCTATAGTAACTCAGTGTAGTGATACCTATAGTAACTCAGTGTAGTGATATCTATAATGTCTCAGTGATGTGACACCTATGGTGACTCAGTTAATGTTGTGATACCTATAGTACCTCAATTAGTAAAGTGATACCTATCATGACTTAATTAGTGTAGTGATACATATATTGACAAATTTGTGTTATGATACCTTTAGTGACTTAGTGTAGTTGTACCTATAATGCCTCAGTTAGTGTAGTTGTACCTATAATGCCTCAATTAGTGTAGCTGTACCTTTAGTGACTCAGTGTAGTTGTACCTTTAGTGACTCAATTAGTGTAGTGGTATCTATAATGCCTCAGTAAGTGAAGTTGTACCTTTAATGCCTCAATTAGTGTAGTGGTACCTATAATGCCTCAGTAAGTGTAGTTGTACCTCTTATGCCTCAATTAGTGTAGTTGTACCTTTAGTGACTCAGTTAGTGTAGTGATACCTATAATGCCTCAATTAGTGTAATTGTACCTTTAGTGACTCAACTAGGTTTGTGACACCTATAGTTACAGATTATTGAGGTTTAAAATCACATGTAAAAACAGATTGGTAAGGTTACTGTTGTAATACCTATATTATTAGACTAAAGTCATGTCAATACTGGATATATTAGGTAAATGCTGAAATTTTAAATTAGTGACAATCACATGTAATTATCTCTTAAATTGATGATAGTCATGTATTTATGTCTTAAATGGGTGACAGTAATATGTATTTATGTCTTAAATGGGTGACAGTAATATGTATTTATGTCTTAAATCGGTGACAGTAATATGTATTTATGTCTTAAATGGGTGAAGTAATATGTATTTATGTCTTAAATCGGTGACAGTAATATGTATTTATGTCTGAAATTGGTGAGAGTCATGTTTTAAATTAGTGAAAGTAATATGTATTTATGTTATAAATCAGTGACAGAAAAATTCACTTGTTTTAAATTAGTGATGGTCATGTTTTAAATAAGTTATTGTCAAGTTTTAAATAAATCTAGGTCATGTTTTAAATTAGTGATAGTTAAGTTTTAAATTAGTGATTGTCAGGTTTTAAATTAGTGATGGTCATGTTTTAAATAAGTTATTGTCAGGTTTTAAATTAGTGATGGTCATGTTTTAAATAAGTTATTGTCAGGTTTTAAATAAATCTAGGTCATGTTTTAAATTAGTGATTGTCAGGTTTTGAATTAGCGATGGTCATGTTTTAAATTAATGATGGTCATGTTTTAAATTAGTGATGGTCATGTTTTAAATTAGTGATTGTCAGGTTTTGAATTAGCGATGGTCATGTTTTAAATTAGCGATGGTCATGTTTTAAATTAGTGATGGTCATGTTTTAAATTAGTGATGGTCATATTTTAAATTAGTGATTGTCAGGTTTTGAATTAGTGATGGTCATGTTTTAAATTAGTGATGGTCATATTATTTTTCTTAATATAGTCTTAGAAATAGTAAAAAAATTTCAACACATATTATTTTAATGTGTTACTTTACACATGCAAGCAGCAAAACTGAGCCATGTATAAATAATGAGTGAATGACAGGTAAACCCAAAGAGTGATAGCAAGAACTTACCAATATATACTTAAAGGTCAAAGGTCAAAAGCTATTGCAAACAGAGACCCAGATCTACCATTGCATAATGTGCAGCCTAGCATAACTGGATTCATGCAGTTTATTAGAGGTAATCAGTGGAACAAACAACACTGTCCTTGATATGACAGTACTTTATGCAGTGGCAGATCTGGGTTTATTTTGTTTGTAGTTGGATTCTGAGCTTATATAGCAAATTAGGAAATGGGGAAAATAATAAATAGTTGAAAACTGATCAATTAATTAGAATCCAAATTAACACAGTTAGAGTATGGTTTACATCTTGATTGCTAATGTTCCTTTGTATATATATATATATATATATATATATATATATATATATATATATATATATATATATATATATATATATATATATATATATATATATATATATATATATATATATATGTATATATATATATATGCTTACTTTTGAGAACAAATATTAAAAAGTCCATATTTTCACATATACAACTTATAAATTAGTATTTCATTGACAAAAATGTATACATATCTACATTTTAACAGGTATTCAAAATTAAATGAAATGGATACTGATAATATTACCTAGAGTAAAATCCAAAGTGTAATGCTTCCTATAGGTGAAAGGTTTTGTGTGGCGAATTCCTGTAGGTAACTCTGGCAGGCCAAGAGAAACTGATGGCAATTTGGACACTGCATCTGCTGATTTGCTACCATCTGAAGAAAAAAAAAACACTAATATAAAAATAAATTTTAATTTTATACAGCTTTGAAATTGTATAAATATATGGAACATATGAATGGATTTAATCTGTGGTCACAGACAAGTCAATTTCTTTCCTTACTTCTCTAACAAAACAATGGTTTTGGACCAGTAAGGATCCTTTTTTCACACTACATACTGAATAGACACCACATCAAAGGAAATTTCAGGGCAAATTTGATAGACTCACAGTAATTAAATACATTCAAGTTGATACAAAAGTTTCATAAATTTACAGTACATTCAAAACTGCTTTCATTGTTTCATTTGGAGGCCCCGAGTGGCTGAGTGGTTTAAAGCGCTGTCTGTTACGGATCACTGCCATCTCACCTCTGTCTGCGTGGGTTCGAGTCTTGGTTTCAGCCAATGTGGGTATGTGAGAAAGCTTGCCAGTAGCTTCTCGTGGGTTGGTGGTTCTTTCCGGGTTTTTCTGAATTATTCCTCCACCATTAATACTGGCCACCATGTATAGCCTATATTGTGCTAAAATTTGGCGTTAAACCAAAACACATTATTTAATTTAATACAAGAAATTGTTGATGCACTGAAGTTAAAGTGATTTAACAACATATTTGTTAGAAAATCAAAGATTCTATCTCTTTATAACGTGAAAATTATACTTTTAATATTAATTTTTGGATATAATTAACAAACAGCATCAAAGAAATATTGCTATACTGTTTTGTTTTCTTCTCTTTTTTTTCTACTTAAAACAGTCACAAAAATTTAACATGTAAAAATACAATTGATTCAATGTGACCAGTAATGAAAATATTTCAACACATTTTGATAAGATGTAATCCTTCTAAATTTGCATCACAATGAAAACATTTTAACACATTCTGATAAGATGTAATTCTTCTAAATTTGCATCACAATGAAAACATTTCAACACATTCTGATAAGATGTAATTCTTCTAAATTTGCACCACAATGAAAACATTTCAACACATTCTGATAAGATGTAATTCTTCTAAATTTGCATCACAATGAAACCATTTCAACACATTCTGATAAGATGTAATCCTTCTAAATTTGCATCACAATGAAAATATTTTAACACATTCTGATAAGATGTAATCCTTCTAAATTTGCATCATAATGAAAATATTTTAACACATTCTGATAAGATGTAATTCTTCTAAATTTGCACCACAATGAAAACATTTCAACACATTCTGATAAGATGTAATTCTTCTAAATTTGCACCACAATGAAAACATTTCAACACATTCTGATAAGATGTAATTCTTCTAAATTTGCATCACAATGAAACCATTTCAACACATTCTGATAAGATGTAATCCTTCTAAATTTGCATCACAATGAAAATATTTTAACACATTCTGATAAGATGTAATCCTTCTAAATTTGCATCATAATGAAAATATTTTAACACATTCTGATAAGATGTAATTCTTCTAAATTTGCATCACAATCATAACAGCTGCAGCCCTATGTGATACAACTGCGATTATGTTATAAATGTTTGTCAGTTTTATCCTCAGATTTACTAAACAAATTTGATTCCTCTGTAATTTTAATACACAAATTGTAAGTCACTCCACTTTAACTTGCTCCTTAATGAACATTACTTCTGCTACAATATTTTTAAAACCATGAAGATGAAATAGATTTTAGCTTGGTTTGTTAGATTAAATGATTTATAATGTGGAGTGTCTCTTGGAATTAAAGGTTTTCCAAATATGGACCTCTCTCACTCTCTCATTTGTTGTCCACTGACTCTAATTTTGTGGTCCGCCAAATAATCTGCCTGTCATTAATGACAGTACATCCAAATAATCTGCCTGTCATTAATGACAGTACATCCAAATAATCTGCCTGTCATTAATGACAGTACATCCAAATAATCTGCCTGTCATTAATGACAATACACTCCCATTATCCAAAGTGGTAAAAGCAGCCATTTTCACCAAATTTGCATCTTAAACTTCTAACTGTGTGTTGTCATTTTCTAACAATTTAAAATGTACAGTACAGTAATAAATCATTCTGGATATATTTTAAGTGGACTTTGATTTAATTTTTCAAGTCGTAAAAGTAGTTCCAAGATGAGTGTGCAGAATGCTTGATATGGAATTAAAGATTGAATATCTATATCAAACACTATATCAGCTATGTAAAATAAAAAGGGTATTTAATAAAGTGCTTTGCTAATGGGAAAAATTTGGATTTATATATATATATATATATATATATATATATATATATATATATATATATATATATATATATATATATATATATATATATATATATATATATATATATATATCGTCGGCATCCGTCCGTCTTTGAGAGACGATGGTGTAGCTTCCGATTTGGGTGTCCTATCTGCACCTTCGTGAGTGGCTGAAGAGTCCGACCCTTGAATGACAGTCTCTGTTGCACTTGCTACACTCCCATTATCCAAAGTGGTAAAAGCAGCCATTTTCACCAAATATATATATATATACTACAATAAACCTAACTTATAACAATTTCATAGTAAAATTATAGGCTAAGAACTGCTTCAGACTGGAGGTCACCATCTTGAAAAGAAAACCGATTCAATATAACTTTTGCTTATGGGAAAATGTTAAAGTTGAATTTATTTTAAGCTCCTAAGACAAAAGATACTTGAAAACAGCTCTAATTTATCAGAAAGCTTCAAATGATCCTTATGATACAAATCCTTACGTGGTCCAAAAGTCATAAGTGATTCAACAACCTTAAGTGATACAAAACTCATAAATGATCCAAAAACCCTTAAATAGTCAAACAAATTATGTTCCAAAGCTTTTTAAGTGATTCAAACACCTCAGGTGATTCAAGAATGATATATGATCCAAGAGTCTTGAGTGATCCAAAAGCCATAAGCTTTAAGTGATTTAGAAAGTTACAGTGATCCAAAAATCTTGAGTGATCCAAAAGCCATAAGCCTAAGTGATCTAAAACTAAAAGTGATCCAAAGTCCAGTGAGAGAGGATGGTGAGACTGATATATGAACATTTATAAAATATTGATTTGTCAACATAATGAATATAATCAAGTCTGAAATTCATCAACAGAACTTAAGACTTAAATTTAATTTTAATATTCGAGCAGAGCAATCTGATTGGCTGAAATTTCAAGTCTGATTTAAAAGTTATGTTTTAGTCTAGACTTCAGACTTAATATATGGGACGAAATTAAGACCTGATCATTTTGAGATAAATTATACACCATACAATGAAGGCTTGACCATTTTCATATAAATAATACACTATATAATTAGGCCTGATCATTTTTGATAAAATTATACACCATACAATTAAGGCCTGATAATTTTGACATAAATAATACACCATACAATTAAGTCCTAATCATTCTGATGTAAGCATAAATAATATACATAAAGTTAAATCCTGATCATTTTCATATATATATATATATATATATATATATATATATATATATATATACATACATACATACATACATACATACATACATACATACATACATACATACATACATACATACATACATACATACATACATACATACATACATACATACATACATACATACATACATACATACATACATACATACATACATACATACATACATACATACATACATACATATATATATATATATATATATATATATATATATATATATATATATATATATCAAGGCCTGATAATTTTGATATAAATTCCTGATAATTTTGATATAAATAATACACCATACAATTAAGGCCTGATCATTTTAATAAAAACATACAAAATACCATACATTTGAGGCCTGGTCATTTTGTTATATACATAAATCATATACCATACAATTAAGGCTTGGTCATCTTGATATAAATATATGTCATTACTGTTTGTCATTTTTGTTTGTCATACTGAAATCATTTTGCAACAAGCAGACACAAATGTACAGACAGAAATGAAATTACAGACTGATATTACTGCAACTACTTGCTATAAGTTGAATTCAACTGTAAATTTTACATACCTAAGTGTGTCATTGCATAACACACTAACACATCTGGGTCTATCCAGCTTGTCAGGAGTCATAAGTAGAACAAATAACACTGACCCTAATCTAACAGCACATTATGTGATCACAGATCAGTGTCTATGTTGTTTACAGTCATACCTGACTTACAAGCGAGTATATATGGTGCATAAGTTAGATATTCCTATTAATATGGGATATGAAGCTACAATAAATAATGATATTCCCCAAGTGTCAAATAAAATAACATATTAAACTAATTATGAATTTATTTATTTCTTGTAATTTTACAGACTTTTGTGTCATCAATGGTTAATTTTTGGGGGTTTCCCACTGAGAGGAGAGGTCCAACTTTCTTTATAGGATGCTCTTCTGTCATAAATGCCTTAAATTCCTCTAGCAGCACCTAATTAATCAACTAAAAAGTGTCATGCACAAATAAAAGAGAATTTACAGTTACAAGTTTTGATTTACAACTGTTCTAATCTTCAAAAACAGATTGTTACACAACTAACTAATCACCACTACACCTTGTTACCCAATTCACTAATCACCACTACATTTTGTTAGCCAATTAACTAATCACCACCAACAAATTGTTACCCAGTTAAGTATTCACTACTAACAAAATTGTTATCCAATTAGGTATTCACTACTAACAAATTTGTTATCCAATTAAGTATTTGCTACTAACAGAGTGTTATCCAATTAAGTATTCACTACTAACAGTGTTATCCAATTAAGTATTCACTACTAACAGTGTATCCAATTAAGTATTCACTACTAACAAATTTGTTATCCAATTAAGTATTTGCTACTAACAGAGTGTTATCCAATTAAGTATTCACTACTAACAGTGTTATCCAATTAAGTATTCACTACTAACAGTGTTATCCAATTAAGTATTCGCTACTAACAAGTTGTTACCCAATTAACTAATCACTATAAACAGATTGTTACCCAATTTATAAATCACCTTTTCTTATTGCTGGTATTTTCTTGTATCTGGAAAATCCTCTTGAATCACTCAAGTACAAGCCATAATCACTAAAATCAGGTGACTCCTGAACTGGACTATCAACTCCGCTATGTTCCATGCTTTCATCATCTAAATAGTAAATTGGTTTTGTTTCCATCACTTGAGGCTGTCGGATATTTTTGTTCCCCATCTGAAGATTTATCTTTTTTTGATGCAAAAGATCATGGCTAGTGATGGAAATATTTGTGTTGCCACGCTCCATTGCAGTTGGCATGAATCTCTGTATCAAGTCATGAATTTTGTCTCTTGACATAAAGTCACTGAAAAATAAATTTAAATGCAAGTAAAACATATTCATTTTTGTTTTTAATTGATATATTTTTTAAGAAACAATTGAGATTTAATTAAGGATTAATTCATGCATAGCTAACATTTTTCTGGTGAAAGCAAATACAAATTACTGCTGTAAACAGTACAGTACACCTTCATTATAAATCTCCCCATGGGATTCAGAGCATACAGTTTTAAAGTAAGACTAAATTATAAATATGTCAATTGAGTATAGAATCCATTAACAAGACTACATTTCAAATGTGTCCATGGGAGTCATGGAGTATACAGCTCTGTAGTGCAACTATATTATAATAGTCCATGGGAGTTATACAGCATACAGTCCTGTAGTGAGACTGCATTATCATTGGTTGATAGAAGTTATGCAGTACACAGTCCTGTAGTGAGACTACATTATAATCTGTCCATAGAAGTTATACAGTACCCAGTCCTTTAGTGAGACTACATTATAATCTGTCCATAGAAGTTATACAGTACACAGTCCTGTAGTGAGACTACATTATAATCTGTCCATAGAAGTTATACAGTACACAGTCCTGTATTAAGACTACATTATAATCTGTCCATAGGAGTCATGGAATATACAGTCATATAGTGTGACTACATTATAATCTGTATAATGAGAGTTAAGTATGGGCTTACTAGCTGTATGTTTCTAAATGAGAGTTTAGTATGGGTTTACTAGCTGTATGTTTCTAAATGAGAGTTTAGTATGGGCTTACTAGCTGTATGTTTCTAAATGAGAGTTTAGTATGGGCTTACTAGCTGTATGTTTCTAAATGAGAGTTTAGTATGGGTTTACATGACTTTGATTTAGCTAGTTGTGCTTGTGTGTGAAAGATCAACTAGAGAAATGTTAAGCAATTTAAGCTCATGTAAACATACCCCTACCTACCAAGTACCCAGCTCCTACCTTATGTTATGACCATAACATATACATGTACTCAGTGATGATGCTCATAACATAAACATACTAGGTGATGACCATAATATATACATGTATTAGGTGATGACCATATTATGTACATATATTAAGTGATGACAATCCTATGTACATGTACTAGGTGATGACCATAATTTGTACATGTACAAGGTGATTGATGACCATAATATTTACATGTACTAGGTTTCAAAGTAATCAGATAACAAATGCAATGGTTAAAAGGGCAATAACTCTTAATAAAATCATGGATGCACCATTATTTGTCAATTTCTTCAAGTTTCACAGTATAAAAAAACTGCAAGACAAAACTGTTGGACTAGCTGTGGTAATGCTAACAAGATTGCATCATACACCATGTTAAGCTATAATACTTAAATGGCAATAGTTTTAATCAAATATTGTGGGAGAAAAAGGTAATCACAATAACATTTACCAAGTTTCATTGAAATCCATAAAAAAAACTGTAGGTCTAAATATCCTGATGAGATTGTGGCAAACAATACTGCATATCAAAAAGGGTCATAACTCTAATGATTAACATAACATTTATGAATTTATGGCAATCTATGAAAAATGACCAATATATCAGTTGCCAAATGATGTATGGCAATCCATGCAAAATGACTAACATAACAGTTACCAAGTTATTTTGCAATCCAGCGCAACATCAAACAACACAGACCCTGATCAGCCATTCATATATTGATTACCATGTGTAATCACATATAAGTTGAGCCCAACATCTAGCAACACAGATCCTCATCAGTCATTCAAATATTGATTACCATGTGTAATCACATATAAGTTGAGCCCAACATCTAGCAACACAGACCCTGATCAGCCATTCATATATTGATTACCATGTGTAATCACATATAAGTTGAGCCCAACATCTAGCAAAACAGACCCTGATCAGCCATTCATATATTGATTACCATGTGTAATCACATATAAGTTGAGCCCAACATCTAGCAACACAGACCCTGATCAGTCATTCAAATATTGATTACCATGTGTAATCACATATAAGTTGAGCCCAACATCTAGCAACACTGATCCTGATCAGTCATTCATCTAGTGATTACCATGTGTACCTCCATATAAGTTGTTGAGCCCAACAGCAAACAACGCAGACCCTGATCAGCCATTCATCTAGTTATTACTATGTGTAATTGCATGTAAGTTGAGCTTAACAGCAAGCAACACATCAGCCATCATATAATGTGACAGCAAATTAAGTTCTATGTTCAATGTCCTACCAAACACCCTTAACAAACTCTAAAGACCCAGATTGGCCAGCACATTATGTTACATCAGATCTGTGTCCATATAATTAGCAGTTTGACATATTAACATGTATATATAGTAACTACATGTTAGGGACATGTTTTCTTGATCCTTGCTTTTTCATTCCTTCTTTTTATTTTGAACCTACCTTTGTTTGGAGTGTTCTAGAACTTGAACAAAGACATCCCTGGGTAACCTTATCAACTCGTTGACACTATAATTCAAAACAAGCACAACAATGTTAGCTGACAATAAATAGATAACCCACAATTAGTATTAATATAGATATTATACACAATTAATACTAATACGATATTATACACAATCAGTATTAAAACTGTGATAACAAACAATTTTCCTTTTACAAGAAACAGCCAATCAGTACTCTCACAAATAACACACATTAATCATGATATTTTCAGTACCCTGGCAAAAAGCACACATTAACCCAGGTATTATCAGTACTCTGACAAATAACACACAATAAACCTGGTACTTTCAGTACCCTGGCAAATAACAAATTAATCCAGGTATTATCAGTACTTTTGGCAAGAAACACATTATTCCAGGTATTATCAGTACTCTTGCAAATAACACATAATAATCCCGGTATTTTTAGTACCCTGGCAAATAACACAAATTAAACCAGGTATTATCAGTACTCTGACAAATAACACACAATAAACCTGGTATTTTCAGTACCCTGGCAATAATACATTAATCCAGGTATTATCAGTACTCTGGCAAATAACACACAATAATCCAGGTATTATCAGTACCCTGGAAAATAACACAAATTAATCCAGGTATTATCAGTACTTTTGGCAAATAACACAATAATCCAGGTATTATCAGTACTCTGGCAAATAACACACATTAATCCAGGTATTATCAGTACTCTGGCAAATAGCACACATTAATCTAGGTATTATCAGTATTCTGGCAAATAGCCACATTAATCGAGGTATTATCAAAACTTTGGCAAATGATAACACATGGTAATCAAATTATTATCAGTACTCAGATGAATGATAACACACAGTAATCCAGGTATTCTCAATACTCTGCCAATTTATCCAAATATAATTGCAATCCAAGTAGCTGGTAGAGGAAAGTAATATTTCCATTGGTCAGAATGTTACCACATGATCAAAATGAATTGCGTTCATTTCAGTATGAACTGTTAGGAGAACTACTTTATTAAAGAATACCCATGTCTATAAATAGTCATGTATACAGCAGATGATAAACACTGCTAGTGAAGGCAGAAACGAAGTAAACATTAAAGGAAAAGAACAATTTTACAATTTATTTTAACAATAATTGAATTAATTTAATCTGAAAGATTAAATCAACATATATTTCACATTTTTTATAAATAAAATCATTCTTCCTTTGTTGAAATATGTGAAAAGTATGGATAAAAATGTTTGAAGTGCGCTAGGTCAAGGTCACTGGTATTATGGCTAACCAATGCTGAAACTAAAATGTCAGAATTTGGAGATTTTTTGCTAACTTTACCTCATCAGATAGACTGCATGCATGAAGATATTGAAAATTTTGACCCATCTATATTTGACGAGCCTTTTGAAGTGGAAGAAGTATTACAAACTGAGTTATCATTTAGTTTGAATGATCCACCACCAGTACAGTTCCCAGTTGAAAAATCTATCAAACACTATATGATAATACAATGAACTCTATGACAGGTTTCATTTACCAATCCACCTATCATTTCAATAAATTCACCTTTCAGTTTAGTTGCAACTAAACAAAGTAAGTGCAAACAAGTTAAGGAAATTCATGATGTTCAAGTTAAGTGTCAACTATCCAGTCTAGAATAATAATTTACAAAAAATCATAACTCCTGGTATTTTTTATATGGTAAACCTGCACTCAAATAGCATTTGAAATTTGGATATTGGAAGACCAGTTGACCAATAGCATGTTAAATTCTGATGTTGGAACTACAGCTCACAAATAGTGTTTGCAATTCTGATGCATTTTCAAATACGATGCTGGAATTACAGCTGAAAAATAGCATGTGAAACTCTGATGTTGAAACTACAGTTGACAAATAGCATGTGAAAATCTGATATTTAAACTACAGCTGATATCATCAAAGTACATGACATCAAGCCAGCCATGGTATGAATCATGTAATAATTACAGTAATAAAAGTACATGATATCAAGCCAGCCAAGGTATGAATCATGTAATAATTACAGTAATAAAAGTATATGATATCAAGCCAGCCAAAGTATGAATCATGTAATAATTACAGTAATAAAAGTACATGATATCAAGCCAGCCAAGGTATGAATCATGTAATAATTACAGTAATAAAAGTACATGATATCAAGCCAGGTCATGATTTGAATCATGTAATAATTACAGTAATAAAAGTACATGATATCAAGCCAGCCAAGGTATGAATCATGTAATAATTACAGTAATAAAAGTACATGATATCAAGCCAGCCAAGGTATGAATCATGTAATAATTACAGTAATAAAAGTACATGATATCAAGCCAGCCAAGGTATGAATCATGTAATAATTACAGTATTAAAAGTACATGATATCAAGCCAGCCAAGGTATGAATCATGTAATAATTACAGTAATAAAAGTACATGATATCAAGCCAGCCAAGGTATGAATCATGTAATAATTACAGTAATAAAAGTACATGATATCAAGCCAGCCAAGGTATGAATCATGTAATAATTACAGTATTAAAAGTACATGATATCAAGCCAGCCAAGGTATGAATCATGTAATAATTACAGTAATAAAAGTACATGATATCAAGCCAGCCAAGGTATGAATCATGTAATAATTACAGTAATAAAAGTACATGATATCAAGCCAGCCAAGGTATGAATCATGTAATAATTACAGTAATAAAAGTACATGATATCAAGCCAGCCAAGGTATGAATCATGTAATAATTACAGTAATAAAAGTACATGATATCAAGCCAGGTCATGATTTGAATCATGTAATAATTACAGTAATAAAAGTACATGATATCAAGCCAGCCAAGGTATGAATCATGTAATAATTACAGTAATAAAAGTACATGATATCAAGCCAGGTCATGATTTGAATCATGTAATAATTACAGTAATTATACCATAAAGTCCTAATAGGGAGTAAAGGTGGGAAGCTTATTATTAGAGAGGAAAAAATACTTTCCAACAAAACTTAGTTAAAACTGGGGCATGAAGCATGTGCTAATAACAGAAATGTAGAATAAAAAATTGTAAAATATATTCACATTTACATTCAATAAATGAATGTGGCTGATTCATAAATAAAATGTATTACATGATAAAACAACAAAACACTATTGGAGTCTATCCTACAAAAAAAAACAACAATGAAAGCATTTCAATATAATATCAGTAACTCACTGATCACAAATTTAAATTCATTAACACTGTTTCCTTTAATAAGTCTTTTCAATGAAATGCTGAACTAAATAATGGAGTTATATAATGAGAGACTTATAACAAGGGACTAATATCATGGGATAACTGGGCATGCTGGCAATATAATGGAGTTATTTACTGAGCGACTTATAACAAGGGACTAATATCATGGGATAACTGGGCATGCTGGCAATATAATGGAGTTGTTTACTGAGAGACATAAAACAAGGGACTAATATCATGGGGAGAGACTTAAAACAAGGGACTAATATCATGGGATAACTGGGCATGCTGGCAATATAATGGAGCTGTTTACTGAGAGACATAAAACAAGGGACTAATATCATGGGGAGAGACTTAAAACAAGGGACTAATATCATGGGATAACTGGGCATGCTGGCAATATAATGGAGTTATTTACTGAGAGACTTAAAACAAAGGACTAATATCATGGGATAACTGGGCATGCTGGCAATATAATGGAGTTATTTAATGAGAGACTTAAAACAAGGGACTAATATCATGGGATAATTGGTCTTTCTCCTAACTAGCTGAATAAACTTAGTACCAAAAATCTGCCTTCATCTATTACAACAGCAGATCAGGGTTTAGGTTGTTTGTTCTAACGATTACTCCTAATTAGCTGAATATACATAGCACCAAGATCTGCCAGCATATTATGCAACAACAGATCTGCCAGCATATTATGCAACAAAAGATCTGCCAGCATATTATGCAACAAAAGATCTGCCAGCATATTATGCAACAAAAGATCTGCCAGCATATTATGCAACAAAAGATCTGCCAGCATATTATGCAACAACAGATCTGGATCTATTCATTTGAAGCTGAAAATACATGTAAATATATATATATATATATATATATATATATATATATATATATATATATATATATATATATATATATATATATATATATATATATATATATATATATATATATATATATAGTATATAAACATTTGGATATATATTATCTGAAACTATATTATATCTCCTAAATAATATGTATATTGTATATTTTATTATTTAAATGTTAATGTCTCCTAAATAATATGTATATTCTATATTTTATTATTTAAATGTTAATGTCTCCTAAATAATATGTATATTGTATATTTTATTATTTAAATGTTAATGTCTCCTAAATAATATGCATATTCTATATTTTATTATTTAAATGTTAATGTCTCCTAAATAATATGTATATTCTATATTTTATTATTTAAATGTTAATGTCTCCTAAATAATATGTATATTCTATATTTTATTATTTAAATGTTAATGTCTCCTAAATAATATGTATATTCTATATTTTATTATTTAAATGTTAATGTCTCCTAAATAATATGCATATTCTATATTTTATTATTTAAATCTTAACGTCTCCTAAATAATATGTATATTCTATATTTTATTATTTAAATGTTAATGTCTCCTAAATAATATGTATATTCTATATTTTATTATTTAAATATTAATGTCTCCTAAATAATATGTGTATTCTATATTTTATTATTTAAATGTTAATGTCTCCTAAATAATATGTATATTCTATATTTTATTATTTAAATGTTAATGTCTCCTAAATAATATGTATATTCTATATTTTATTATTTAAATGTTAATGTGTCCTAAATAATATGTATATTGTATATTTTATTATTTAAATGTTAATGTCTCCTAAATAATATGTATATTCTATATTTTATTATTTAAATGTTAATGTCTCAAGCAGCATAACAACTTTTCTTGAAATCAAGTATAAACCTTAAGGTAACTACTGTATGGATACAAATTTGGGTGGATCAGATAATCAGGGGCCTCAACTCTGCTAGATGGTGAAAAGAAGGCTGACAACCAAACTCACCCCTACCTTATCAATATTAGAAGTTCTATGGAAATTGAAATCCAGTAAAGAATTTATTATGGAAATCGAAATCCAATAAAGAAGTTATTATGGAAATTAAATTCAAATAAAGAAGTTATTATGGAAACTAAAATCCAATAAAGTTTGTTTGTTTGATTAGGATTTTTTAATGTAGCTTTAACAATTTTTCAGACATATTGCTACGATGTCTGCAGTGAGGCAGTTTATAGTGATGTCTAGCACTGGGACATCATGCTGCAGACGTAGCATGATGTCCCACCCAGTCACATTATCCTGACACCAGACCGACCAGTCCTAACACTAACCTCTTAATGCTGAGCGTCAAGCGAGGCAGCTGTAAGTACCATTTTTGTAAGTCTTTGGTATGACACAGCCGGGGATCGAACTGACAACCTCCAGCTTCCGTGGACGCTCTAATCACAAGGCCACCAGAGTGGTATAAAATCCAATGAAGAAGTTATGATGGAAATTAAAATCCAATAATATTTAAAGGGAGTCATTACTTGGAAATGAAGGAAAGACATATGAATGAAAAGCATGGAATGTCCCAGTTCAATCAGGGATGAAAATGACTTTCATGGAAAAACTCTGAAATTAACCTAAACCATTTATAACTGAAAGGCAAATGTCTGGAACAAATCAGATATATTTTCACAAGTTTTTAAATTTGTATAAGTCATAAAAAAATATTTTCAATATTCCAAATATAAGATTTTTCATCCCTGTTTAATATCTCTCTCCTCTTTGTTTAAAAACTCCCTCTCATCTCTTTAATACCACCCTCCCATTTTACTTAATATCACATTTTCCCTTTGTTTACTACCTCTCTCCCCTTAGCTTAATACATGCACCTCTCCCTTTGTTTAATGCCTCCCTTCCCCTTTAAGACCTCCTTCCCCATTTTTGTAATACTCTCCTACCCTTTGCTTAATACCTCCAACCCTTTGTTTAATAAAAAATGGAATAGAAAACTAGCTACAACAGTTAGTCAACCATTCTCATAGACACAACAATGTAAGAGGTAATTATTGTCAAGTGTTCATTACCCTGCAGAATCAACATCTGAAATACGTGTGGAAAATCCCCTTGGAGATACAGATGTGACACCTCTAAAATAGCTGGTAGGAGACCGGGGAGTGCGTGATCGCTTTTTCTGAAATAAAATCATAAATAAATTTATTTCCCCTGGAACATAAATCAGTTGTCAGACTATTTTATTTCTGTATTTAATTAATTACAAAGAAGAAAGAAATATGGAATGCAAAATGATATATATTTTTCTTGTACTTTTACTAGAGAAACTGGATAAAAAAAAATTTTTTTTCCTTGCTGAAAGAACAATTAGTTTTAAGAATGATGGGCAAATTTTCTGACTAAAATGTAAAAGGCACGTATGATTCAAAGATACAGTTGATACTGATCTTACTATATACCATCCACCAGTCTGTTATCATTTTCAATATAAAAGATATAATTTCTACTAATATAATATAATTATTTCATATACAAAATATACTGGTTACCAGTCTAGTATTATTATTATTATTCAACAAACAAAATATACTGTTAAACAGTCTATAATTATTTAATATACAAAACATATTGGCTACTAGTCTATTACTATTATTCAATTAACAAAATATACTGTTCACGTCAATTATCAATATTTAATATAAAAATATATTTCTGTATAGAGAATTTGCATTTTCATTTTTTGGCAGCCTGTGTAAATTAAAGAAAGAAATTAGTTAAACAGTATCAATTTCAAAGTCATAAAGCTTACAAGCAACATTTAATTAATGCCAAGTAAACAATATGAGTAAATAAAACCTATTTTGATATGGCCATGACATTATCAGATTGTTTTAAAACATTCTGTCTTTAATAATTTTGATAATACTCATAAAAAAAGCTTTAAAAAACATTTAACGATTTCACATGAAGAAACTTAAAAAAGGTTAGAAATATTCAACTCTTCTATAGAGATCATAGTTTCTTTTCTTAATACTTTAATCTGAAAATAAATGCACAGAAAACTCCTGCTTTGAAATTGAAATGCCTTAGTCATCAAAAGGATGCCTGAAGAAAAAGATTAAAAACAAAATATAATACAATTTGAGAGTTAATAAACAATATGCTAAGCAGGGTAAAAAATTTTATTCAGAAGACACATTTATTAAATCATTCTTTGCATGTTAAGAAATCACTAAAATCCAATATCCCAGGCAATGAAGCATGTATTTACAATATGTAAGTCAAGGCCAATTGCAAACTGCAATGACTTAAATCTGCCAATGCATAATATGCCAGCAGATCTGAGTCTACACAATTTATAAAGAATAACAATGAAAGAAAAACATGGACACAGATTGGTCAAGGCTTTCTGTATCATCAGATCAGGGTCACTGTTGTCTGCAATTGGACTCAACTAATAAACAAATATAGATGTTAATAAGCCTTCACCTTAATGAAGCATTAAGACTAATCACAATATGATAGGTCATTACATTTTAAATACTTTCAAAGATATGAAGAAAGTGAGTAAATTATTTTGACCAACTTTTAAAAGTATGCCTCTAACAGTTTAATTTCATTTCATTTAATAATTACACATACATTTTATATTCCTAACATACATTCAATAATGCCAATATTCATAATTTATAAATGTTTATGAAAATGATAAAACACAAAGATACAAGTGGTAAAACTCTGACCAACATTTTTTCAACCTGCTGCTTTCCATTATAATAGTAAAAACACTGCATTTATGGTAGACCATTTAGAACAAGTAAAACTACTATGGTAGCTTAATATTAGACCATTTAGAACAAGTACAATTTGTGTGGTAGTTAACCATTAAGTACAAGAAAAAGTTGTATGGTAGCCAACGTTCCCTCTAAGCTGTGCGCAACTGCACAGGCATCCCTGCGCAGCTCAAATGTCAATTTTTGCTCAATCCAACATTAAATTTTGCTTGTCTTTGTAATTCTTGCGCACATCTGCTATTCGCTTAGAGGAACATTGATGGTAGCTTAATATCAAACAATTAAGTAGAAGAAAAACTTGTATGGTAGCTTAATATTAGACCATTAAAAACAAGTTATATATATCAATGTTTCTTCAGAAGCAATTAGTAGAGCTATGTTCTACAATACCCAACAGTAATGCCCTTCACCTTTTTAGCAAGAAATTAAACCATTACCTTTATCACACACACACACACACACACACACACACACACACACATATGGAGATTACAGTTTTAGTATAAGGCATAGGTCAGGAATTAAACATGAATGAGAAATATTGGAACCAGCTTACTTTTTGAACATAGAACTTACTAGAAAGTCAAAAACCTGAAATTACATTTTTATAACACAATAACAGGTAGAGATCAGATAACAAAATATTTTGGAAAATCTAGTAGAAAACCCAAATACTCCAATATAAACAGACTAAAGACCCCATCAGATTAATGACCCAAATTTATAATTTATATTCAATTTAAACTGTGATTTTTACTAACTTAAAATTATTTATTTCTGAAAATATGTGACTTCAAAATTATTCTAGCATA
This sequence comes from Unio pictorum, assembly GCA_030141615.1. NCBI lineage: Eukaryota > Metazoa > Mollusca > Bivalvia > Unionida > Unionidae > Unio > Unio pictorum. Next base: position 80,144 of record JARLTB010000441.1, read on the forward strand.
AGTTCCTTGGAATTTAAGCTGTTGTACATGTGTTATACATTGCAAATTTATTTATAACATATAAACTGGATAGTAAGGTGCATCCAACTAAGAGCAATAGACCCTGATTTATTGCACAATGTGTCCGCAGATCTGGGTTTATATAGTTTCTTTGAAGTAGTAGAATGAACACCTGTAGTTGGATCCAACTTTACAAAGCGAGCATATCTGGTACTTATCAATATGACCCAGTTTATTATTTATAAATAATAATTTGTTGTTTGTAAGATTTAGTGAATTTAGTGATCATCTTCAAAATCCAAGATATCAGTCATCTGATAATCATTTTCTATCAATTCCGTGATTTCAGTCAGAAGTGGTTTTCTTCAAAAGATCTTGTTTGAAACAAAAATAATAATTGATATAAAATGGTTAAGTTATGCAAGGGGAAAGAACTGTGTTTAAATTAATATAAAACTGTTAAAGATATGCAAAGGAAAAAGAATCAAACATTTGAATTCATATAAAACAGTTCAAGTTATAGAAAAGGAAAGAACTGTGTTCAAATTATAATAACTGTTTAAACTTTTGCAAAGTGACAGAACTGAAATAATGAAGATGAAGGAGATAGAAAATGAAGAGCACTATAATTTTAGTAAAAACGGTACAAGAGTGATTATGCAATGAAATATATGCAAATATAAAAAATTTAAAAATGCTAATATTTTTCTCTAAATATAAATATAATTTTTACTGAAATGTGATTTATTTAAGTTTCATAAGAAGTTCAACTGCAAATCAAAGGATATGCACAGGTGATTTTGTAAATATATTAAGAATAATAAATGGTAGACATTCTAATACAATTTTAATGCACATTTAGCAGTGAAAAATGTTTTAAAAAGCTTGGAAGTTTATATGCACCATACTTCGAAAGTATGATGCAGTAATTCAGCTTTTTGCATGCAACATGCAGATGACACATGGAATACCAGCTCTGATAGTTAGAGAAAAACAATTTAAATGATTTCATGTCCAGATATATTGACTCTATATCAAAGCAAAAAACACTACTAATAACTACTGGCAGCCATAAATGGGTTACTTAGTTGGGTACAAGCTTTAAGATTCTTGTCTGACTGAAGCTAAAGCTGTATTGCTCTGGGCTGCTTGGGACCATATTGTTCAATCCCCCTCAAATCTCAAAAATCATCATACAAATTAAACAGACAGTCAAGATTTAATAAATCCACAAAATTTTACAATACAAAAATAAATAAAAAACTTGTTATCTGATAATTCTAAAAGAATAGAAAGCACTACAAAAATGCATACATATATATAAATATATATACAATCTACCTTAAACATAAAGGAAGGTATAGTGAGCACATATCTGCAAATTCTCAATTGGGAGAAAACTGAAAGTCACTTTACCCCTATGTTTCTTTCCCTCCATATTAGTTTTCTACCTTTTAATGAACATACTAAACACAAAGGGTAGATATTTAAATGAAATTGACAAACCTAAAATGAAACTGATAATATCTGAAATGAAACTGATAATATCCAAAATGAAACTGATAATACCCAAATGAAAATGACAATACCCAAATGAAAATGACAATACCCAAATGAAAATGACAATACCCAAATGAAAATTACAATACCCAAAATGAAACTGACAATACCCAAAATGATCCTGACAATGCCCAAATAAAACTGATAATGGCAAAATGAAATCCAAATGAAACTGATAATGGCTAAATGAAATTGAATCTGATAATATCCAAAATGAAACTGATAATATCCAAAATGAAACTGACAAGACCCAAAATGAAACCGACAAGATGCAAAATGAAACTGACAATATCCATAATGATCCTGACAATACCCAAATAAAACTGATAATGGCTAAATGAAATTGATTCTGTCATTACCTAAATGAAACTGACAATAATAATAATAATAATAATAATAATAATAATAATAATAATAATAATAATAATAACAACAACAACAATAATAATGTTTTATTTATAGAGGGTGACTCATTAGTCAAGGATTATTATACCCTGAAGCCCTCTTATGGAGAGTGTAAAAATGCACATCATATGAGGATAGCAATAATTACTGTGTATTTTTCACATGTTTAGTATTAAAGTGCTAAATTCCATTATCTACTAGAAACACATACATGCTCATAATATCTCTTCTTAAATATTCTAATATTTTCAGCAGATTTTACATGTAGTGGAAGCTTGTTCCACAGAACTGTACCAGAGTATTGGAAGCTCTATTTAAATTGTGCTGTTCTTGGTTTTGGTGCTAGAAGGTTTCCATGTGATATTGATCCCAACTGATATTGTATTGAAAAAGGCCTGAATAAGTCCTGAAGATACTCTGGTGCAGTTCCATGTATACATTTTTTTTTAAAAACTGCCTTGAGAAAAAATCTATCCTGTCATATATTGTGAATCATTTGAGTTCTGTAAATAATGTTCTTGAGAAATGATCAATATATCTGATACATCTAGGATTATGCATGCAGCATGTTTCTGAAGTTTATAAATCCTGTCAAGCTCAGATTTAGCAGTTTCCCCGTACATCTCAACAATAATCCATTGCTGGAACAATATATTACTTGTAGCATAGATTGTGTTTCCATAAATAAATATTTCTTGATTCTGCTGAGTAGGGCAATTTTAGATGACAGTGTTTTTTTACAAAGCTTATCAAAATGGTCATCCCATTCTAAATTAGTATCTATGGACAAACATACAAGCTTTTCATGTTTAACATTAAAAAAAAATTCTAATGGATGATTATTTAATGCAAGAGATAGTTCTGGGTTGCCTGACTTGTGTAGCTTTTGTGATGTCACCAAAATCATGCATTTTGTTTTACCTTCATTAATTCCAGTAATTATTCTAGTTTGTTGTGCCCTGTTTTGGACTCTAAAAAGGTCTGGATTTAATCTCATTTGGAAAATTTCAGTATAAGAACTAGATGTATAGAAGGTTGCATCATCTGCAAACAAATCTGTATTTGTGGATTCATTATTTAATGGTATATCATTGAAATTGATAAGGAAGAGGAGAAGGTCTAAAACTGAGCCTTGAGCAACACCTAAATGAATAGTGCAAGTTTGAGGGCTAATATTGCCAATGATTACTTGCTGAGACTTTTGGTTTAGGTATGATCTAACCCAGTTTAAAGATGGACTGCTGAACCTGTAACAATTCAACTTTTGAAGCAGAATTTCTTGATCAACAAGATCAAAGATTTTCTTGAAGTCAAGGATAACAATTCAGTCATATATCCATTATCCATTTCCTTCAGCCAAAGATAAATTAATTTGGTAAGTTCTGTTTAGCACGAGTGGTACTTTCTAAACCCTGATTGCACTTTATGAAATAGAGGGCATGTTTCAAAACATGTATGGACCTGTTTATAGAAATGCTTTTTAGCTAATTTTGACAATACAGGTATAATTAATTTTTGGTCTGTTTTTCCTTGGATCCTCCTGTTCTCCTTCAGGCTTTTATTAAGGATGGGTGTAACCTTTGCACATTTCAGTGTTTCTGGAGAATTACTACTCATTATACTTAAGTATATGAAATGCGTTAGCGACTTTGTTATTACTGGTGCACCACTTTTAAGAATTTGTGAACCAATACCATCCAATCCAGAGGATTTATTCATATTCCCCTTAATTAGCATATTAAAAACATCAGCTTCACAAACATTAGCTATTGAAAAATAATTATCATTAGGAATTTTAGGTCTTATTAATAATAGAAGAGCATCAAGTTGAATTGGGATGTTAGTCTAGTTCTGAATACTGTTACTGGAGATGCTTATGAAGAAATTGTTGAACATTTCTACAATGTCTTGATAATAATCAAACTAAAAAAGGTTGATCCAGAATTGATTCAAAATAGTACAGATATTATTGTGAAGAGTGTGATATATTATGAATATATATGCTGACTATACCAAAGCAGTGCATATTACAAGAAAAGAGATTGTGCAATAAAAATAATATTGTTTATGCTGTGAAAGTGCATACCTTAAGAACAGGAAAATCATCAAATAACTGCAACAATGCGATGAAAGTAAATAATTAAAATGAGGTGCACATAATGAATTTTATGCATGGCAGAGCAAATATTTACTGCTGTGCTGTAATTTATTCAAAGCTCTTTGATTCCAAATGAAATGTTCTAAATGAAATCTTGTACATATCCATAAAAAAGACGTGACACAAGAACTTCAGTAATGCACAACAGTTAAACTAAGTTTTGGACATATCTACACAAAAATGTGAGACAAGAAATTCAAAATTGCACAACAAATAAAACTGTACCAGCAAACAAACTAAAGTAACATAAAATATAATAAACAAACTGAATAATAGTTCAAGGATTACTGACAATTATTTTCTTACAGAACATATCCACAGTGGTACGTAAAGCTAATGTAAAAATACATATGCATCAGATTTTTTATAAATGTCATATTTTTAATTTTCTGACAGTAAACTTCATGTCCTTTTGATGATTTTGTTTAACTGTATGTAAGTATATAACTTTGTTCCATATGATTTCACAACAGTTACAATTATCCCACTACTGAAAAGTCAAGTTGATAACCTGACAGACAAAATTGATTATAGACCTATCAGTTTTATAACAATTATTTCAATCATAATCTCTGATAATCAGTTTGGTTTTGAAAAGCCTCATTCAACAGACTTATGCCTGTATGCATTTAAGGAAACTGTCAACTATTAAGTAGAATATGGCAGCTCTGTGTCTGCAAGTTTTAGAATGTAGCACAGCATTTGATAAGGTCAATCACAAAACACTCTTTAAAAAGTTGCCTGATATTCAAATAGCCATCTAAACAGTTCATACTTCACTTGACTGGTATGGTAAACAGTTGTACTTTGAGCATTGGAGAAGAGTAGCATCCAGCTCATTCCATGTAACCAATGGGGTTAGGCAGGGAGGAGTTATTTCCTCTTGTTTATATAATATAAACATAGAAGAGTTAAATTGTAAACAGCATTACTGTCAGGTTAGGTTACATTTGACACTAAATGTGTTGTTTCCAAATTTGAGTTTTGCTGATGATGTGTCACTGAGAAGTCCTTCTATCACAGGTTTAATGATATTATTAAAGATATGTGAACATTATGCATTTGAGAATAACACTACCTATAATACCAAAACATCAGTATGCATGGTCTTTCAGTCAACCTCTTTCAAATTGCCATCTACTCCTAATATGCATCATAACATCTATACTCTTATATATGTATACAGTTATAGGTATTTAGGTCAGATCTTAAAATCCAATCAGTCTTATATATGTATACAGTTATAGGTATTTGGGTCATATCTTAAAATCCAATCAGTCTTATATATGTATACAGTTATAGGTATTTGGGTCATATCTTAAAATCCAATCAGTCTTATATATGTATACAGTTATAGGTATTTGGGTCATATCTTAAAATCCAATCAGTCTTATATATGTATACAGTTATAGGTATTTGGGTCATATCTTAAAATCCAATCAGTCTTATATATGTATACAGTTATAGGTATTTAGGTCATATCTTAAAATCCAATCAGTCTTATATATGTATACAGTTATAGGTATTTAGGTCATATCTTAAAATCCAATCGGTCTTATATATGTATACAGTTATAGGTATTTGGGTCATATCTTAAAATCCAATCAGTCTTATATATGTATACAGTTATAGGTATTTGGGTCATATCTTAAAATCCAATCAGTCTTATATATGTATACAGTTATAGGTATTTAGGTCAGATTTTAAAATCCAATCAGTCTTTTATATGTATACAGTTATAGGTATTTAGGTCATATCTTAAAATCCAATCAGTCTTATATATGTATACAGTTATAGGTATTTGGGTCATATCTTAAAATCCAATCAGTCTTATTATGTATACAGTTATAGGTATTTGGGTCATATCTTAAAATCCAATCAGTCTTACATATGTATACAGTTATAGGTATTTAGGTCAGATTTTAAAATCCAATCAGTCTTATATATCTATACAGTTATTGGTATTTGGGTCATATCTTAAAATCCAATCGGTCTTACAAATGTATACAGTTATAGGTATTTAGGTCAGATCTTAAAATCCAATCAGTCATACATATGTATACAGTTATAGGTATTTAGGTCAGATCTTAAAATCCAATCAGTCTTATATATGTATACAGTTATAGGTATTTGGGTCATATCTTAAAATCCAATCAGTCTTATATATGTATACAGTTATAGGTATTTAGGTCATATCTTAAAATCCAATCAGTCTTACATATGTATACAGTTATAGATATTTGGGTCATATTTTAAAATCCAATCAGTCTTATATATCTATACAGTTATTGGTATTTGGGTCATATCTTAAAATCCAATCGGTCTTACAAATGTATACAGTTATAGGTATTTAGGTCAGATCTTAAAATCCAATCAGTCTTACATATGTATACAGTTATAGGTATTTAGGTCAGATCTTAAAATCCAATCGGTCTTACAAATGTATACAGTTATAGGTATTTAGGTCAGATCTTAAAATCCAATCAGTCTTACATATGTATACAGTTATAGGTATTTAGGTCAGATCTTAAAATCCAATCAGTCTTATATATGTATACAGTTATAGGTATTTAGGTCAGATCTTAAAATCCAATCAGTCTTACATATGTATACAGTTATAGGTATTTAGGTCAGATCTTAAAATCCAATCAGTCTTACATATGTATACAGTTATAGGTATTTAGGTCAGATCTTAAAATCCAATCGGTCTTACAAATGTATACAGTTATAGGTATTTAGGTCAGATCTTAAAATCCAATCAGTCTTACATATGTATACAGTTATAGGTATTTAGGTCATATCTTAAAATCCAATCAGTCTTACATATGTATACAGTTATAGGTATTTAGGTCATATCTTAAAATCCAATCAGTCTTATATATGTATACAGTTATAGGTATTTAGGTCATATCTTAAAATCCAATCAGTCTTACATATGTATACAGTTATAGGTATTTAGGTCATATCTTAAAATCCAATCAGTCTTATATATCTATACAGTTATTGGTATTTGGGTCATATCTTAAAATCCAATCAGTCTTACATATGTATACAGTTATAGGTATTTAGGTCATATCTTAAAATCCAATCAGTCTTATATATGTATACAGTTATAGGTATTTAGGTCATATCTTAAAATCCAATCGGTCTTACAAATGTATACAGTTATTGGTATTTAGGTCAGATCTTAAAATCCAATCAGTCTTATATATGTATACAGTTATAGGTATTTAGGTCAGATCTTAAAATCCAATCAGTCTTACATATGTATACAGTTATGGTGGTGCTCTACAGTTTCGTACTTTGCATAGGGTTAGAATTTTAAAGAAAAAAAAATTTCTGGGGTTTCTTCACTGGTTATACTGGCAATATAATAAAGACTTTGTATATCTGAGGTGTTGGGAGAAGAACTTTCAATTCCCTTTATTTTGATGTATGATTGATGGGTGTACTTTAGGTTCTAGAGTATACAGCTTGGGCTAACTTAAGATGTGCTCGAATAAAAAAAACTGCTAGCTCCGCATGGTCATTTTCACTTCCTGGACTTCAGAAGTAAATTGTAGAAAAATGATCTGATAACTTTTTTTACTTTTCAGATGTTTTGTAATTTGTTCATTGCACTTTCAGAAGCTGCTATTGCCTACTTCAGCAAAATTTGTTTTCCCTAGTTTAATAACTGCTAAAGTTAGTGTACTTTTGATTAATTTTGGCTAATTTTTCAAGCACATGGGAGCATCCATTTTGTTATACCATGTGCTTATATCATGTACAATTTCCACAAGTGCAGTATCGAAAGAAATATCAGCCACATTACATCAAAGTAGCATTGAGATATGCCAACATTATCTCCATTGTGCATGTTACAAATGCAAACAACTTCACCTCACATACGTCACTATCTGAAAAGTACATACTAACTGGTGAGCGCCCCCTATAGGTATTTGGGTCATATCTTAAAATCCAATCAGTCTTACATATGTATACAGTTATAGGTATATAGGTCAGATCTTAAAATCCAATCAGTCTTATATATCTATACAGTTATTGGTATTTGGGTCATATCTTAAAATCCAATCAGTCTGATGATGAAAATATGATGAATAATTACTGATTTCTGTGTAGTGGAACAAACATGCTTCAATATAAATTTAGAATTGTTCACTGAATATCAAATTAGATTATTCAAAGCGTCTTGGTTCACAATGTATTGCACTCCTCTGTGACAAATTTAGTGAATGTTTGAAAAGAAAGCTAGTTATTACACAGTCTTCATTTTCTATTAAGCCTTCCAAGATGGAACAGTGCCTCCAACATGTGTTCTGAATGATGACACAAATATCTTATAGTAAGAACTGTATATTGAAATCTCCATAGAACTATGACATTCATTAATTTTCTATAGAACTATGACATTCATTAATTTTCTTCATTTATTGTCAGTATGTTTTTTGTAATATCATGGTGTCTGTTTTTGTAATCTTGTCATTGAATATGTTTTATAGTTTGATCTAATTTTGTAAAGCATTCAGCAATTCTAAAAATTAGGTGTTTAACTATGTCCACATTATTATTACTATAATGCTTATTTTATCATTTTTATTCTTATTAATATTATTATTATTGAAATTCTCATATTTATTGATAGATGGAACAATTTGTTCTTTAAATGTCTTATATAATTTCATTCTTATAAATGTTGTACACAGTATATCATTGTAAATGTGTCTGTATCATTGTGCATAAGACAGCTATGATCTTTGATTTTAAATTACTTTTTATAAATAATATTATTTTCATTTAATGTATGGACAATGCAGTCTAAAATAAAGACATCTTATCTTATTTACTTTATTGACGTAATACAACTATAAAAGTCATGATATATGATATTCCCGATTCTTAATTATTATTAATCTTAAAGTAGCTATTTAATTAGGATTTCACAATCTGCTTCTTATTTATGTCATCAGATGCCATGTTTGCTATGGCAGAAACACATCCTGTTGTACCAAGGCATTGGTTATACATTCTTATAATGGCTTGTATCAGTCATCACTATTATTTGTACCAGGGCATTAAATATACAGTCTTATAAGTGCTTCATAACCAAAAGTTAATATTAGTACCATTATAAAGATAACTGAATTTCTTTAAAACTGATGAAGATCATAGGCCTTGATTTGTTTTAAGTCTTATATGTAATAAGCACTTACAGACAGATCAAACATTTGTACATTTAATAGTCAGTTAACACTAAATTTTAGGACATTTACAAAGAGAATAAGAAAATACAATATTTCTTACAACACCTTTCTCCCTAAATAGTGCAAATAACTGCAAACCAATATGTCTGTGCATGTTACTGAATTATATTTGATATATTTGTCATGTGAACCATGTCTGTCAAATGAAATGCTATTGTAAGACATTTTCCTTTCTAAAAAAGACATTTTGAGAGATAAGTTTCCAAATGAAATTAAATCACTGCAGAGTTGTCCAATGCCAGATTTAGAATTAAGTAAACCTTGTTCTTCCCAAAATATGAAACAAAGTGAATCTGATTTGTGCACTGATTCAAAACCCCTTTATCTCCAACACAAGTGACAAACTAAGACTTAGTGTGGATATTGTTCCATCTTAGCACCACTTTCCCCTGTAGCTTGAAAAAAATACCTTGGCTTCAGAAGACATGGGATTATATCTTCTTTCAGGATACCAATAAATATATCTTGGACTCGTGGGCATGGTTTCATAATACGTATAAAAACTGGGCTATGAAACACAAAGGACATTAAATACCCTGCATTAGTGTGTACCAATGTATAGACGTATAATGTCTAAGGTGCATGCATGCTTTATTTATTTTAAAATTATCAGTCTTCTTCCTTTGCATTTCAAGCTGTATAAATTATTTTCTGTATTTTATTATTCATCCAAATAAAACACTATATTATCAATCATCTACATAAAGCAAACCCTTAGATGGTACTTCACACTTTTTAATAATCTATTACCATAACCCTTCTCCTTGCTCACACTCGCTATCAGCATCCACTGTTTTAGGACTGAAGAGCATTGGGTGTCATTCTTATGCTGTTTATTTATGAAAGCATGACTGGTATTTCTGAATTCCTCAATCAATTACAAATAAATACATATTTTCTCTTATTATTCTTAAACAAAATGTAATGCTACTTCCTTGTCTGAAAGGAATACACTTTAGAAGATGAATAAAATAACATGCAAATGTCAACTTGAATTAGAATGACAGACCAGGTCTGAAAAAAAAGATGGAACAAGTCTGAACAATAAGCTGTTATGTATATTTAGTTTGCATTGTTTGTTGATTAAATTTTTGGGAAAAGTTTATTTCATTTAAATGCTGTTGCAATGTAACATTATGCGTTGGACTTAACCTTGTCCAAAGTCAATTTTATTTTCCACCTGACCTGAATTATTTTAATTTTTAAAAAAATATTTTGTATTCTCTGTGTGTATTGATTTAATATCAGGATCATTATTAATAGAAGTAAATATGTTTATTTTGGTTTGGGTCTAGGTTATTGTGGTTCCCCTAAAATTTACCTGGTGTACATGACATTGTCCAGGTTATATACTATAATTTTAGTAACATTTCTAGACGGTTATTTTCTAATAAGTAATTTTGTTTTAGAAAATGTAGAAGACTATATAATCTTGTTACTGGAAATAATATTGGTGCTTAAGATTGAGCAGAATTATTTTGTATTATTCTTCTTTTCATTGTTCATTTGGGCTGGAATTTATTTCTTCAAGTTATTTAATCAGTGATTAATTTCTCTGGAAATACATAGTGCTCATATAAAATAATATTCTTGGACAGAGACATTCACTGGGATTTATAGAAAAGTCAAACCCAGAATGAAAGTTATTACTGTGTTTCATCAAAAGACTTGGAACATAAACATTATACAGGTCTTCACAGACACAGCAACATTTCAGCATTGAACTTAATTTGGATTTTTACTAAAGTTTATTCAGAAAATTAAATTATTAGGGTTTAAGTATGTAATTCGAGCATTATTTTGGGATTTAATTTGCAATACTGTAAGTTCTTTTATTTCTCTACTTCACTTTGTATTCTATAAAAATAAATTAGTTCTTGAATTTTACAAATTTTACAAAGATTGTTGCTTTTCACTCTTTTCTGTTACTTATTTTAAGAGCTTAGACTTGTAACAAAACAACTTGCATTAGAAAGATGGACCATTTCTGACACATTACATCTTTTATTGGATTTTCAAATTTATGATTGAACCAAATTAAAAGCATTATGTATATGAAATACCTGAAAGAAAATGTTATGATATATATACCTTGGAAGTCTGGCGTTCCTCTTCGATCATCTGTGGAATCATGTGTTCTGTCACATCACGAAACTGTACTGATTGCCTGCCTTTACTACTGCAATAATATAATAAGTCATACATTCCACTTTAATAATGTAATAAATCATACATTTCACTGCAATAATGTAATAAATCATAAATTGCACAGCAATATTGTAATAAATTATACATTTTACTGCAATAATGTAATAAATTATACATTTCACTGCAGCATTATAACAAATTATACATTTCATTGCAATAATGTAATAAATAGATAAATAAAACAATTTTTATAGCTCTTTATGCAGATTATTACAGTTTTTCATGTTGCCCAATTAAAAACTGTACAGTACCATTTTTCTCGATCTCTATATCCATTTCTTACATTAAAATTACCCCATCTACAAAGAACCAGGAAACATGACCCAATGACACCACCTATCATGATCCAGGAAACATGACCCAATGACTCCATCCACCATGATGCAGGGAACATAACCCAGTGACTCCATCCACCACGATGCAGGGAACATAACCCAGTGACTCCATCCACCATGATGCAGGGAACATAACCCAATGACTCCATCCACCATGATGCAGGGAACATAACCCAGTGACTCCATCCATCATGATGCAGGGAACATAACCCAGTGACTCCATCCACCATGATGCAGGGAACTTAACCCAGTGACTCCATCCACCATGATGCAGGGAACATAACCCAGTGACTCCATCCACCATGATGCAGGGAACATAACCCAGTGACTCCATCCACCATGATGCAGGGAACATAACCCAGTGACTCCATCCACCATGATGCAGGGAACATAATCCAGAGTACTTTACACATGGTATTTATCTTTTACAGAAAATTTTATTCATGCAGAGTAATAGTGAATTATAACGTACAAAAAAGCTAAGAGTAATCCTGGAATAAATGGAATCTCTCAATGTTTGCAGTATTGACAAATTGTACTAATTTACTCAATGTCTGTAGTATCTACAAATACAACCAATTTACTCGATGTTTGCGGTATTTACAAATACAACCAATGTACTCGAAGTTTGTGGTATTTACAAATACAACCAATGTACTCGAAGTTTGCAATATTTACAAATACAACCAATGTACTTGATGTTTGTGGTATTTAAAAATACAACCAATGTACTTGATGTGTACAGTATTTACAAATACAACCAATGTACTCAATGTATACAGTATTTACAAATACAACCAATGTACTCGATGTTTGTGGTATTTAAAAATACAACCAATGTACTCGATGTTTACAGTATTTACAAATACAACCAATGTACTCGATGTGTACAGTATTTACAAATACAACTAACTGATAATTTTTTTAAGTTTTATTGCTACTATTCCCATTTATAAGAATAGTCATATATAATTTGCACTGTGTTTATCTATTTCATCATGGTTATTTGGAGATTAAACTTTATTACACAGTACTTATATCATGTTATTAATATTAATTACACAATACTGTATCTAGTTATTAATATTCCTTACATAAATACCTGTATCTAGTTATTAATATTCCTTACATAAATACCTGTATCTAGTTATTAATATTCCTTACATAAATACCTGTATCTAGTTATTAATATTCCTTACATAAATACCTGTATCTAGTTATTAATATTCCTTACATAAATACCTGTATCTAGTTATTAATATTCCTTACATAAATACCTGTATCTAGTTATTAATATTCCTTACATAAATACCTGTATCTAGTTATTAATATTCCTTACATAAATACCTTTATCTAGTTATTAATATTCCTTACATAAATACCTTTATCTAGTAATATTATTTGCACAGTATTTTTATGTAGTTATCTGGACTGCAATAGTTTTAAAACATTGCCTGTATATTAAATATTAGCCACTGCAAAGTGAAGTGTCCATGAATGTTGTTTACCATTGGTCTTTACTACAAAGTATACTGCTTACATCTTTGTTCAACCCACCTGCATTTGTATCATAGCCTGTGTTTTGTGTATAAACACTGTACTATGTGTTTGACGCAATACAATTTTGCTTTGGTTTATGTTTTTTTTCTTCATAATTCAGATTTAATTCCCAAACTAAATGTGGTATTCACATATTATGGGATAATGGGAATCGGATCATTCTGGATTTTTTGTGTGGAAGATACATATCAAGTAAATATGTAAGCATAACACAGCAAACCATACCGTAACACAATAAAATTAAAAATTAAAAATTGTTGGAAACTAGATGAAAATAATGCATCCATGTTACCAAATGGAGACTTGGCTCCTGGGAACTTTGAACTTTAATGAAATAAAAAATTCTACATTCACAGATGGGTTACAATGTTATATAACATACATGTCTACACTTCCTAGTCTTTTTTTCTTCTTTTTCTTGCCAGGAACCCATACATAATATTTCTTGGGAATAAAGGTGGCATCCCAGGATGAATGCAAATCTTCAGGTTCATATACTTCTTGCACCTAAAAGTAAAAGTAAGCAATGCATTTAACTGAAACTTTGTTTTACAACTGTATCAGTGTGGGATAGGGTTATCAACTGTATCAGTGTGGGATAGTGTTATCAACTGTATCAGTGTGGGATATTGTTATCAACTGAATTAGTGTGGGAAATGGTTATTAACTGTATCAGTGTGGGATAGGGTTATCAACTGTGTCAGTGTGGGATAGGGTTATCAACTGTGTCAGTGTGGGATAGGGTTATCAACTGTATCAGTGTGGGATAGTGTTATCAACTGTATCAGTGTGGAATAGTGTTATCAACTGTATCAGTGTGGGATATGGTTATCAACTGTATCAGTGTGGGATATTGTTATCAACTGAATTAGTGTGGGAAATGGTTATTTACTGTATCAGTGTGGGATAGGGTTATCAACTGTATCAGTGTGGGATAGGGTTATCAACTGTGTCAGTGTGGGATAGGGTTATCAACTGTGTCAGCGTGGGATAGGGTTTCAACTGAATCAATGTGGGATAGGGTTATCAACTGTGTCAGTGTGGGATAGGGTTATCAACTGTGTCAGCGTGGGATAGGGTTTCAACTGTATCAGTGTGGGATAGGGTTATCAACTGTATCAGTGTGGGATATTGTTATCAACTGAATTAGTGTGGGAAATGGTTATCAACTGTATCAGTGTATGACAAGGTCATCAACTGTATCAGTTTGGGTTAAGGTTGCAATTTTTTCCATTTCTTCTTTTTCATATTGGGTACAGCTTTGCAGAATAGTCCATAGTAAAAAAGATGTATTGTAAGGTGAAATAAAAAGCTCTATTGATTTTCTATCAAACTGAATTCAAACTTCTTAACCCAATGATAGGTTTTATAAGCTGTAGTTATTTCTGTGTAAGCCAAAGCTGGGTTTTATAAGCTGTAGTTATTTCTGTGTTATCCAAAGCTGGGTTTTATAAGTTGCAGTTATTTCTGTGTAAGCCAAAGCTGGGTTTTATAAGCTGCAGTTATTTCTGTGTAAGCCAAAGCTGGGATTTATAAGCTGTAGTTATTTCTGTGTAAGCCAAATCTGGGTTTTATAAGCTGTAGTTATTTCTGTGTAAGCCAAAGCTGGGTTTTATAAGCTGTAGTTATTTCTGCATAAACCAAAGTTGGGTTTTATATAAGCTGCAACACTGTTGCAACTGGGTATTTTGCAATCAAAACCACAAAAAGTGTAAATAAAGGTATGATAATATATGATAACTGGTCTTCATCAGCCAAGAACTAAAAATAATATCACAAATGTTTGGAAATACACATAATGTTTTTTAAAGCCAAATCTGTATTTCAGGAATTGTCATGGAATACTGACTGGCACTGTATAATCAGGCATTTTGACTGGTGTCATGCATGTAATATACAACTGATGCCGTTCGTTAAGACAAAATAATGAAGTGTCAGGAACCTGTATGCCTCATACTAAGTATACTACTGTGAGGAAGAGGTCAATATCAGTTTTATAAACCAGTAAACCTCATACTAAATAATGTGAAGAAGTAGTCAATATGTTGATTTTATTATTTCATTAACTTCATATTGATCTCAACAAAGATCTAAAATTCTTGCATTAAATGAATTAGACAGTTTGTAAACTCTATAAATGCCATTTCAACTGCATGAAAAAAGAACTTAATAGTATGATGTCAGGTAAATGCCTGTTAGTTCATGATAATGCAACATTAGGAATCAGCAAGTGTCTTGAAGAAATATCATTGAGTTTGTGCCATCCAAGTGACTTGAAGAAATATCAATGAGTTTGTGCCATCCAAAAGTCTTGAAGAAATATCTCACATTACATTAGCTTGTGCCATACAGTGAGCATGAACCAATGAACAGTACATCTGCACCATGTTTGACAGTCTTCTATGCAGTCACTTGAAGGGCATGGCTAAATCTGGACATTAGTAATCAATGTCTCTCTGACAAAGACCAGTCACTTATACAGCATGGATAACTGGAAATTACTGACTAATAGATCTCTGACAATGACCAGTCACGTGTACGGCATGGCTGACTGGACATTACTGACCAATGTATCTCTGACAATGACCAGTCACTTGTATGGCATGGCTGACTGGACATTATTGACCAATGCCTCTCTGACAAAGACCAGTCACTTAACATCTGACCACAAGACCACAACAGCTCATTCCCAAAATCTGGTCAATCAACATACTCTAGAACAAATGTTATTCTGCAAAAGCAATAATCTTTGAGTCAAAATTACACTGACCATCAAAATTTTATTAACAAATATTAATTTGTCCTGTCCTTTATAAGCCCTCCACTAACTCTGATCAAGGTACAGATCATAAAGCAAAGGTCATTATGTAAACACAATTTCCTTCTTTCAGTCACAGCGAATTTAAACTTTGATGTTCTGCCTCAAGAATCAATAGGCTTATATCTTACCCAAATTAAAGACCATCCACAAACTTTGGTGAAAACTGATGGTTCAGAAATGAAATTTTGTAAATAGACAATATTTTATTTTTCACACACAAGGACATTAAAACTGACTCTAAAATTAAACAGTGCCTTTTTGTAGGGACAAAATTGGGAACAGATTGATGGCCAGAAAACATCTTAATCTGATGAAAGACATATAAAAACCATTTCTAATGGGAATTGTGCATCAATCACAAAGATATCCTTCTGTAGAAAAATGTGATATGTCAAGCATGAGGTTTTTCCAATGATACAAAACGAAAAGGTAGTTTGTCCAGGTTACAGTTAGGATTAGAATTCTACAGTATACAGATAAGTTTAATATTGAGATCATACTGTGTTCATAAACACCACTGAATATTTAACAAGAGGTATCTCAATAGACTGCCTAATGTAGCAATATCTACAAGAGTTATCTCCCCTACCTACAGTAATGTGCTATGTCTCCAAGCACTTTGAAACTAACAACAACTGAAATATAACCAAAAAAAACTCTTGAGGAGACTTTAGTCAACAAGTATTAAGTATGAGGAACCAGATCACTTGCAAAAATTGTATTGTTTACCAGTTTATTGAATAAATTAATAGAATTTATGCCAGTTTTGCAATGCACACACGAGTAGTTTAAAAAGAGTCTTATTGAAGCTCATCAAGTTTATGTTCAAATTATTTCTTGATGAATAAATGTGAACTATGCATTATAATACTTATATATGTTAATTATTCAATATAAAAACTAATTAATTTAACATGCATATCTATTGGTTGAGGTGAATCTTACCTCCAAAAAGCACTGTAGCGGTGGGGAAATGTTGGCAAATTTATATTACAGAGAAACTGTAGTGGTGGGGAAATGTTGGCAAATTTATACTTCAGAGAAACTGTAATGGTGGGGAAATGTTGGCAAATTTATACTTCTGAGCAACTGTAATGGTGGGAAAATGTTGGCAAATTTATACTTCAGAGAAACTAGCAGTGGTGAAATGTTGGCAAATTTATACATCAGAGAAACTGTAGCGGTAGGGTTATGTTGGCAAGTTCAGTGAAATTGTAGAGTGGGGAAATGATAAAAAAATTATACCTCAGAGAAACTGTAGCAGTGTTCAAATGTTGGCAAATTTATACTTCAGAGAAACTGTAGCAGTGGAGATATGTTGGAAAATTTATCCCACAAAAATAAACTGTAGTGTTATGGAAATGTTGGAAAATTTTTACCTCAGAAAGTAACTGTAGCATTTGAACAATGTTGGCCCATATATAAGTTTTGATTCAATGCATACAAAATATAAACAGATACAATATATCATTCTAAAAGAACAGTGTACAAAAATTGCTTCCATTTACCTGAACTAGTTTTATTACTGATTTTTGTTGTGCCTTCCTATTGATTTCTACAGACTTTGGCGATGGCTGTGGTGTTGTTGTCATCTTAAAACTGCAAAAATAATAATAATAATAATAATAATAATAATAATAATAATAATAATAATAATAATAACGATCTTAAATATTTAAAAAATGATAATAACAGGGTCTATATTATTTGTTGTACTGATTATTCCTAGCAAACTGTAGATTCAGATCTCTTGGTACATTATGCTATGAGAAATCTGTGTCTTTATAGACTGCAGTATGAGGTGACTTGTAAGAAAACATATATAGTACATGTACTGATTTTTCCATGACTTTGCAGGATTGATGTTTTTATATCATAACTTTAACAACAATATAGTTACAACTTGTATGCTTATCTAAAACCATTTACCATATATATCGTATATGTTGGGACACAGTATTTGTTGGAACACCATCAATTAATTTTTAAAGTAATTTTTGTGTGCTTTTTATGTTCTAGGACACATTGTTGTTTTAGTCAAAAGTTGTAGGACACCTTTTGAATCATTTGAAAATTACATGTCAGAAAATGCATTCCAACTGAAATTTTATTTGTAAAAATATAAAACTGTGTACTTGAGATAAAACTCTTTAATCCACTGCAGCAGCATCTCATCAGCACAACCCTTCTCCTGCACATGTACAATCCATTCTTTCAGTACATGAATATTTCCTTTAGCTTTCTCATATGCTGAAAAATTGTCGGAGGCAAAAAAATACATCACCTGAAGCAGAAACTGCAAGGATCAGATTTTTTTCCTCCAAATCTGCACTAGTCTTGCTAATTCTGACTCATTTGACCCCCATCTTATCATCAGTTGGTCCAAGAATGTGATCAATGCACACTAGACTTTCATCCTGTTAATGATCATAATGTCATCAAAATGATCTGTTTCTCTTCTGGCCTTAACGAATTCATCACATGATTTTATTTTCTCCAAATCTTCTGGCAACTCTGGGTCATCAATGTTCATGCATGAAGCACTATATTGTTTCACTTTAAACAATGTTCCATTGTTTCAATTTCTGTGAATAATGGTAAAAAGGAACCAAAGTTTCCATATCTCTGACATCTTTGTATATTCAAAATTTTTTTTTAAAAAAAATAGGCACACATAAAAGCATGTACAGTCAGCTTCTGAGGTAAGCTTGCTTTGCAATAAAATAACCTTAAATTTTGTACTGAAATCCTTTTTAAAAGAAATCTGGCTTCACAGCCTAAAGTCAGTTTCTGAGGTTGACTTGTTTTCCAAGAAAATAACCTTTGTATTGAAATCCTTTTGAAAAAAATTCTGAGGTTGGCTTGCTGTGTAATATAAATAACATTTGTCTTTGATGTCCTGTCAGTAAGTTAAAAGAAAAAGTTTACTGCTGGCTGTCAGTGTGTTTATTCACCACCAGGGCCTCTATGTGGCATCTGTAGTGATAATTAATACAAAGGAGCATTGATGTCTGCGAGTAAAAAGTAATGATACTTTTGTAACCCAAGCTGTAAAAAGATTGTAACTTACATTCAAGTGAATGTGTTTTCAAATAATGATTTTGTTTATTTGCAAGATACTGTCATACAGTAGACATGGATATATTTCAATGTTGACTATTTTCCAATACTAACACTGTGTCATGTGTGATTGGTAGTTGTCTCCAATGTATCAGTTGATTATTTCCCTCTCATTTGCAAAATCATTTGTTTCTCTTCTGGCCTTCATGAATTCACCACATGATTTTCTCACAATATTCTGTGCAATGTTGGCTCATCTACATCCATGCACAAAGCACTATATTGTGTCAATTTAAAATTTGTTCCATTGTTACAATTTATTTTCAAAATTCTTGTTAATACCAATGAAAAGGAACCAAAGTTTACTTCTGAATCCATTAAATGGCTGTATATTCAACAACAAAAACTGGCTCACTTCATAGAATCCATAGTCAGTTTCCAATTTTGGCTTGCTTTGCAATAAAAAAAACTTTTAAATTATATCGTTTACAAAAAGAAGTAACCAAAGTCGGCTCCTGAGATTGGCTTGCCTTGTAATAAAAATAAAATTTTGTTTTTTATGTCTTGTTGGTAGGTTCAAAGAATGAGTTAACTGCTCGGTGCCAGTCTTGTCTGTCCACAACAGGGCTTCTATGTACTTGGCATCCGTAGTTACAATTAATACAAAGGAGCATTGATTTCAGCGTAGTTACAATTAATACAAAGGAGCATTGATTTCAGCATAGTTACAATTAATACAAAGGAGCATTGATTTCAGCGTAGTTACAATTAATACAAAGGAGCATTGATTTCAGCGTAGTTACAATTAATACAAAGGAGCATTGATTTCAGCGTAGTTACAATTAATACAAAGGAGCATTGATTTCAGCGTAGTTACAATTAATACAAAGGAGCATTGATTTCAGCGTAGTTACAATTAATACAAAGGAGCATTGATTTCAGCGTAGTTACAATTAATACAAAGGAGCATTGATTTCAGCGGGCAAATAGTAAGGTTACTTTTGTAACCCAAGGTGGTGAAAAGATTGTCACCTACACACAAGTACATGTGTTTTCTAATGACTATTTTTATTTATGAGATACTGTCATACAGTAGACCTGAATATAATTCAATCTTGATTTATTTTGCATCTAACACCATGTCATGCATGAATAGCATCTTCAAGACATTGGTTGATTATTTCCCTCTTGTTTGCAATTTTGTTGGATCCAGTTTTCAGTCAGATAACATGTTCAACCTTTGAGCACAACCACACACAATTTGTTTCTCAATGTTCACATCAATGAATACCATGGTGTGTGTTATCGGACATAATTGATACATGCTACAGTATAGAAACCTATACTACTTATACGGATTTCATGGGTATATTTTATTCTTTAATGATCATGTTGAAAAAAGGAATAAATAATAACAATACAAGGTTAGGTTCCTTCTTATTATTATTAATCAAGCATTTTATTTAACTATTTTATTGCAATATGCAGAATCGGGTGTGTGTGTGTGTGTGTGTGTGTGTGTGTGTGTGTGTGTGTGTGTGTGTGAGCACAAATGAAATATAAATTTATTTCATTTCTTAAGTCTCTGGACATGTGACCAAAGCGAAAAAAATGTCATATCTATGAAAAAAGACTCATCCAAAAAGAAAGCTCTGAATCATATGTCTGTCAAATAGACTCATCCAATAGGAAAACTGTGAGTCATGTCTGTCAAATAGACTCATCCAATAGAAATGTCCTGAGTCATATATCTGTCAAACAGTCTCTTCAAATAGGAAAGCTCTAAGCCACCATTCTGTCAAATAGATTCATTCAATGGGAAAGCTCAAAGCCACACTTCGGTCAAATAGACTCTTCTATACATGCAAATACCATACCATAATACAGAGTTATTAAGAACCTGGTTGTCCTAATAGGTTTCTTAAGGTCTGGGATGGTCGAACTCCTCTCATGAAGTGGCTTGCCTCCATGTTTAGCTGGGTACTTATCGGATTCACTTTCTCCATAATCTTCTAGCATGTTGTACATCTTCACTGTTGGTAGGTCTACAATATAAATAATACACATTCACTGTTGGTAGGTCTACAATACAAATAATATAACTCCACTCTTGGTAGGTCTAAAATACAAATAATATAACTTCACTATTGGTATGTCTACAATACAAATAATATAACTTCACTCTTGGTAGGTCTACAATACAAATAATATAACTTCACTGTTGGTATGTCTACAATAGAAATAATATAACTTCACTTTTGGTAGGTCTACAATACAAATAACATAACTTCACTTTTGGTAGGTCTAAAATACAAATAATATAACTTCACTATTGGTAGGTCTACAATACAAATAATATAACTTCACTCTTGGTAGGTCTAAAATACAAATAATATAACTTCACTCTTGGTAGGTCTAAAATAAAAATTATACACCATCACTTTTGGTAGGTCTACAATAGAAATAATATAACTTCACTATTGGTAGGTCTAAAATACAAATAATATAACCTCACTAATGGTAGGTCTACAATACAAATTGTTAATTTCACAGTTGGTGGATCTACAATATAACAGAAATAATACACCCTCATTTTTGGTAGGTCTGCATTATACAAATTATAGACTAAGGTTCGGCAACCTACCGGTACTTAATATAGCATGCCACATTTGTGTGGGCTAATTATATATATAACACTCCCCCATGGCTTTAAGTTCTAGATATAGTGTTTACAGAGCATTAGAGTTTGGAACATGGTACCTCAGTGTTTCTTACAATCAGAATTGAATTGTTCTTTGGAGAGATTTACGTGGTCAAATGGAAATGTGTATAAGTGGGGTTTTGATTAACAATTAATTCATTATTATTTTAGGTCAATATGAGATCAGAGTTTACAGTCATACTCAGATAGAATTCAAGAAGAATTATTTATTTCAAAATTTTCACTGAAATTACTATTATTGGATTATTAGGAAAAACATTCTGAATTGTATCATTGTAATAACAGGGCATTCTAGACTATTGGAATCATTCGGAACAGTTTTGAAATTTTGATAGGACATTGAGGATAATTTGGGATTTCATTCACAATACTGTTATTGTCTCTTGAATTTGCAATTTGTATCATAGAGAAATAAATTGCTTGTAAAATAGTTTAAGACCCAGAATCACAACACCAAACACACAAAATTCTCACAGATTCTGTAAATTGGTGTTTTATCAAATACTAAATAAATTGCAAAAACAACAATTAACCAATGTCTTCCATTGCACAAAATGGCAATTAATCAAGTTTACCCAATTCTATGTCTTCCATTGCACTAACAGCTATTAAACAATTTTACCCAATTCTATGTCTTCCATTGCACTAACAGCTAATAATCAATTTTACCCAATTCTATGTCTTAAACAGCATTAAGTAAACCAGTTTTACCCAAATCTATGTCTTCCATTGCACAAACAGCTATTAATCAGTTTTACCCAATTCTATGTCTTAAACAGCAATTAAGCAAACCAATTTTACCCAAATCTATGTCTTCCATTGCACTAACAGCTATTAATCAATTTTACCCAATTCTATGTCTTAAACAGCAATTAAGCAAACCAATTTTACCCAAATCTATGTCTTCCATTGCACTAACAGCTATTAATCAATTTTACCCAATTCTATGTCTTCCATTACACAAACAGCAATTAATCAATATTACCCAGTTCTATGTCTTCCATTGCTTGTTTCCTTTCCATATGATGTGGAAATCCCTTTGCTCGTCGTAAGTTGGACTGCCAACATGATGGATGCTGGCATAGCACTCCACAAACTGTCTCATCCTCCACAACATCAAAGTCTGCTTTGCTAAATGGACTTTGGAAGCTTTTCAACATGATGAAATTATTCCTGAAAACAAAATGATAGACTTAAACAAGAGTCCTAGAACAAAACATATATAACAAGGACCAACAACAACTGAGATTTTCTTAACATTGGTATCTATGAAATTAGTAAATATCCATAATTAACATCATACATCATGTCACTACTCCATTTGGCTACTTTGAAAGTAATTTATTTGTCTATATTTCTGTTTAAATTCTTATATGACAGTTGAAATAAATATACTGAATGTTTCAAATCTAAACATGGAAAAAAAAATGTTATTATTGCAACATTAGTCAGTCATCCTGGAGTCATTAGTAATTCTGAAGAATATACTAATGATAGGTTTTAATTATGGTTGCTATGAAAGCCACATAACTGCCAGTGATGCAGTCCTTACCAGTATATAATTTTAACCTAGTCTGTCCTAATAAATATTTCTACAAAGTTTGGTTATAACTGGCTGAGCCATTCTGGATATAAATTAAAAAAAGTTTTTTAATTGGTGCTAAGAAGGATAAATTCTTATGAAAACTGATACCCCAAACATAATATTTAGCAAGCATGTTCTAATGTCCCAAATATCATTTTGCTAAAGACTGTCCTAACAGCCAAGATATAATTTTGCTCAAGAATGTCCTAACTGCACATATATCGTTTTCATAAAGACTATACTAACAGTCCAGATATAATTTTCCTAAACACTGTCCTAACTGCCCAGTCGAATATCATTTTGTTAAAGGCTGTCCTAACAGCCCATATATAATTTTGCTAATATGCCTGTCCTAACAGCCCATATATAATTTTGCTAAAGACAGTCCTAACTACCCATATATAATTTTGCTAATATGCCTGTCCTAACTGCCCATATATAATTTTGTTAAAGGCTGTCCTAACAGCCAAGATATAATTTTGTTAAAGACTGTTCTAACTGCCCAGATATCATTTTGCTAAAGACTGTCCTAACTGCCCAGATATCATTTTATTTTGCTAAACACTATCCTAACTGCCCAGATAGCTCCAGGACCAATTTAAGTCTGATTCATGTCAAAAACAGATTTCAAAATGTGTTGCTAAGAAAACCACCTACAAAAAAGTCATTGAAAGTACTATAAAAACTGGCTGATCTGTTCTAAAAAAGATTAAAAAAACTAGTTGTGTAGTTTGACTGCTGTGAAGGCTATGCTGTTGGCGTTGTTGCTGAAGAAGACATCTTAAATATAACTTTCACAGAGCAAGTACTGAGGAACATAACTTGCACTGAGCAAGGATTAAGAAACATTCATACAAAGTCCAGCTAAAATTAGCCCAATGGCTATTGTTAAAAAGCTAATTATAGCAAGGTAAATACATGACAGATCATGCTGCTGGATGGCATATGCCACATGCCAAAATTATCAATGTTAGTGGACAAAATATGAAAGATGGCTAATGCTGAAAGCCACATGCTCACCTAGAACCTAAACTAATAAAAACTTAGTTCAAGAAAAGATGTATTGTTCTTTATTTTATATTAAGTCCTCACTTATTTATGCAATATTGAGAGCTTGTTCTATTGAGAAAAAATCTGGTTTATTTTTAATAAGCATGTTAAACATTTTTGTACTTTGATAGCTCTCTTAAAATTTGAAACATTCCATTTGCAGACACAATTTATGTCTTCTTGACTAAGTAGGACTTGAACCACATTAAGGCTGTAATGCTGGAAATGGTAATGTAAAATATGGTCTATTGTGTAAAATGCTGCAGACAAATCAAGGAGGGTGAAGACTATAATCTTTCTAGTATCGAAAGCTGAGAGAATGTCATTAACTACTTGCAGAAGAGTAGTTTCAGTACTGTGGCAAGGGTGATATGCAAACTGTACACTGGTAAAATGACTGTTTTAATTCAAATGAGATACAAGTTGGGTTAGAACAACTTTTCTAAGATTTTTTATATGAACCGGAGAATAGAAACTAGGTGGCACTTCTTCAAATAGTTATGGCCGAGTGTTGGTTTCTTCGGCTGAGGCTTTCCAATGGCAGTTTTGAAAAATGATGGGAAGTCCCTGGATGAGAGAGAGGTATTAATAACAGCTCATGGTAACTCATGCTCAACATCCTTTCTAATGAACTCAATCCACTTAAAACAGATATTTGAAAAAGACTTGACCAAATTAATTGCCTCTGACATATTGAAAACATAGCACATGGATTTGGGAAGATTTGTACATATCTCTAGATTAGACATTTAAAGATCCAGGTATTTATGTTTTGAACTGTCTGCATGTTTTTAATATGATTAGGTATTTTTTAACACAACAAAACGAATTTACGATATTGTACTGAGAAATCGTCTGGATGCTAACCATGTATAATAAAATGTATAAAACTGCTTAGTAACCAGGAATAATTCATGTCCCTAATAAATGGTCCAAAATTAGGTGTTTTCTTCAGTAATAAATTAATTTCACTTGACACTTGTATTGAATTATATTGCTCGAATGCGCTATAATTAAACAATGATGTGCATACATCTGCGCAATATGCTTACAGCTTTGGACTTAATTATTAAATCACGTAGATTTGCCTAGTTTTACATAATCTGAACACATTAAACATTTGTATGCACTTTCAGCCAATTTATTTACCAACAATATGCTTTAACTCAATGTATATAAGAAAAATACGCTTTTAGTTAAATTATTGCTAAAATCGAGTTATGTTCGTATATATTAAAACAAAACATGAATTGCACACACCCACCCCTTTACAGTATGCTATCACCCAGCCTGTTAGCCATCTAAACCAAAGATTTATATATACTCGCGATGCAACGTTAAGGAAAAGTGTAAAAAAATAATATGCATATGTAAACATGCCTTCAAACATTAGGACTTTGTGTTTGGGTGGTAGTTTGGGTCAATTTGTACTAGTCCGCCATATTGAAACAACTTCCTGGCAACTTATAGTCACGCATATAATATTTAGAGAGAAAACCAATACACTATAAAACTTCTCTTTTAAGTAAAATAATTAAAATATCTAATTATTATATTTAAAACTGTAAGCATTTTAAATTATAATAATTTAAAAGTCACTGCTCTGTAGGCAGTGCGGAGATTACGGAAGTGACATTTTACTCCACATAAAAACAAAATGGATGTTAATGCTGTTGGTGGAAAGTTGAAAAGATTTGCTGGAGGTGCTGCTACAGTTTTTAATCGTGCGGTGCAGGTAAGATTGCAATATGATCTTATGGTCCAAAGCTGCATCCAAATCTTGAGTGTAAATTACAGAAACTACCGCTACGAGTAAATGGCACACCCACTTTAGTCTTTACACTCAACGATGAATCACTTTCACATTGCCGCTTACTGTCTTTGATTTAAATGTACTGCTTGTCAGTCACGTGCCTGTCGTACCTGTTACACACACGTTTTGCTCCAACTCTGTTGAAGTCGCATAAGCGACTACGCTAATAAAAGCCATTTAAGTGTCCTTATTTTGTGCGAAGGTGGAGTTTTCTATTTATATCGTACTGGCCAAAAGTTAAGGTCCTATTATGTAACACGCCATACATGATATTTATGTTTTTTGGGTGGGACATCTTTCAGCCTAAGTAACGGTATTGTGTAGTGTGCCCCCAAGTCAACTGACAGGAGAACGAGAGATCAAATTTTCAGAAATATGTCGAACACGTGGCAGCCCATATAGAAACACTTGTACAACTTGAAGTTTAATTGATATAATTACTTTGCCGTCATTATCCTGATGTAATTAAAATCTAACACTAGCAAATGTATGCATTTTCATGTTATATTGACATAAATTTCAGTTGGATCACAGGGGCTTGTTACAAAGCAAATTAGGATAATATTGTTACAGGTTAGACCCTGATTCATGGACGGATACTCCTAATTTGCTTTGTAACGACCCCCTGTGGTTGGATGGAATGCGATTCTAGTGGCAAATGGAATAAGACTTTAGATCTTCAATGAATAAGAAAATGCTATATGTTTACAGGGCTCGAAATTAGCGGTAGTCCGCTAGCCCGAGGCTTGTAGATTTCCCTTTGGGCTAGTAACTTTCATAATGTTAATAGTCTGACGGGCTAGTAAGTTTTTGGTCATCAACAGTCAGCGTTTGTTTACTCAATACCCTAATAAAGACGTGACTTCGGCCGATGCTCTTTAGAATCAACGCAGTGACCGTTGTAAACACAGTCATAAAGTATTAGCGTGTGAAGATGAAGTCAATTTCTGCCTCGGAAATGTGTTTCTATTACAATAAGCTATCTGATTATGTGCGTTTCACTTAACAGCGCCAATTTAGGTCCCATCATTAACAACGGAATTTTGGAAATTGATCCGTATTAATCTGATAGCGAATTAAATTGTATCACGCTTTATTCATGCAACCACAGTAACAAATTACGAAACATTGCACCACACAAAAGAACATAGCATCAACTATTCAAAGAAATTAGTTTACTTGTTTGTTTATTGAAGGTTTTTTTTTTTTCCTTGCTCCGAGTCACAAACGGGTAACTCATATTTTAGTTTTGCATCGAAATAAGTAGAAGAATTAGATCAATTTATTATGATAACATTTGTGACACATCATTTTCCAAGCAACTACTTTTTCTATGATAATAAGAATAGCTTTTATATTTTTCCCCCAAAAACGATTAAACAAATAATTGAATACACGTGGAGATATCCAAGCATTTGATGAGAATTAAAATATCACATGGGCATCTAAGATTGAAAATATTCACGCTTATTATTAATTTCAACAATACACTGAGGTTTGATTAATGCCAGAGGTTTTCGATGCGCTCTTGATGTGAAGAGGGAAAAATATCTCGGGAATATTTTTGGTATTTTTGTCGCTATGTATGATTTTGTTCCTTTTGATTATTGTTTTCTTTTTCATTCACATCAAGCTCGCGTTGAGCACTTGAGTTAAATATAACGCGCCGAGTCAGCTGGCTCCATTTGATGGGAGCACACATTTTCCAAGTTGAAACTAACATTATCTTTTGATGTTAATATTTTATAACAGTGTTTACTTTAGCCACTGCTTTGAGCGTGCAGAACATCCGATGAAGTCAAGTCTTTATTAGGAAGAAGCCATTTGATGGGGGGGGGTGTCAAAGGCACATGTTTTTAAACGGGTTTTTTGCTCAGACTTTTTTTTATATAAAGGACACTTTGTCATTCCTTTTCTTACTTCAAATAATTCGCGTCAGTTATACTGTAACATCTCATATTTCAAAACGAGGTACAATTCCCGCCTTATAAGACAGGCAAAATGTGGCGTTTTATAGAAGGTGTTCAGCCTCTAGAAAAAAAAACAAAATTCATTCTGTTATCTTGCAATTACAAAGACATCTATGCTTTGACTTGGCCCGCAGTTGTACAATTATATGCTGCTGACTGCAAGAATATTCTGGCATTGATTGACCTCATCCTGACAATCCCAGCCCACTCTGCTGATGCTGAAAGGGGTTTCTCAGAGATGAAAATGGTGAAGAGTGACTGGAGATCTTGTTTGCGACCATGGGTTCTGTCCGACCTACTCTTCATCATGTTTCATACAAATGACATTCCAACATATGATCCATTATCAGCTATACATTTGTGGAATGTTTCAGGGAGACTGGTAAGGAGACCAGAACAAACCCCATATGGACCCAGAGTGCAGGTGGAGGATGAGAAAGGACACCTGGATCTCTTTCTGGAATTGGATCCAGATTATCTTGATAAACAAAAAATGTGAATTTATTGATGATTTAAAGTAGAATGTATACTTCTGTACTACTACATGTTATATGATAATGCTATTTATGAAAAAAAAAATTTTGTTAATCTCAATACGAGTGTGTGACATTGTTTTGGGGACAGGTCTAGTAAATGTTTGGCAGGGCTAGTAAATTTCTCAGTACACTTGTCCTTCTGGCTAACAGGAAATTTGTGTTATCTTCAAGGCCTGTGTTTACATAGCTTTGTTGGTCATTGGAACTTGAAAACCATTCCATATGTTTGCGTGAGAATTAAAACTTCTTAGACAAAAGATTTCAAAGTAATGTCCACCCACATCAGTGTGACTTTAATTTGTGGATAAATATAAATATGGGCTGCCAAATAGAATTTACACATGCTACACAACACTGTTATTTTGACAGGCGTCACACCCCAAGAAAATAAATATCGGGTGAGGCATTGGGACTGGGATATTTGCTTTTTGCTTGAAAGGAGATTACCAATGGCTAGTCATGTAAATTACTCGTATAAACCTTTTATAAGTAACAAATGTAATTGACCTATATGCCACTGATATGTTTTCAGAAGGGTTAGCTTTAGATTTAATCAAGAAATGTGCCCA
Organism: Unio pictorum; assembly: GCA_030141615.1. Taxonomy (NCBI): domain Eukaryota; kingdom Metazoa; phylum Mollusca; class Bivalvia; order Unionida; family Unionidae; genus Unio; species Unio pictorum. Next base: position 109,760 of record JARLTB010000441.1, read on the forward strand.
GGACAGCAGTATCAGAATCATGTTTTGATTACACTTGATATTCAAGTATCTCAACCGGACATAATGTTATATACTTTCCATAATACTATATCAAAACCTGAGTTAATGCAATGTTACTTACATTCCTGACTTGTGTATGCAAACCTGACATCATGTCATGTTATATAATTTCCTGACTTCTTTATGTAAACCTGACATCATGTAATATGATATACATTCCTGACTTATGTATGTAAACCTGACATCATGTCATGTTATATATTTTCCTGACTTATTTATGTAAACTTGACATCATGTCATGTTATATAAGTTCCTGTCTTAGGTATGTAAACCTGACATCATGTTATTTAATTTCCTGTCTTCTGTATGTAAACCTGACATCATGTAACGTGATATACATTCCTCACTTCTGTGTCTAAGCCTGACATCATGTAATGTTTTATGATTTCCATAGTTTACAGAAGAAAAGCTTGGTTCTGCGGAAAAGACAGAACTAGATGCCCACTTTGAAAATCTCCTTCAGAAGTCAGAAAAAACAAAGGTGTGGACAGAGCATATTGTAAAGCATACAGAAGCACTGATTCAACCAAACCCAAGTAAGTTGTAAAGATAAGTGTGAAATATAGAGAAATATTGGTGATTAACAGTTTTTATTTTTATTTTTCTCTCATGCCACTACTTTCGAGCTTCACTTAACTCCATTTCCATTTTGTATTTTAATTTTAATTCTTTTACTTTTAGATCAGTCTGATACAGACTTACTGATCGAAACCAAAGCATATTTAACAAAAGCATTCTTTTCTACAAAATATTTATTTTTTCTTGTTTAGTTGAGAAAGCTTTCACTTAGGCAAGATCACATTTTCTGGCAAGTTCAATCATTTAATCTTTTTTTCAAAAAGTTTTTTGTTCCTGGGTAGGATTTGAAACAAAGACTTCGTCTTTTGATGACATTTTAGAAAAAGCTTGTCTATCTCACTTGGGAAAATTGTTAACAAATTTGGAGAATTCAAAAGTCCCATTGTGACCTTGACAACAAATAATTCAAGTCAACTGAATTATTTAAAACTGAGAAACAACTAAAATAAATATCAGATATTTGTAAATTGTAACATTGGGATCAAAAAGAAAATTTACTTTGTGAAGTTACAGTTTTAATGATCTATGTCAGTTCTGTTTTCAACGAATGATCCATTTATTAAAAGTAACAGTTTTAAACATTTCATTGATTGAAGCAAATCAATTGCCAGTAGAACTTGAGTTTGTCCATTTTGACTGCTATACTTGCTTTCTTACAGATCTCCGGGTTGAAGATTTCTTCTATGAAAAACTTGACAAAAGGAAAAGAGATCGTACAACTCAGAGTGAAGCCTTAGGTCATGTGATGGTAGATGCGGGTAACGATTTTGGACCTGGCACATCCTATGGTATGTCACATTTTTATTTTCAGTTTTCTATTTTGTGCCTAGTTTTAACTTAAATAAACAAGTAAGTGATTCACATTGTTCGCTCTAGTTAAAGGAGATGGTACCTTACAGGTATAATGGGATGGGTACCTTACAGTCATTGAAGGTCTTTGACATTTTGGGATTAATGAGTTAGCAAATTCAAGGCCTTTAAAGTATGGGAAAATTGAAGAAATTACCCTGAGATCTTAAAAAGTCTTGGAAAATTGAAATGAATCCAAACAATTTAATTCCTTTCCATAATCACAAATAAAATTGTCCAATGTTGTTAGATTTGGTTGTAGTCGAGTTTTCCTAGCTTCTTTCTTTTGATTAATTATAGATTGAATTTCATCATTAATCAATACTGTAGTATTTTGCATTCGTTGTTTCCTCATATAACATAACTTGTATACAAAATGTTAGCGAAAATATGTCATGGATATCTCTGGTCTTTGAAAGTTTGGGAAATGTCTTTGAATTTATCACTGAGAATTCAGTATGAACCCTGAATTCAGATAAAAGATGTTACCATACAGGTAAAAAGAGATGGTACCACACCCATACAGGCAAATGGAGATTGTACAATACATATAAAGGGAAATCGTGCATAATGGTAAAACCTGATGGTACAATACCAATAAAAGGTGATGGTACCAAACAGGTAAAAGGAGATGGTAACATACATACAGATCAATGGAAATTATAGAATACAGGTTCATTGACCTATTGCTACAACAGAGATGTCTCCTATGCTAATTCAGAGCCTTTTACTGTGATATGGCACAATTTAATTCATCCTTATAGACCAATTGCTACAGGGGAATGGGGAAATAGAATGAATGCTAATGGACCAGTTGCTACTGAAGAATGGGGCAATATAATACATGCTGATGGACCTACTTCTGCTATGGAATATAGACTATGTGCTAATTGACTACTGGAGAATGGGGAAATAAAATGCATTCTAATGGACCAGTTGCTACTTGAGAAAGGGGCAATATAATGTCATGCTGATGGACCACTTGTTACTGGGGACTGGGGTAATAAAATACTTGCTGATGGACCACTTGTTACTGGGGATTGGGGTAATAAAATACTTGCTGATGGACCACTTGTTACTGGGGAGTGGAGAATAGAATACATGTTGATGGACCAACTGTTACTGAGGACTGGGGTAATAGAATACACGCTGATGGTGATGGACCACTTGTTACTGGGGACGGGGGGGTTTGTTTGTATTTTATGGTTTAACGCTTTTTCAGCACAATATTGGCTATACATGGTGGCCAGTATAATTGGTAGAGGAAGAACCTGTGAAAACAAGCAGAAAGAACCACCGACCCACGAGAAGCTACTGGCAATAGGTATTCCAAACTGCCTATGTTCAGCTGACTAGACATGGAAAACCACTGATTTTAGCTACTTTTCTTTTTCTTACTGTGAACTTATTTTTTGTCCAATCAATAAAATATTTACATGACATTAAAATGTGTTCTTTCTTCTTTTGAATGATATTGTTTGTTTTTATCTGTGTTAATTCTGACTGTTTTAACAAAGTTTTTAAAAACGTGTTTAAGCACAAAAAAATCCCGTGGTTTGAATTTTATCGGTCGGGAAAAACCGGTGACCTTTTTTAATCGGATGGTGCTACGCGTCTATCAAAGCTATTTCCACATATTATATACCGACGAATAGAGAATTGAAAGCCGGTTTTACTAGTGCAAACATCATAAATCTAAGACTATATTTTCAACCAATTTTCTTAAGATAAAGTGATAACAAAATGTTTATTGCAGTTTTTGCGGACTTTCTGTTAATGTTTTCATTTAAAAAAAACATGGGAAATAAAATATTGTTCATTTTTCTCTATAATTTGAAAGAGTCAAAAATATTGTGCAAATAGGCGCGTAGCCCCATGTGTCTAAAAATAGCATACGATTCTGCGCATCTTGGCTTCTGCTATTGTGCAAATGGCGTCCAATACGATCGACTCAGTACGAATGGTGCGTGCGAATCCAATTGATATGGGAGCCACAGACATTCCATCGAATGATTTAAAGATGCTTGTCAGTAAGTATTATTGATGATAAATTTAATTTTAGTTATATTTGCTTATTTTTCTTCAAATTTATCCAACTGTTACATCTAGAAATAGACGTAAATTATCATATTTACAATCGGTGACCTAGATTTTCACATGGCCTTCTTCGACTTCTTTTTTATTTAATTTTTGCCTATAATTACTTGTCTAAGCCAGATATTGTGGTCAACCAATAAGATTATATTGCTTTATCGTTGATTCTGTTTATAGCTTAACTGTTTGTTTCATATAGTATATGTATTTTAAAAGTTACTGACACTTCCGGTTTGATACGGTGTTTTTGTTTACATTGACAACTTCTTCATGGCACTGACCGGCCTTCTTGTTTTTAGTCCCCGATCTTGATGAACGTGCATGTAAATAAATATTTCCATACGAAACCTGCTAGATCTATGTATTTGGAAAAACTAGAATGAGTATCTGATACACTATCTTTATCATGGACTCTGACTATAGATCGGGTTCATCTCGAAAGTTCGAGATGTCTTAGAATTTATATATGGAATCTCCAAAAACTTGATCCGAATCTTTAAGTCTAAATTGTTTTAATGTATTGTTAAATAATCATGTGTTATCTTATTAAAATACTTATAAAAGTCAGGTACTACCCAATATTTTTCATTTAATTAAAACATTTGTATGGTTATCTATCACATTGGGCATTGCAGTACCCTTAATTTAATGACATTTTAAAGTTTATTTCAGTTTTGGTTCAAAATAATTAGAATAATTTGCAAACAAATTGCTAGTACTTGGCTTTTAAAAGTAGATTAATATTTTCCATTGTCATTTTCTTTCCAACTTAATCATAATTTTTTTGTTTAATTCTTCAGCTGATGAAACATATCAGCTTTTAAAGGCTGTACTTTTGGTCACTGGTAAAGGTCGTCGCCCCAGTTTACCACAAGTTGAGTGCACAAATAGACTGCTTCTGCAGCTTCATTTCCTTCGTGAAGATGGAGGACGGAGTGGAAAAGAGGTGATTATTATTATTCTGCGGTGTTACCATTTTGGTTGTTGCTTCATTTTTATGTGAATATATTAGCTATGTAAAGATTCTGCCAAAATTCAGTTGGTTCATAATCTACTTGTAATATAACTAAAAACTTAGTTTCAGCTTTCATACATTACAGAATGTTCTGTCTATTTAAAAAAAAATGCAGAAGTGAATCTTAAAAGATGTATTTTATCTCTAAGTAAAATTTGAATATTAAATTATGCATTTTTCCTTCTTTTTTTTTTTGGTTCCCTATAGCTACATCTGTGGGTGAGGAAACTTTTTCCGACATTGGTATTTCCAAGTCATCGCATCACCCGACATATTGATCATCTTCTTTTGAAGTCCCAAGCCATCAGTTCATCTGAACTGCCAGCCTTTCTTTCGTCAGAAGTCAATCTTGACTTCATCAGTGAAGCATTATCGGAGAGAGGAGTGTTTAGAAATTTTGATGATGCCACATACATTAAAGGAGTAGTATCAAATCAAATTGTTCTTGATTTAGAATCATTTAGAATACATGAATGTTTGAAAACTGACTTTGTTTGCAAAATGTTGAGATCTCTGTCTAGTCAAATAATTGATTGTGATGATAAGCAGTTAATAAAATGTGTGTGCACAGTCTTCAAGTTGTACAAAAATATTTTAAAGCAAAAGTCAAGAAAGCCTGATCAGTATATATCATTTCTTTCCTCTCCATTTTCCCTTCATAATGCTAGTACAAAATGTACTATCGAACAGGAATCTACTCAGATCAGTTCTTCTGCGCAGCTGCCTGTGCAATCGGAGCCTTGCCCACTCCAGCAGAATACTATTGACCATTTAGAGAAAATTGAAGCTGGCCATAATCAGACCATCAGCCAACTTACACAAGTAATTTGCTCTCTTGAAGAAAAATGTTCCTTCGGGGAGTGTCAAATAACTGCTTTGCATAAAGACATTACAAACATCAAGAAACAAAATCATGCCATGGAGTCCGATCTCAAGCAAGCGAATATTGTTGTCAAACACTTAAAGACTAAAAACCTTTACAGAAGACACAAACGCCATTCTGCTAAAGTTGACCAGCTGGTGCAGGACAATACAAACAAAGACACTACGATCAAACAGCTCCAGGATGAGGTACATTCTCACAAAGAACAGATTAAAATGCTGCAAAAATTGGAGAAACAAATGGGGAAAAAAAACATTCAGTTGAGCAATACCAATACTGACATAAAAGAAGAAACTGACAGTCTGAAAAGAGAGCTAGAAAAGTCATTTGATTATAATGATAGAAGCATTATCACTCGAAAAGAAAATCGAAACGAGTTTACAGATGATGTTCGCAAGACAATTATTTCGTTGGTTGAAACTGCTGACATTGCTGCAAACAAATGTTCTAAAGTAATCAGTGCTGTTAATTCACATCTTTTTCTGACTCCTATTAGTTTAAAAGATCTACCCTGTACCCAGTCTGTTTTAAACATTTTAGATGAGGCACATTATATCAGCAAATATCAGGCTGCTGAGAAAATGAGTGAAAATATTTATACTTTCCATTCTGATGGAACATCAAGGTCACAAAAAAAGTTTATTGGCCATCAAGTTACCCTTTCTACAGGAGAGTCTTTAAATCTTGGATTTTGCAGCGTTGCATCAGAAGATGCCAAAACATTAGTAGAGGTTAGTGTAGATCTTTTGCAAGAACTTAGTGATATTTATTCCCAGGACAATGAGGACTCTAATTGGCTTTTTAAGAACTTGATGGAGAATCTAACCTCAACAATGAGTGATAGGGCAGCTGTAATGAAATCATTTGGACAGAAACTTGATGATGTTCGAAAGCAGATAACTGGGACTGAGTCTTGCTTACAATATCTTTATTGCAACGCTCATTTTTTACTTGGCGTCAGTCGTCGATGTGAAACCACATTAAATGCTTTAGAAGCAGGTATCTCTGAAAAAGAAACAAGACTCCTTGGACGTGCTTCAAAGCCTAAGTTCTTGCACTTTTCTACATCAGAAAGTGCTTCTGCAAGAATAATTCGCTTAGCCTGTGATCTCCTAGGACCAAGAGGAGATGACAAGAATGGTCTTCGCCAAGAATAGCTTGCGTTTTTGGAAGAGGAGGGAGTCCCCAAAAGCGTCTTTCCTAGTTATAGGAGCAACAGATTTAATTGTTTTTTTCAAGGAGCAGCCGCTGTCTGTTTTCACAAGGATAATATTTTGAAGCTTTTTGAAGGAGGTTTTTTAAGCCACAAAAATTTGAAAATTGAGAGTCTTGAAGTTGATTTACAAGACCCAGCCTTGTCAAGTATTTTGCAAGCTCTTTGTCTGTTTTATTATCAAGTGACTGGTCCATATTGGAAGTTGGTCAACAGCAAAGAAAAATACCATGATTTTTTCAAGTTTGTTCAAAAGATGGTTAATCATTTGGATATATTTTCTGTTGATCCTACGCAATTATTTAGTTGTGATTTTTCCCTTTTTGGAAAAGAGTTTGATCTGAATGATGAGTTTTTCAAGAATTTCTTGACTGCTTCTTTCCATGAAGATGATATTTTCATGGATGCTTTAAAGTCGCTCTGTCTTGAGACTGTGATAGTTGCCAAAAAACAGCTCTCCGACTTTTTGCCTGATGGTTGTTTTGGTAAAGATCTCCCAGAAGACCAAAAGAAAAACATCGACCATTGTCCTTTAACAAATATTTTAGGAGAAAATGCTTTCGGTGATCTTGACTTTGACATCGGAAAAAGGCGCCATTGCTCTCTCCATCACCGCTCAACTGTTCAAATGTTGAAACAGAACAATACCATCAGCTGGCTTAACACCAAAAATGCAGATGATGCCGCGGAAGTCATCTTAAAAGCCAGAGAGAAAGCGCAAGTTTACAGACAACACCATAAGAAACAAGAGAAGATTGTCATGATGAAAGTTCGAGAAAAAATGATTGAAAATGAAAGGACTAAAAAGGAGAAAGAATTAAATGAGGCAAAGAAAAAAACAGACATTGTTGTAGAGATATCCAAAAATGGAGGTCCATGTGTGAATTTACATGATGTTGACAGGCTCTTAGCTACCTCATCCAATGTGGTTTGTGCAGTTAAAGCACAAATTCGCTACCTTAAAGTTATTCTTGGAGAAAAACATTTGACAATAACTGGATCTAAAGAAGAGCTCATCTTCAGATTAAGAGCACATTTTGCAGGCACAGACAAAAATGATGAACAGCTTTGTAAAAGGCGATGATTGAATGAAGAGTTGGATAGCTCAGATGACAGTTTTGAAAACATCAAAGCTTTAGTCGGTACCAAGTACCTTGAAAAGACCACGCCGAGTCAATGAAGCACTGATCACCATTAAAAACACCGAGCTGAATCAATTAAAATACTGCTCACCGAGACAAAGTATTGTAACTATGTTGAGCGCATTAAAGTTTACCTGGCGCCGATTACCGTGAAAAGACCACACCGAGTCAATGAAGCATTGAAGCCATTGATCACTGTATAATCGCAAAGATATCTCAAATACTATGATTTAAGATGAGAAATAAAACTAAGTAACAAGCTTATTTTCCAAAGAGGAAAAAAATGTTTTCCGACTTCATACATTGATTATTTTGTTCCACAACGTATTAGCGTTCCCGTAAGAAAGAACCCGTAGTCGCAAAAAATATGTCCCCAACAGATGCTCTGATGAGAACATTAACACTAGTTGAATTCTACACATATTATAATTCAATTCAACCAATAATAAATGAAGAAAAATTCGATTAGATCAACAGTTATGGAATACGGTACTGAACATTTACGGAGCAAGTACGGTAATCCACACAGTGGTATTTGTTCCGCTCCAATGCGGCACTTTGCACAGCTTTTGAACAAATGGCCAGTCGTTATGTACATGTATTTCCGGCCGTGGCACAGAAGAAAACTTGACACAGTGACGTGAAATGAAACCAGTTTATTAACATAAGCAATCAAAGAACAAGACTATTTGTAAGCATTATTTATTTCTTTAATACGGCTAGTACCGGTAAACATTTTAGTTACAATGCAATGTACAATGGATTTAATATTTCACAAGTAGTGAGTGCCTTCATCCTCTTCAGATCGACCTGGAAAAAATCTTTTTTTTTTAGTTCTTGTATACAACGCGCACCCCCGACTTAAGATAAGAAAATTAGGTAAAAAAAAGTGCGCGTTATACACAACAAAATACGGTATGTGGTGCAATGTGAGAGTACTGTCCATAGTAACACCCAGGTTTCATACTGACTGAATTTAATATTTTTGTTGCTGGAGGTAATGGATGTGAATGAGAAAGTCTTTGTGTTGTGATCAGAATGACCTCAGTTTTATCATCATTCATCTGCACCTTGTTACTTGTCATCCATGATTTCACATCAGAAATGCACCTCTCTCCTCCTTGGATGGTAGCACCAACTTCAGTTGGGTGGCTAGATTTGTATATATGGGTGTCATCAGTGTACAATTGGTGAGACACTGGATGATGATATGAGAGGCTTGAAAGTAGCTGAGTGTACATGATGAAGAGAACAGGTTCAATAACAGACCCCTGTGGAACACCAGAACATAGATTATCTGAGCTGGAGTGTATTCCATTTGCAGATACAATTTGTGTCCTGTTGACTAAGTACGACTTGAACCACTGATAGGCTGTATTATGAATGCCAAATACATGCAGGAGATGGTGTAGTAATATATCATGGTCTTTTGTGTCACATGCTGCAGACAAATCAAGGAGGGTGAGGACTAATCTTTCCGCTATCAAAAGCAGAGAGAATGACATTAAATACTTTCAGAAGAGTAGTTTCAGTACTGTGGCAAGGGCGCTATGCAAACATGTAAATTGGTAAAAAGACTGTTTGAATTCAGATGAGATACATGTTGGGTTAGAACAACTTTTTCTAAGATTTTATTTTATGGTGTCTCCAGAGAGGTTCTACAATGGCAGTTTTGAAAAATGATGCGATTTCCATGGCTGAGAGGTATTAATAACATCAGTTAGTGAAGGCAATATTGGACCTAAGCACTCAAGCAGTAGTGATGTAGTGATGTTGGAATTGGATCAGTTCATATGACTTTGTTGCACTCTTCATCATGATTGTACATACTAAATCCATATAGACGGGTTCCAGTACTGCTAATGGGTGCTGCTGAAATTCTGTGTCACAGCTGTTTGGTGATGATGATCCCTAACACTGCAGTAACACAGAGAACACTTTTGAATTGATACTCTGCACTTTGTGGCTGGGGCATGTTTTTCAAGCAATGAATGCTGGTGGTTATCGAGTTCTGCTGTAGGAGGTAAGCAAGTTGTTAGGTTTGCTTGGATGTCATGCATCAGTTTGGTTCTATTAATCATATGGAGGTTTCTCTTAATATCAAATAAAGGTGGCAAACAGGGACTGATATGTCCAGATGGTTTATAATACAGAGGTGATCTGAAGCAAATATGTGGGATACAAGGGTGGACCTTAGAGTATTATCATCAGGTCTATGAAAGAATCCAGTCAAAAATGTGACTATGTTTATGGTTATGTTGGCTAACAGACTTTTGAAGGTTGTAAACATGAATGAAATCTAGGAGTTTTAATATGTATGAGTTTCAATGCTGATGGACCCATTGCTGCAGGGGAATGGGGCAATAAAATATGTGCTAATGAACCAGTGTTGCTTCTGGGGAATGTGCAGTATAATACATGCTAATGGGCCAGTTGCTTCTGGGGAATGGGGAGTGTAATACATGCTAATGGGCCAGTTGCTTCTAGGGAATGGGCAATGTAATACATGCTGATGGGCCATTTGCTTCAGGGTTAATGGGCAATATAATACATGCTGATTGACATGTTGCTACTGCAGAATACGGCAATAGAATACATTCTGATGGACCAGTTACTACTGGGTAATGAGACAGAATACATGTTGATGGACCAGTTGCAACTGGGAAGTGGGGCAATAGAATACATGTTGATAGTCTAGACCAGTTGCTTCTGGGGAATGGGGCAATAGTATACATGCTGATGGAATTGTTCTTGTGGAATGAGGAAATAGAATACATGCTGATGGGCCAGTTGCTTCTGGGGAATGGGGCAATAAAATATGTGCTGATGGACCAGTTGCTACTGGGGAATGGGGCAATATACATGCAAATGGACTGGTTTCTGATGGGGAATGGGGCAATATACATGCAAATGGACTGGTTTCTGATGGGGAACGGGTGATTGACTACATGTTAAGTGAGCAATTGCTACTGAGGAATGGGACAGTAGAATACATGCTAATCGACCAGTTGATTCTGGGTAATGAGACAGAATAAATGCTGATGGACCAGTTGCTAATGGGAAGTGGGGTAATAGAATACATGTTGATAGTCTAGACCAGTTGCTACTGGGGAATGATGCAATAGTATTCATGCTAATGGACTTGTTTTTCTTGTGGAATGAGGAAATAGAATACATGCTGATGGGCCAGTTGCTTCTGGGAACTGTGCAATATAATAGATGCTGATGGTTCAGCAACTAGTTTACTAGTATTAAATTGGCAATATAATAGATGCTGATGGACCTATTGCTACTGGGGGGGGGGGTAATAGAATACATACTGATGGACCAGTTGCTACTTTTTGCTACCAGTTGAAAATTTCCTGAATTACCCCATCTAATGCATTTTATTAAAAAGCCTTGTACTGCATGTACTAAGGTATTTATTATCTCTTGCACCTGTTGGTGAGGAAAGTGAAATATCAATAAATAATTCAGTAATATGGGTGCCTTTGTAAGAATCAATACTATGATATACTGATGACTTGTAATTAAGGTTTTATTACTTATTAATGGACTATCTAGAGCTAATGTGGCAAATGTCATTTACAGGATAATTAAACCAAACCAAGCCTATTTGGAATTTATCTTACCAACCATATAATGCTGAGGTAATGATGCTGTATGTACCTCCATCTCAGCCCTTCATTGTAGCATGGTTTAATTTACAATTAAGATGTATACATATGCTTACATCACTCATAGAAGTGAGGGGGCCCAGAGTGGCCAAGTGATCTAAAGTGCTTTCCATTACGGATCACTGCCATCCCACCTGTCTGCATGGTTTTGTGTCTCTGATTCAGCCACTGTGGGTACGTGTGAAAACTTGTCAGTAGCTTCTCTTTGGTCGGTGGTTCTTTCCAGGGGTTTCCTGGGTTCTTCCTCCACCATTAATACTGGCTGCATTGTATAGCATTTCGTGTGCTGATAAATGGCGTTCAACTTCAGCAACAAATAGAAATGACATTGGTGAAAAATAGGCTTATATGTGAATGTAAGCACAGTAAAACCAGTCCTGAGAAACCAGGTCATCCATGCATAGATTTAATGATTATATAGTGTTGTGACCTATTGTAATAGACCATTCACAATGTTGAATGTATTATGTCAGATAAAGCTGCTTTAAGGCGAGTTATGGAAACTATTGGTTGAAAAAAGTTCTTGTTTGCAAAGTCTAGGCAAAGTGTGGCTGTGTATGCTCACTCGTTTCCATTTTTCAATTTTTACACACATGCACACTAATCTTATACATACACATTTCTCTTACACTACACTCATACATGCTAACATTTCTTTTACACTTCACTCATACATGCTGACATTTCTCTTACACTACACTCATACATTTTTCTTACACTAGATTTGTTCATGCTGACATTTCTCTTTACACTACACGTACATGCTGACATTTCTCTTACATTAAACTCATACATTTCTCTTACATTGCACTCATACATTTTTCTTACACTACACATACATTTTTCTTACACTATATTTGTGCATGCTGACATTTCTCTTACACTACATGTACATGCTGACATTTCTCTTACATTATACTCATACATTTCTCTTACATTGCACTCCTACATTTATTTTACACTACACTCATACATGCTGACATTTCTCTTACACTACACTCATATATGCTGACATTTCTCTTACATTATACGCATACATTTTTCTTATATTACACTCATACATTTCTCTTACACTACACATACATGCTGACATTTTTCTTATGCTACACTCATTCATGCTGACATTTCTCTTGCAATACACCAATACATGCTGGCAGTTCTCTTACACTATACTCATATGCTGATATTTCTCTTGCACTACACTCGGACACATTTCTTGTACACTATACTCATACATGCTGACATTTCTCATACACTACATTCATTCATGCTGACATTTCTCGTACACTACATTCATACATGCTGACATTTTTCTTACGCTACACTCATACATGCTGACATTTCTCTTACAATACACCCATACATGCTGGCAGTTCTCTTACACTACACTCATATGCTGACACTCAGGCACATTTCTTGTACACTATACTCATACATGCTGACATTTCTCATACACTACATTCATACATGCTGACATTTCTCTTACACTGCACTCAGGTCCCTGTGTGGCCAAGTGGTCTAAAGCACACAGTTATGGATCACTGCCACCTCAACTCTACATAGGTTTGAGTCTCTGGTTCAGCCAATGTGGGTATGTGAGAAAACTTACCAGTAGCTTATCATGGGTTGGTGGTTTTTTCCGGGGTTTTACCAGGTTCTTCGTCCATCTTTAATACTGGTTGCCATGCTATAGCCTATCTTGTGTAAAAAACAATTGGTGTTAAACCCTATAATAACAACAACTTACTCTACACTCAGACTGAAATTTCCCTTACATATTACTTCTACAGACTGAATTTTTGGGATCAGAAGTTCATCTTTCCAGAAAGAAGGGAAGTCTGTTACATGATAAATATGTCGTCCAGGTATGGCCTTGACTTAACTTAATGAATCTTACTCTTAAATTATTTTTTTTTAAATTTAAAAAAAAAGGTTGTTTACCAAAATTATCACTGGTTAGGTGTTTAGCAATATGGGGGTGTTATGGTTTAATGCCATTTTTCAGCACAATATAGGTCTGTTGAAGTACAGTGTCAGTCTGCTTGAGTGTCTTGTAAGTGAAATGTCAATTTGTATGAGTATAGTCTTGTATGTATTTGATTTGTTTACAATAAATAATTTTCAGCTATGCAATTTAAATGAACAAATTATAAAAAAATCTAACTGTTTGACTCTTACAAGACTGAAATAACTGAAGAATGAAATATTGCGTATCTTATTCCTTTATATAGTCACTACATGCCCATCAAATCAACAATTCAGGACCACTGAAGATTGTTGTTGTTGTAATAAGGTTTAACGCCGTTTTCCAGCATATGATAGGCTATATATGGTGGCCAGGAATAATGGTGGATGAAGAACCACTGACCCACAGGTCAGCTTCAAGGTTGTATAGTTGCATACATTATTCTGCTGTAATGTTACTGTTTACATGTTAATGTTGTTGTATTGTTTAATGCCATTTTTCCGCACACAATAGGTTATATATGGTGGCCAGTATTAATGGTAGAGGAAGAACCCAGGAAAACACCCGGAAAGAACCACCGACCCATGAGACACTACTGGCAAACTTTCTCACATACCCTTGGCACATTGGCTGAATCTGAGACTCAAACCCATGCAGACAGAGGTGAGAAGGTGGCCCCTTCTGTTTACATGTCAGCTACATATACCATAGTATTAGTGCCATTGTGATAAGATAAATAACTTATGTATCATACAAACATTTCTTGAAACATACTGCTAGTGTGATCGACTGTTTGTATATGCTGTATTATTACTGTATAAAAACTGCACCCCCACCACCGCCACTCCCGCTTTATAAATGCAAGAGGGGGACATCCCCATCTCTTTGAAAATTATGGAGATATGAATGTTTTGGGATGTCAAACTATACAGTTGTAGTAGACCTTTGTGAATGATATATGGTAATTAGAGGAAGTTTATTCAATTAAATATATTGCAAGTACTCGGACTGCAAATAAAATTTAATTAGACAATGTAATGCCATGTCAAGTTGTGTTTCAAGCACCTACATCCTATACCCTTTTTGGTGTAAAACTCATTTGTGTTAGAAACAATAGCCATATGATGTACATGTACACTATTTTTTAATGGTTTATGAATTTCATAACTGGTATAATAGGCTTTTAAGACTGCATGGTTTGGCTTCATCATGATTTGATACCATTTATAAGACTGGTTTCACTTTCAAAACTGCTATAATAACTCTTCTAAGACTGGTTTGGGATTTATGACTAGTGTAATAGCTATTTTAAGACTGGTTTGGCTTCATGATGATTTGATACCATTTTTAAGACTGGTTTGGCTTCATGACTGGTTTGTGGTATAATAGGTATTTTAAGACTGGTTTCTCTTTCATACCTGCAGTAATAACTTATAAGATTGGTTTGGCTTTCATGACTGGTGTAATAGATTTTTAAGACTGGTTTGGCTTTTGTTACTCATGTCAGCTCACATGCAACTTTATAGTTTTATTGAGCTTACCACTTTGAAGCTATTCAAATCTACAATAGGGAGCTCCTAACATTGACAAATAGAGCCAACTCATCATCTATATATATATATTGTGCATCAGATATTGGTAATGTATGATATATAAGCATACTTTGCATTTATTGTATCTCAGAATGATTATTTCCAGACCAATGTTCCTGTTTTCTTTATACACAGTAATAAGTTCTCCATCAGTGAAAGACCAGACTTTGTTAATGGTTTTCACTTGAATTTGGAAAAGTTCAATGGTCATTGTTTTCTAAAAATAAATTTCAGTTATCATTTTTGCACCATTACCAAAGTCTATTGATATTGAGGTCAAAAGGTTAAAGATCAAAGTCACTGTGACTTAAAGAGGAAAAAATGGTTTTTGCATATTATATTTATTTTACACCACAAACTATACCATTAGTTAGTAGTTCCATTGCTTTCACCCAAGGTAAGGAAGAGACCTATTGATTTGGGCATTTTAGGATCAAAAGCCAATGTCATTGTGGCTCTAAGTAAAATGTGTTTTACAAATTAAATTTGTTCTAGTGAATGTTCATTAACTAACATGACAAAACAGAGAGATGAATGCATGTTAGTACTAATAGGATATAAAAGGAACTAATGAATTATGGTACCTACAGATAAAATCGTCACAGTCATGGTAAGTTTAACAAGAAAATCATGGATTCTGCAGAGTAAATATTATATAGTTTAAATTCACATACTAGGCCGAATTAATGGTCAGTGAGACCAATTGGTCTATAACCTCCAAAGTTAACCATGCCTTATTAGTGGTCACTTAAGGGACTATTAAACAAAGCAGGAATATATATCGTGTCCAAGGGGTCAGATCATCAGCCTGGCTCATTTACCATTGTTTGTCATTGGTTAAGGTGCTTTACTTCTGAATTGCATTGGCAGCAAATAATGAACTGGTGATGATTCACTGTGCAATAAAACACTAAACAAAACCAAAAACCAATTCATATTGCCATCAAAGAATACATTACACCAGCATATATCATGAGCTGCCAATAGTATATTTCTACACATTGGAAGAACGTGTTATGCAATCATCATAAAATGAATGAATTTTAAAATTTAATTTTTATTTATTGTAAGTAACATATCAGTTGAAAGCATTGATGTCTGTGCCTATACCATTACAGTAGAACTGAGAATCCTTTTTAACACTAACTCGGTGACGCAAATTTGAATTGTAACACATAGTAGGAGTGGTATTGATTTTCTAGTGTCGTGTTTTTTGCTCTACGGTTTGTAGCACCCATTCACTTCAAGGTGTTCTGACCTAGTACCAATACATTTACGGCAGAAGATAAACTAGGGCTAAAATACTGTATGAAGATTAAACTTCATTTTTTTTCACCGCAGTACTTTAAATATGGAACAAAATAAAATCATGTTACCTTCCTTCTGCTCAGTATAGAATGTATTAAGACATAGTAACTGAATGAACATGTTGTGCATACATCAATATTATCTATACTGCTAAAGGCCTGATGTGTTAATGTATATCATACATAATTTAAGCTGATAGATTTTTCTAAAGTTTAATATTTTGTATTCATTGCATTAGTAGTATTTTGAAGTTTCCATGATTTTAATTCTCGTTTTCTCCATACATGGCAGTCCAGATTTTGGGGACATCCACCCACACTGTTCTTGGATCATATCCAAAGGGAAGACATTGTGGCTTTTGGAATAGTTATGGGAATGATTTTTTTTAAAAAATGAACAAGGAACTTCTTACAGTCTTTGTATTACATCTTCAAGTTTTTTATTGGTATTATTAAGTATTTTAAATTTAAGGTTTCACAGCTCATTAAGTCAGACAAGGACAGTATATACTATTTACTGAACTTTTATCTTATTAAATAATACTTTTTTTATATAACCATAATGTCCCTTTTTCTATACCTGCTTCTTCTAGTATGATGCATGTACAATATGGTCAATTAATCCATTAAAGGGAATGATTTTGATGGATGTACATTATGGTCAATTAGTTCATTAAAGGGAATGATTTTGATATGTAATGTATGTACAATATGGTCAATTAGTCCATTAAAGGGCATGATTTTGATATGTATGTACATTATGGTCAATTAATCCATTAAAGGGCATGATTTTGATATGTAATGTATGTACAATATGGTCAATTAGTTCATTAAAGGGCATGATTTTGATATGTAATGTATGTACATTATGGTCAATTAGTTCATTAAAGGGCATGATTTTGATATGTAATGTATGTACATTATGGTCAATTAGTTCATTAAAGGGTATGATTTTGATGTATGTACAGTATGGTCAATTAGTTCATTAAAGGGCATGATTTTGATATGTATGTACAGTATGGTCAATTAGTTCATTAAAGGGCATGATTTTGATATGTAATGTATGTACATTATGGTCAATTAGTTCATTAAAGGGTATGATTTTGATGTATGTACAGTATGGTCAATTAGTTCATTAATGCGAATGATTTTGATGTATGTACAGTATAGTCAATTAGTTCATTAAAGGGTATGATTTTGATGTATGCACAGTATGGTCAATTAGTTCATTAATGCGAATGATTTTGATGTATGTACAGTATGGTCAATTAGTTCATTAAAGGGTATGATTTTGATATGTAATGTATGTACATTATGGTCAATTAGTTCATTAAAGGGCATGATTTTGATATGTAATGTATGTACAATATGGTCAATTAATCCATTAAAGGGCATGATTTTGATATGTATGTACATTATGGTCAATTAATCCATTAAAGGGCATGATTTTGATATGTAATGTATGTACAATATGGTCAATTAGTTCATTAAAGGGTATGATTTTGATGTATGTACAGTATGGTCAATTAGTTCATTAAAGGGCATGATTTTGATATGTATGTACAGTATGGTCAATTAGTTCATTAAAGGGCATGATTTTGATATGTATGTACAGTATGGTCAATTAGTTCATTAAAGGGTATGATTTTGATGGATGTACATTATGGTCAATTAGTTCATTAAAGGGCATGATTTTGATATGTAATGTATGTACAATATGGTCAATTAGTTCATTAAAGGGCATGATTTTGATATGTATGTACATTATGGTCAATTAATCCATTAAAGGGTATGATTTTGATATGTAATGTATGTACAATATGGTCAATTAGTTCATTAAAGGGCATGATTTTGATATGTATGTACAGTATGGTCAATTAGTTCATTAAAGGGCATGATTTTGATATGTAATGTATGTACATTATGGTCAATTAGTTCATTAAAGAGCATGATTTTGATATGTAATGTATGTACAATATGGTCAATTAGTTCATTAAAGGGCATGATTTTGATATGTATGTACAGTATGGTCAATTAGTTCATTAAAGGGCATGATTTTGATATGTAATGTATGTACAATATGGTCAATTAGTTCATTAAAGGGCATGATTTTGATATGTATGTACATTATGGTCAATTAATCCATTAAAGGGCATGATTTTGATACGTAATGTATGTACATTATGGTCAATTAGTTCATTAAAGGGCATGATTTTGATACGTAATGTATGTACATTATGGTCAATTAGTTCATTAAAGGGCATGATTTTGATACGTAATGTATGTACATTATGGTCAATTAGTTCATTAAAGGGCATGATTTTGATACGTAATGTATGTACATTATGGTCAATTAGTTCATTAAAGGGCATGATTTTGATACGTAATGTATGTACAATATGGTCAATTAGTTCATTAAAGGGCATGATTTTGATATGTATGTACATTATGGTCAATTAGTTCATTAAAGGGCATGATTTTGATATGTATGTACATTATGGTCAATTAATCCATTAAAGGGTATGAATTTGATATGTAATGTATGTACAATATGGTCAATTAGTTCATTAAAGGGAATGATTTTGAGATATAATGGATGTACATTATGGTAAATTAGTTCATTAAAGGGCATGATTTTGATATATAATGGATGTACAGTATGGTCAATTAGTTCATTAAAGGGAATGATTTTGATGGATGTATAGTATGGTCAATTAGTTCATTAAAGGGCATGATTTTGATATGTAATGTATGTACATTATGGTCAATTAATCCATTAAAGGGTATGAATTTGATATATAATGCATGTACAATATGGTCAATTAGTCCATTAAAGGGTATGAATTTGATATGTAATGTATGTACAATATGGTCAATTAGTCCATTAAAGGGTATGAATTTGATATATAATGCATGTACAATATGGTCAATTAGTCCATTAAAGGGTATGAATTTGATATATAATGCATGTACAATATGGTCAATTAGTCCATTAAAGGGTATGAATTTGATATATAATGCATGTACAATATGGTCCATTAAAGGGTATGATTTTGATATGTAATGTATGTACAGTATAGTAAGTTAGTCCATTAAAGTGTATACATTTGATATATAATGTATATGTATGTACAGTATAGTCATGGGTTCCATTTAAGGGTGTACATTTAATATATAATGTATGTACAGCATGGTCAATTAATCCATTAAAGTGAATGAATTTGGTATATAATGTATGTACATTATGGTCAATTAATCCATTAAAGGGAATGAATTTGGTATATAATGTATGTACAGTATGGTCAATTAGTCCATTAATATGCATGATTTTGGTATAGTGTACAGTTTAATCATGGATTCCATTAAAGTGTATAAATTTGGTATCAACTATAATGGCAGTATGGTCATGGATTCCATTAAAGTGTTTGAATATGGTAGAATGTATATATGGTCATAGATTTCATTAAAGTGGATAATTTTGGTAGAATGTATGTATGGTCATGGATTCCATTAAAGTGTATGAATTTGGTATAATGTATGTATGGTCATGGATTCCATTAAAGTGTATGATTTTGGTAGAATGTATGTATGGTCATGGATTTCATTAAAGTGTATGAATTTGGTAGAATGTATGTATGGTCATGGATTTCATTAAAGTGTATGATTTTGGTAGAATGTATGTATGTATGGTCATGGATTTCATTAAAGTCTATGATTTTGGTAGAATGTATGTATGTATGGTCATGGATTCCATTAAAGTGGATGATTTTGGTAGAATGTATGTATGTATGGTCATGGATTCCATTAAAGTATATGATTTTGGTATATAATAATAATAATAATAATAATAATAATAATAATGCTTTATTTATAGAGGGTGACTCATTAGTCAAGGACTATTCTCTCTTGAGGCCCTCTTAATGAATGTATAACAAATGCACATTGTGTGAAGAAGCAATAATTAGTGCTTATATTAGCATGTTTCGTATTAAAATACTAAATTCCATTATCTGTTAGAAACACATGCATGCTCCTGATATTTCTTCTTAAATACTCTAATATTTTCAGCCGATTTTACATGTAGTGGAAGCTTATTCCACAGAACTGTACCAGAGTATTGAAAACTCTTTTTGAATTGCTCTGTTCTTGGTTTTGGTACTAGAAGGTTTCCATGTGAGATTGATCTCAACTGGTATTGTGTTGAAAAAGGCCTGAATAAGTCCTGAAGATACTCTGGTGCAGTTCCATGTAGACATTTATATAAAAGAACTGCCTTGTGAAAATCTATCCTGTCATATATTGTGAACCATTTGAGTTCTGTAAATAATGCTTTTGAGGGATGGTCAACAGATGTATCTAAAATTACACGTGCTGCTCGTTTCTGGAGTTTATAAATCCTGTCAAGCTCAGATTTAGCACAGTTTCCCCATACATTAGAACAGTAATCCATTGTTGGAAGAATATGCGTCTTGTAGTATAGATTGCGAGTTTCCATAGGTAAATATTTCTTGATTCTACTGAGAAGGGCAATTTTGGATGACAGTGTTTTACAAAGCTTATCAATATGGTCATTCCATAATAAATTACTATCTATGGACACACCTACAAGCCTTTCATGATTGACATTTTCAAATGGATGATTATTTATTGCAAGAGATAGTTTTGGGTTTCCTGACTTGTGTAGCTTTTGTGTCATCCCCAGAATCATACATTTTGTTTTACCTTCATTAATTACCATCCTATTTTGTTTTGCCCAGTTTTGGACTCTAATAAGATCTGAGTTTAATCTTGTTTGGATAACTTCAGTATCAGAACTAGATGTATACAAGGTTGCATCATCTGCAAACAATTCTGTATTGGTGGATTCATTATTAAATGGTAGATCATTGACATAGATAAGGAAGAGGAGAGGGCCTAAAACTGAGCCTTGAGGGACTCCTGAATGAATAGTGCGAGTTTGAGAGCTAATATTGCCAATGCTTACTTGTTGAGACCTTTGGTTTAGGTATGATCTAAACCAGTTTAAAGAAGGATTGTCAAACCTGTAACAGTTCAACTTTTGCAGCAGAATTTCATGATCAACAAGATCAAAAGCTTTCTTGAAGTCAAGGAAAACAATCCCAGTAATATGCCCATTATCCATTTCCTTCAGCCAAAGATCAATTAATTTGGTAAGTTCTGTTTGGCATGAGTGGTACTTTCTAAATCCTGATTGTGCTTTATGAAATAGAGAGTTTGTTTCAAAAAATTTATAGACCTGAATGGCTACATGCTTTTCAAACAGTTTTGACAATACAGGTAGAATTGATATTGGTCTGTAATTTCCTGGATCCTCTTTTTCTCCTTTCTTAAAGATAGGTGTTACCTTTGCACATTTCAATTTTTCTGGAAAATTACCACTCATTATACTTAAATTTATGATATGCGTTAATGACTTTGTTATTACTGGTGCAGCAATTTTAAGGATTCGTGGACTAATACCATCCAATCCAGAGGATTTATTAATATTCAACTTAATTAGCATATCAAAAACGTCCGCTTCACTGACATTAGCTATTGAAAAATAATTATCTTCAGGAATTTTAGCTCTTATAAATAACTGTAGAGCATCAAGTTCAATTGGGATGTTAGTCTGGTTCTGAATACTGTTACTGGAGATGGTTATGAAGAAATTGTTGAATATATCCACAATGTCTTGTACAGATGTTGCTATATCATCATTTTGCTTAAGTCTAGGGGGAAGACAACTGTTCTTGGGTGGGTTGAGCTCTTTTAGATGCTTCCACAACATTTTTGTACTCTTACTTTCATTAATAGCCTGTTTATAGTAGTTCTCTTTTGCCTTAGTTATCAGATGCTTAGTTTTATTCCTCCACTTTCTATAGCTTTTCATGTCTTTTTTCTTGTGGAAATTATCTCTTAGGTGCCTAGCCTCATTGATCTCAGGGGTAATCCACTTGGGTGTAATTTGGTGTTTAACCCTTTTTGTTTTAATTGGGGCATGCTTGTCTAAGGCTTCATTGAACATCTGATACCATTTATCTAAAGCAGTGTTGACATCAGCTATATTGCAGACTGATTGAAAGGGTTTGCATACTAAATCATTTAAGAACATTTCCTCATCAAACTGTTTAAAGTCCCTGTATTGTATTTCAATGTGTTGCCCATTTTTTGATGATTTTGGAACATGTCTAGTTATACAGACTGGGTAGTGGTCACTCAGTGCATACACTGGCACATTTATTTCACTTATGTTTTCAGGTTTATTAGTATAGACATGATCAATGATAGTAGCACTTTTATCTGTTACTCTAGTTGGGGTGTTAATTAATTGAGTAAAGTTGTAAGTTTCAAAGTTACTTATCCATGCTAATGGTGGAGTTTTCATGTAGTCAATGTTAAAATCACCTAATATGATAGTTTCTAAATCTTCCTTTAGTAATGCTTTTTGAATCTGAGTCTCAAATATATGAATCCAATCAGCTGTGGAACTAGGTGGCCTGTAAACTGAACATAAGAGTATTGGTTTTGATTGGGCAAGGGTTACTTCGATCCAGATACTCTCTACCCCAATAGTCTCTAGATCAACACGTCTGTTATAACTAATGGAACTGTCTACATAGAGAAGAATACCCCCACCACCCATGGAGTCTCTGTCTTTTCTTTCAAAGTGGAAGCCCTGTATTTGGAGAGCCAAATCATCAGTATCATCGGAAAGAAAGGTTTCACATAGACCTAGAATACTGACTGATCTAGTTTGCTGTAATATTAACTTTATCTCATCCAGTTTTGGGAGGATGTGTTGAATATTTAGGTTGATTACATGCAGACCTCTTTTGAGGTGTCCAAAGGTATGACAATTTTTATCAGAGGACTGATTTTCAGACAAGGCAGTATACCATGTATTGTTTGTAGACTTGACAGATTTCTGTACATTGCCTTGTTTCTTTACATCAACACATGAAGATAACATACAAGATCCATCTGTCGTACAATGACCACATATAGTGGAGACGGGAGAATATTCAAAATGAGACTGATTTACATGCAGACAAGAAGACATTGACATATTAAACACTTGGGGAACCTCAGAGGGAGATGTAACTTGAACAGTATCGCATAGGTGGTTACAAGTTAATAAGCTGCACTTTGTACACAAATCAGATAGTGCCTGAAACCTGTTAACAAAATTATAATTATTACATTGAAAAGTATACACATATTCTAATGCATTTTGTTTTTGGATGTGTGTTGCATAGGCCTGTACCTCATAGCCTTCTACCTATTGGTATGCGCACAACTTTTGCTTATGTCCTAGTTCGTTACAAAGATGGCAACGAATCTGTTTTCCATGCAGACACCGCTGTGTTACATGACCGTGCTCTCCACAATACAAGCAGTTTTCTGACTCATGCCTAACCCCTTTTATAAGTCTTATGTACTGGTCTATATTCCTAAGGAGCAAGGCAGTACCTCTGTTGGACAAGTGGATTTGGTCTCGCTGGTATAATTGTTGGTTCACACGATTGTCTTTGAAGAAGGTTCTGTATTGCGGAACAAACAGTATTTGGAAATTTTCACACAACATACTTAGGGTGTCATTAAGTTGAGTCATAAGTACATCCTTTCTTGGCGGTAGCCCTGAGATGATTATTTTACACTCTGTGTTTTTGGACCTGATGGCATACAACAAGCTTTCATAATCATCCTCAATGCCCTTCAAAGATTGGCCATTACTGTAATTATTCCCACCAATGAGAAGAATTACAGTATGATATGGTGACATATCCATTTCCAGTATTTTATCTGCAATAGTGTTGATCGATGCACCTCTATGGGTTTTTACGTCAGTTTTATATAACCCTCTTGTTCTTACTCCTTTGAGTATTGATGATCCTATGAGGAGAGACCTGTCTTTAACTATATTGTTGATTTTGACAAGTGGGGGGTTCAGATGCATTGCTTGAACTTCTTGTTTTCCATGACTAGACTTACTGACAATTAGGTGACTGCTGCTGTATTTAATATTTGTATTTAATTTGGCTTCTTGCTGTGGGTAATTGGAGGTTGTCTTTAGAACAGTTTCTTCTGTGCCTGGATTTGATGATGAGATTGACACATGATGGTCAGTGTTCACAGCATGTGCTTTAGCTAATTTTTGGTTCTGGCCATCTAATACCTGTAGAAGAGACTGGTCTTGTTTAATTGGTGTGGTTTCATCTGTTTGTGTGTATACTGATTTTTTTCTTATAGCTGGTGTTGGTATAGTTTGAGTGCCCTGACATGCTCTTGTGTTTTGTTCCTTTGACATGTTTGTGTATTGTGCTGACTGGGTATTCTGGCACACTTTTGTTGCCCCTTGTTTATCCATTTCAACACTGTGTATATTCTTTGATTTTAAGGCAGAGAGTTCCTGTTCTAACTGTTCTACTTGGGCCTGGAGAATACCTAACACTGCTAAGCACTGTATGGAGGTACAAGTCTGATTATGGGTTCCCTGGAACTCAAAGGAAGTTGTTGCCCCTATCATAAACTCGGTTCCTGGAGTTTCCTCTACACTGGTAGCAATCTGGCTAATATATATAATATATAATATGGTATATATAATATATATAATATATGGTCATCGATTTCATTAAAGTGTATGAATTTGGTAGAATGGATGTATGGTCATAGATTCCATTAAAGTCTATGATTTTGGTATACATGTAATGTATGTATGGTCATGGATTCCATTAAAGAGGATGATTTTGGTAGAATGTATGTATGTATGGTCATGGATTTCATTAAAGTGTATGAATTTGGTAGAATGGATGTATGGTCATAGATTCCATTAAAGTCTATGATTTTGGTATACATGTAATGTATGTATGGTCATGGATTCCATTAAAGAGGATGATTTTGGTAGAATGTATGTATGTATGGTCATGGATTTCATTAAAGTGTATGAATTTGGTAGAATGGATGTATGGTCATAGATTCCATTAAAGTGTATGATTTTGGTAGAATGTATGTATGTATGGTCATGTATTCCATTAAAGTGTATGATTTTGGTAGAATGTATGTATGGTCATGGATTGCATTAAAGTGGATGATTTTGGTAGAATGTATGTATGTATGGTCATGGATTCCATTAATGTGTATGAATTTGGTATAATGTATGTATGGTCATAGATTTCATTAAAGTGTATGATTTTGGTAGAATGGATGTATGGTCATGGATTGCATTAAAGTGTATGAATTTGGTATAATGTATGTTTGTATGGTCATGGATTTCATTAAAGTGTATGATTTTGGTAGAATGTATGTATGTATGGTCATGGATTCCATTAAAGTGGATGATATTGGTAGAATGTATGTATGTATGGTCATGGATTTCATTAAAGTGGATGATTTTGGTAGAATGTATGTATGTATGTATGGTCATGGATTGCATTAAAGTGGATGATTTTGGTAGAATGTATGTATGTATGGTCATGGATTCCATTAATGTGTATGAATTTGGTATAATGTATGTATGGTCATAGATTTCATTAAAGTGTATGATTTTGGTAGAATGGATGTATGGTCATGGATTTCATTAAAGTGTATGAATTTGGTATAATGTATGTATGGTCATGGATTCCATTAAAGTGTATGAATTTGGTAGAATGGATGTATGGTCATAGATTCCATTAAAGTGTATCAATTTGGTAGATGTATGTATGGTCATGGATTTCATTAAAGTGTATGATTTTGGTAGAATGTATGTATGGTCATGGATTTCATTAAAGTGTATGAATTTGGTAGAATGTATGTATGGTCATGGATTCCATTAAAGTGTATGAATTTGGTAGAATGTATGTATGGTCATGGATTTCATTAAAGTGTATGATTTTGGTAGAATGTATGTATTTATGGTCATGGATTTCATTAAAGTGGATGATTTTGGTAGAATGTATGTATGTATGGTCATGGATTCCATTAAAGTGGATGATTTTGGTAGAATGTATGTATGTATGGTCATGGATTCCATTAAAGTGTATGATTTTGGTAGAATGTATGTTTTTTCATGGATTGCATTAAAGTGTGTGTGATTTTGGTAGAATGGATGTATGGTCATGGATTTCATTAAAGTGTATGAATTTGGTAGAATGTATTGTTACATGCTTAGGCTCGAATAAGCAGCAACACAGAAAGAGTGAAAACTAACAAGCTTGTAAAACTTTTACAATGAATTTATTAAGTACAATTATTTTTTATAAAATAAATAAACTTACGGTTTTAGAGAATCAAATCCAACATTAATCCAATATAGAATTCACAAAAAATAATCCACTAATGGAATTGCAAGAGTGTTGATAAATGAATGTTCTAATAGTTCCAGGTTCGAATCTTGACAATGTAATCCAAAATGGCTGACGATGTCACGTGATGCAGTTCTTGTTTTATTATCATCCAAATGAAATTATGAGCACATGTTTTCTCCTCCAAATAAATAAATAAATCCTCTTGCTACAATGAAATGACACAATGTCCAGTACAAGGTAATTAAAATTATAACTCAAACAGAAAACACAACTATTAACTTTAAAAGCCCAGATTCTACTGAATTTCTCTCCCAGTACAATGATTTAAATACCCGTTTTCTAATGTAAACAAGGGATCACATGATTTTCTGGAAAGTCAAAGAAAGAAGCTACCTCTACCAAATCACATAATAATAAAATGATCCAGAAAAACAGCCACTAATTACTAAAAATAAAAAGATATTTTTGGATCTAGCCAATCATTTCCAAGGCTTGTTTACACTCTCTAAAGAAGGGTCAGAAATGAGGTCAACAAGCCAAGGTCAACCTGTGTTTACAGCTAGAGTCTAGGTCAGCCTGAATTTTCTAGAAAAATCTCCCAATTAATGAATATTAAACCCTAAATGACAAATTTGGATTTGACAAAATAAATAATTTAAATCCAATAGCCGCAACAGTATGTATGGTCGTGGATTCCATTAAAGTGTATCAATTTGGTAGACTGGATATATGGTTGTGGATTCCATTAAAGTGTATTAATTTGGTATAATTTATGTATGGCCATGGATTCTGTTAATTAACTTGTATGAATTGTATATGATGTATATAGATAATAGTCATGAATTCCATTATAGGAGATGAATTTTGCTACTGATTCTGCTTGAATTATTTCACTAAATTTTAGTGTTTTTCCAATGAGAGCAAAATTATAGTTTAATGTCACCTCATTGAATATCTTCTTTTTGTGTTTTATGCACTGCTATGATGCTAAATTGTTTTAACAACCCTGGATACAAGGCTTCCAAAACATAACCAGGTGTTGAAAATGAAGCACAGTAGATCCTGGTCATTGACAAGATCTAGACTTATTGTGTCATGTCCTAAACATAGTATGTCAAGTCCTGGACTTGCTGTGTCAGTAATGTATTTATTGTGTCAAGTCCTGGACTTGCTGTGGCGGTAATATATTTATTGTGTCATGTCCTAAACATAGTATGTCAAGTCCTGTACTTACTGTGTCAATAATGAATTTATTGTGTCATGTCCTAAACATAGTATGTCAAGTCTTGGACTTCCTGTATCAATAATGTATTTATTGTGTCAAGTCCTTGTCCTATTGTGGCAGGTTCTCAAACTATAGATTCTGTTATTGCATGATTGAAACATTTGAGTGTTAAATTTGGAGACCATACTACCATACATTCCTTCAACAGTGATATTGCACATGCAATTGCGCTCAGTTTGTCAGAACTTGGAAATTGAGTAAGCTTGCCAGTAGCTTCTCATGGGTTGGTGATTCTTTCAGGGTTTTCGCTGGTTCTTACTCCACCATTACTAATGACCACCATTTATAGGCGATCTTATGCTGAAGAATGGCATTATATTAAACCCTATGACAACAAGAACAAAGTTTGAATTCATGATGCGTTAGATCATTCAGTGCAATAAATGGTCATTAATTGGTTTGTCAGATAGACTACAGACTGGAAATTGTCATTAATTGGTTGGTTATACAGACTATAGACTGGAAATGGACACTAACTGGTTTGTCTTATAGACTAACTTGAAATTGTCATTAATTGGTTGGTTATACAGACTATAGACTGGAAATGGTCACTAACTGGTTTGTCTTATAGACTAACTTGAAATTGTCACTAATTGGTTGGTCATACAGACTGTACACTGGAAATGGTCATTAATTGGTTGGTCATACAGACTAGACTGGAAATGGTCATTAATTGGTTGGTTATACAGACTGTAGACTGGATATGGTTATTAACTGGTTGGTCTATACAGACTATAGACTGGATATGGTTACTAACTGGTTGGTCATCCAGACTGTAGACTGGAAATGGTCATTAATTGGTTGGTCAGACAAAATATATACCGGAAATGGTCATTAACTGGTTGGTCATCCAGACTGTAGACTGGAAATGGTCATTAATTGGTTGGTTATACAGACTATGGACTGGAAATGGTCATTAATTGGATGGTCATACTATGAACTCGAAATGGTCATTAATAGGTGAGTCATACAGATTATAGACTGGAAGTATTCTTGAATTGGTTGGTCATACAGACTATAGACTGGATAAAGATAGCAAGTACTTATCTGAAAAGACTTGATCCGAGACCTTACACCATGTGCTTCCTGCTTACCATGATGATCAATTGTGTAGCGTTCATGAACAAAAACAGAGAACACTGTATTCTTATCCTTCACACAGTTTGGGTTTATTTTGTAACACTGCATTCTGATATTTGTAATGATTTTTTTTTTTTAATATTGCACAGAAACATCAGCATTCTATCTGAAAATCTTGTATTATATGTTCAGTTCATGCAGTACATTTCTTTCTTTATTAAATCCCTTCTATTTTCAACCTTACCTCTCACCCCCATTTTTCAAATGGATTGGAGAATTCACCTTTAATTTCTGTTCTAACAACTACATGTACATGCAGATAATAGACATAATAATAATTAAAGACAATGATGCCTGCTGTCTGTTATTATAGTCATAGCTATCCTTTAAATAGAAGGTTAATCAAATCTTTCATTGATTTCCATCATTGGGAAAATAGTAATGATTTTTAGCACTAGTCTGGTGACGAAGTCAGTAAACATCCGATTCTATTTACACAAAAGGCTCTGAAATGCAAAAGCTGACTAATTGCTTTTATTGACACTTCTCAGAATCAATATTATGGCTAGTTCTCATGAGATTCTTAATGCATGACATGTAAATAGAACATATTGACACATTAATACCTGTACTGTTTAAATTAGTGTTTTGGTCTGTGGTGTATGTACCTGACTGAACACGTTTTAAACTGATGTAATGTCATATTTCTTTTTGTGTATATCTGTATCATACTGCTGGTACATCTCAGGGTGTCTTTAACAGACTGGTTACCTTTTTTTGTGTATAAATTGACGTATTTCTTTTATGTTTCTTTATCTTTTACAGGCTGTCTTTGTGAGTTTAAGTTAAATGTAAAAGTTTATATTATATGATCCAATGTTGCCCCATTCCAGTATTGCCAACACTTCCATATAATACTGTCAATAAGTAAAATCTAACTGCAAACAACAGACCCTGACCCACCACTGTATAATGGACCAACAGATCAGGGTCTGGTGTTTGGTCTACTGAAATCCACCAACAAACCAGGGTCTGATGTTTGTTATACTATTTAGTCCACCAACATATCAGGGTCTGGTGTTTGGTCTACTGAAATCCACCAACAAACCAGGGTCTGGTGTTTGTTATACTATTTAGTCCACCAACATATCAGAGTCTGGTGTTTGGTATAATGATTGATCCACCAATATATCAGGGTCTGCTGATTGGTCTAGTGATTAGTCCACCAACAAATCAGGGTCTGGTATTTGGTCTAGTGATTAGTCCACCAACATATCAGGGTCTGGTGTTTGTTATACTATTTAGTCCACTAACAAATCAGGGTCTGGTGTTCTAGTGATTAGTCCTAACAAACTACTTAGAAACAAATCTGCTGATGCATTATTTGATGTTACACCCAATTGTATGCAGTTTACAGATGGATCTGACTTGTGTATATGTATGTGTGTGTGTTTATATATATATATATATATATATATATATATATATATATATATATATATATATATATATATATATATTGGTTCATTCATTTAAATACTTGTTGACTGGTTTGTTCCACCCCACCCACCCACAAAAGGAACATTAACTAAATGTAATAGACCTAGATGTTTGCACTGTTCTTTTATTAATGAAAATACTTCTTTCAATAGCAATAATACTATAGAAACTTAATAATACTATAGAAACTTAATAATACTATAGAAACATAATAATACTATAGAAACTTAATAATACTATAGAAACTTAATACTATAGAAACTTAATAATACTATAGAAACTTAATAATACTATAGAAACTTAATAATACTATAGAAACTTAATACTATAGAAACTTAATAATACTATAGAAACTTAATAATACTATAGAAACTATTAGTATGCATTGTGATACTAATAGTGCAACATCAAATGTTATTTATTTGATCACATGCCAAAAAATGTGGCATGCAATATATTGGACAAGCCAGTCAATTATTCTATGTTATGATGTATAAGCTGATCCTAATTACTAATCTGAGGGTTTAAATGCTTTGTGTATGATCTTCATTTTTATATATGTATTTCCAGTGTATATTAAAACACTGGATATAGTTACATTATGGATAAAGCACATGCATTGTTTTGCTTGGTATATACAACTAAAAATAACATATACACACTATGCAGTCTGTTATATATACCGGTATATATATGTGTGTGTGTATGTATATATATATATATATATATATATGTATATATATATATATATATATATATATATATATATATATATATATATATATATATATATATATATATATATATATATATTAGTGATGGAAATTGGTCAGAAAATCATAATCGATAATCGGTTAACCTTAACCAACTGATCATCGATTACAATCGGTTACTAAGAGCAAATTTTAATTTTTTTTTAAACAGTTTTATCTTTGATCCAGAGTTTAATCTGTTTATAAATGTACAGGAGTAATCTCTTTTAATGACATGTATACTTTAACCTGACAATAATATTACATTATTTGTTACTTTTGTTCTACAACTTTGTTAAATGAACGCAACTTTTTATGGCTGATCAGTCATATGTAACTGAAATACTACTACAATCCCCCGAAATTCTTTCGTTCACATGTGATGTGTCCATAATTTAAAGTATAGAAGGACATGTTTTTCTTGTT
The DNA here is from genome assembly GCA_030141615.1 of Unio pictorum. Taxonomy (NCBI): domain Eukaryota; kingdom Metazoa; phylum Mollusca; class Bivalvia; order Unionida; family Unionidae; genus Unio; species Unio pictorum. The sequence goes on from JARLTB010000441.1 coordinate 141,469, forward strand.
TGTCATTGTTTATAAATACTACAAAAGATGTTGCGATTTGACTGAAACAAATCAACAAAATGTGTTTAAATGTATTCACTCAACAATTTAACAACTTGACCTTGTAATAATGACTATATGTTCCTAATTCTGAATCATAAGATTTCATATTTGTAGTTTGTGAAAGGAATTAATTCATTTCGGGTCAACTTTAGTGGCTGGGAGTTTTACTAACCTTTGTGTTTTGCATACACCTAAAAGGTAGTCTCCCTTTACACACAATCGATTATGGAGTTCACAATCGATAATCGGAACAGCACACACACACATATATATATATATATATATATATATATATAACATGATTCCTGAATTATTTAGTGTATTTTGTATATGTATATATTATTTTATTATGGACAGTGGTGGCCTGTATTACCATACAAAGACTCTTGAAGTGTTTTATATAGTGGATGTAGAGCAGACATTTATTATATGGAAGCTAAAAAAAATCCATTTTGCATTAGGTGATACATGCCTTTGTTCTATTAGAGTTGTGTTATACTGGTGTTTTATAGTGAAGTTGTACTTAACGTACAAGATGTATTTTTTTTCTTTCTAAATCCACTCATAAAGTAATAACCTTTAGCTTTCATCATTAGTAATGATAACTGAAGAATCTCAAAAATGAAATTCTATTTTTGTTTTACAGGAAATGCCCTGGTCAAGTGCGGGCAGGCGCAGATAATGATTGGCAATGCTGAGAGAGAATATGTTCAAGCAACGACTAATAACTTCCTTCAGCCACTCAAAAATTTCCTGGAGGGAGACATGAAAACCATCATGGTAAAAGCAATAGAATGAAGCTGTGTCCATGTTAAGTAGCTTAGGAAAAATCAAATCTTAATGTTGCCAGATGTGCCAGTTAATCAGGCTCACAATTAATGCAACACAGGTGCTCTATATTTTTGACACATTAATTAATGTACTGTCTTTTAGGTATGGTGTCAAAACAATTCAAAACAAGAGTGTTATCTTAACTGTGAATGGCAGGACATAAGACAGAACATTCAGGGTCTATTCAAGTATTGAATTAGTTGTGAAAGGCAAGACACGAGACATAATTATTTAGGGTCTATTCAAGTATTGATTTAATTGTGAATGGCAAGATATGAGACAGAATTGTTCAGAGTCTATTCAAGTATTATTGTAACTGAATGGCAAGACATGAGACAGAATTATTCAGGGTATATTCCATGATTATTTTTATTGCCATACATCACACGTTTACCCCACGATATAGTTGGTCCTACATGAATAATGGTGCAGTTTGAAAGTTGTTTATGGCCACAATGAAAATATTGTTATCACCATGCCTGGTTAATGAAAGACTAATTATGTCTAATTGGTCCTAAATGAAAATGGTCCTCATATAACATCTAATATGGATGCAACAACAGCCATCTTTTAAAGTTTGTTCTTACTACTTCTCCTAAATGGAATGTCATATTGGTTATGGAATTTTCACCACTTGGTTCTGGTCTCAAGTATCCAGTGTGGCCACCACAGTGGCTATCTTGAAAATCTTGTTATTGCTAAATCTGATTGGATGGTGATATTATGAAGGTGTTGTGACTGGCAGATTTGTTATGACAGCTAGTTCTTAATAAATGAATGTGACAATGGTTCTGATCTGACTTTTAATATGGCTGCCACAATAGCTGTCTTGAAAATCTTGCAATTTTTTCCTGATATGACTTATGTTGACATTGTTTTTTCTTCAAAAGATTTCTTTTGCTCTGTTTTATCCAATCTGATAACCAATATTTCAACTATGGAATCCATGTTGGAACATTTGCTATTCTTAACTTGTCAAAGCAGGCATATCAATATGTGTTTTTGGGGGTGGGGGTTTAGGGTAGTAGAAAATTTCTTAATATGTCTTGAAGTCCTTAACTAAAATGGTGCTGATCAGATGTTCAGTGTGGTCACCATGGTTACCATCTTGAAGATCTTGTTTTCCATACTGCTCTGAAATAGAGCATGATTTGGACATAATCTTTTCATTAGAAGAGTTCGTACGCTGTTAATTTTATCTTAAATGAAAATGATGTGGACTGACACTCATCCACACTTACATGCCTTATTGATCTTGTGGTCAAAGGGAAAGTGATGAAAAAGTTACTTTGATTGAAGATTTTTCATTTGGCTGTATGCAACATGTAGTCCTTGGTTTCAACAGGTAGTCCAGTCCCTGGACGTCATGTTTCTTTTTCTTCTTCTTAAGTCAGTATATTGTAATAATATAATATTTCGTTCTATATTAAAGTGTATGAATAAAATGCAATATTTCATTCAATACTGATGTTCATGAATGTGATGCAGTAAAAGAATTTTTCATTCAATATTGAAGAATATCACTGTATTGTTTTCAATTCTTTACTCACATTTGCGGGTTAGGACACCTTTATTATTTTTTTTTTAGGTGTTTGATAAAAAAAAACATGTTGCATATTTCAGAAAGAGAAGAAGATACTTGAAACAAAGAGGTTGGACCTGGATTCCTGTAAAAACAGGTTGAGGAAAGCCAAGTCCACATCTACTCAGAACCAGGTAGAATGACATTGTTAACTTGAAAACATGTATTTTTGTATAGTCACCCTTCATGTATTCTTGATTTAGATATCACTTTGGTAAAAGTGGGGGTGTCCATCTCTCTGTCTGCCTGTCTATCACAGCATTCAAATTTCTGTTACCTAGTTTATTGATGCACATATACTCAAGTTCTCTACCATTACCAAATTTTTTAAATGGTTTTAATTTGCGGCAAGTAGAAACCTGTCAGTTGTAGGTCAAAAGGTCATGGTGACTAAAGGAAGAATTTTTTTTTCTATGCAATACCTTTTTTAATTCTACATTTCAGATCTAGACTTAACTTTATGAAATTCTTTCACATAGAGAAAGTCAGCAAAGAATCATGGTGTTAATAGTAATGGAGACATGATTGTCTGCAGAACCCCATTTTTTGTAGCCAGCCTTAGCAGAAGCTAGTTGAACATAGTAACAACTTTTGTGTCTGAGTGAGTGTCTATACATCCATCTGTCCAATCCTTTTATTAAAGTCCATATTACACACTTTCAGATTAAGGTCCATGTTATAACATTTTAGATTAGAGTCCATGTAATAATAATTTAGATTAAGGTCCATGTTATAACATTTTAGATTAAGGTCCATGTTATAACATTTTAGATTAAGGTCCATGTTATAACATTTTAGATTAAGGTCCATATTATAACATTTTAGATTAAGGTCCATATTATAACATTTTAGATTAAGGTCCATGAGTATTTAAATTAAGGTCCATGTTATAACATTTTAGATTAAGGTCCATATTATAACATTTTAGATTAGAGTCCATGTTATAACATTTTAGATTAGGGTCCATGTTATAACATTTTAGATTAAGGCCCATGTTTTAAATTTTAGATTAAGGTCATGTTATAACATTTTAGATTAAGGTCCATGTTTTAAATTTTAGATTAAGGTCCATATTATAACATTTTAGATTAAGGTCCATGTTGTAAATTTTAGATTAAGGTCCATATTATAACATTTTAGATTAAGCTCCATGTTATAACATTTTAGATTAGAGTCCATGTTTTTTATAACATTTTAGATTAGAGTCCATGTTATAACATTTTAGATTAATGTCCATGTTATAACATTTTAGATTAAGCTCCATGTTATAACATTTTAGATTAGAGTCCATGTTATAACATTTGAGATTAAGGTCCATGTTATAACATTTTAGATTAGAGTCCATGTTATAACATTTTAGATTAAGATCCATGTTATAACATTTGAGATTAAGGTCCATGTTATAACATTTTAGATTAGAGTCCATGTTATAACATTTTAGATTAAGGTCCATGTTATAACATTTGAGATTAAGGTCCATGTTATAACATTTTAGATTAGAGTCCATGTTATAACATTTTAGATTAAGGTCCATGTTATAACATTTGAGATTAAGGTCCATGTTTTAAATTTTAGATTAAGGTCCATATTATAACATTTTAGATTAAGGTCCATGTTTTAAATTTTAGATTAAGTCTATATTATAACATTTTAGATTAAGGTCTTTTTTTTAAATTTTAGATTAAGGTCCATATTATAACATTTTAGATTAGAGTCCATGTTATAACATTTTAGATTAAGGTCCATGTTATAACATTTTAGAGTAATTTTACTTTCTTGCTAAAAAGAAGTTATAACCCACAAAGTGAGTCTCATTTTTTTGTGGGAATACATGTACCAACCTTTAGGTTATATTAGTAATGATAATTGGACTTTAACAATAACTTCTTTTTGTTAGTTATTTCATATGGCACTCAATAGGAAAGCCCAGCCAGTACAAGTAACATGTTATTTTTCTTCAACTGGAAGTGATTGATTCCCCCAGATTTAGCATAGATATTCATATCTGATGATAAATCATTGTAAGTAAGGGACTTTTGTATACCATATGTACTCACTTATAAGTCTATTGGGGTACATGATTTTGCCATCTTTACGAATGGCAGCAGTATACTTAGGGATTTAAAATGAGGTACCAGTGTAATAACCGCTGTATAAAATTATCTATTAACTACATCTGTATTAAATTGCCTGTATAATTACCTCAGTATTAAATTGCTTGCATAATTACCTTTGTATTAAATTGGATGTGAAACATCTGGATTAAATTACTTCTGTAATTATGCTTGTATTACATTACAAGCTACTGATGATAGAATGCTGTTGAAAAATGAATGCAAAAGTCACTTTAAGAAAACTCCGTTTAAGTAGGAAACTTTAACAATGTAAGCAAAACTTCACCGATGATTATCTACGGTTTTGAAATATTCCATGATCGATTAAATAGCATTTAGATCAAAAAATCCACAAATGGGTTTTTTAGAATTTAGTCTGTAGTTTCATAAATGTGATATTGAATTAGGACTTGACATAAACTTAACACAAATTGATAATATAGAATTTAGACCAAAAATTTCACAAATGAATTATATTAGATTTAAAATTTTAAAAATTCACAGATGGATAACTCAAATTTTAGACCTAAAATTCTGTTAGACCATATTTTTGCCATTTATTTACGCACATGCATGTTTTTCTGCACTTCAATAATTCTTTGTCATGTAACCTAGCCACATAATGATGGTAAGCTTCATTGATTTTCAGAAACTTTGTTCAGAATTGCTTTCTTACCGATTTTCTCCAAGTTCCATCAGAATTGCATAAACACATTTTATCCATGTTCCACTCTTTCACTTGGATTGATACGAGATTCAGTGGAGTTTTTCTGAAAACCAAACTTTAAAGTTCATCAGATGCTTTAAACTGCACATACTTTTGCATGCAAAACATCTGCATGATCAACCTGTTGCTTATAGAATTTTCTACAAATTGTCTACCAATTTGTACATGTTTACATGTTTAAGATGAAAGGGACACTTTAATCATTCTTTGTCATGTAACCTAACCTCATCATGATGGTAAGCTTTAGTGATGGGAATCAGTCAGAAATTCATAATGGATGATCAGTTCCCCTTAACCAACTGATCATCAATTATAATCGGTTACTAAGAGCAAATTAATTTTCTTTTTACATGGTTTTATCTTTCATCAAGAGTTCAATATGTTTATAAATGTACAGGAGTAATCTCTTTTAATTACATGTATACTTTAACCTGACAATAATATTACATTGTGTGTTACTTTTGTATGGCTGATCAGTCATATGTAACTGAAAAACAGCTACAATTCCCCGAATTCTTTCGTTCATATGTGATGTGTCTATAATTTAAAGTATAGATGAACATGATTTTCTTGTTTGTCATTGTTTATAAATACTTCAAAAGATGTTGCAGTTTATCTGAAACAAATCAACAAAATGTGTTTAAATTTATTAACATGACAATTTACTAACTTGACCATGTAATAATGACTATGTTCCTAATTATGAATTGTAAGGTATTTTATTTGTAGTTGTGAAGGGAGTAATAAATTTCAGGTCAACTTTATTGGCTGGGAGTTTTACTAATCTTACTGCTTTGTATACACCTAAAAAGTAATCTCCCATTACACACAATCGATTATCTTATTGGTTTGCTCAACCAACTGATGATCGATTATAATCGATAATCGGAACAACAATAGTAAGCTTTATTGATTTTCTTTAAAAAAATTATTGGTCAGTATGGTAGAACAAAATGGAATATTTCAATTCATGGTGGAACAGAATGCAGGAATGACAATAATTGCAATTATTGGACATTAAATGTTGATTAGAGTTATGGTGTGAGAGATTGCAATGTCAAATTTAAAACAAAGTCAAAGTCAAGGATTACATCAAGTTAAGAGATGGCAAGAAGTCATTGAGTTCCATATGGTTTACAACTGCAGTTTGTGAAACTCTACAGATGGAAATAAAGTCTAAGTGTAATTTACAAACTTCATGTTTGAACAGAATGTTTCCATACCTACAGCAGTCACAAATTGCACTTCACAATAGGGTTTTCCCTTTATGCATTAATAACACTAAAGATTTAATTTTGGTTCACTTATATTAAATGTGGATACACTGCAAATTACCTTTCGTAATACCTGAAATCTGTTTCATTTCCCTTTATACATTGCTCAGGCTACAACATAGTGTGAAGATCATGACATGGTAAAGGCATGATCTTCAAGTTTTGACTTTGATTGATATGTTGCATGTCAATCTGTTTACAGTAATACAAAAAATTAAAAATATGAAACAGAAAAATGTATTTTTCCATGAGAATTCAGTAAAACTGAGAGGTGACCTCAACATCTTTTAAGACTTTTCTAATTCTGAGAGCTTTCTCAAAAGTGCTATTACTTGCTATCATATTGTGGCCATGGTGATTTGTTTTTTCTTCAGAAACTGTTGATAGTCCTGTAGTTATTTAGAATTTCTTTTTCTCTCAACAAGCATCCCAACCAGTCTCCTAATAACCCATATCAACAAATGGAGGTTGGTGCCTTCCCAGAATGCATGTTTCAAAATGGCTTTTTGTAGTATTTTATTTTAGCATGCAGTACTAAAGATTTCAAATACAAGTACCTCTTTTGACTTGGGTAAGAATATTGATAATATTTTAGAAATGCTGAATGTTTTTCAAAACATGCAGGCCACAGTAAATTTTGATGAATTAGTAACCAATCAAATTAGTATTTTATGGGCGAATAATCAATCAGGTATGTTTTTTGAATGACAAATAACCAATTAGATATTTCTTTGATGGACAAATAATCAATCAGATGTTATTTCAGTGGACATTTCAACAGATAATAAAATACTTAATACTTTTAATTTAAATGCAATTCCTACAAGTTGTAATAATACAAATTGGAGAAATAAGTAACCTCAAGCTAATGCATATGTTGATGTTAATGTCAATTTAAGGTGTTTATATTGGATAAAAAGTGTGATGTCTGACATAATTCAAATGGTTTATATTGGATAAAAAGTATGATTCTGGCATAATTCAATTGGTTTATATTGGATAAAAAGTGTGATGTCTGGCATATTTCAAATGGTTTATATTAGATAAAAATTTTGATGTCTCGCATAATTCAAATGGTTTATTGGATATTAAAGTAGGATTTCTCGCATAATTTAAATGGTTTATATTGGATAAAAATTGTGATGTCTGGCATAATTTAAATGGTTTATATTGGATAAAAATTGTGATGTCTGGCATAATTCAAATGGTTTATATTGGATAAAAAGTGGAATGTCTGGCATAATTCAAATGGTTTATATTGGATAAAAGTGTGATGTCTGGCATAATTCAAAGGGTTTATATTGGAAAAAAATTTTGTCTGGCATTATTCGAATGGTTTATATCAGATAAAAGTGATGTCTGGCATAATTTAAAATTTTTTTTTTTGATAAATGTGTGATGTCTGGCATAATTCAAATGGTTTGTTTTGGATAAAAGTGTGATGTCTGGCATAATTCAAATGGTTTATATTCGAAAAATATTGGAATGTCTGACATATTTCAAATGGTTTATATTGGATAAAAATGGAATGTCTTGCTTACTTACAATGGTTTATTTGGGATAAAAAGTGTGATGTCTGACATAATTAAAAAAGATTATATTGGATAAAAGTGTGATGTCTGGCATAATTCAATGGTTTATATTGGATAAACCAACTCTGCAGGAGTACCTCAAATATATTAAATTGCATGCATTCTATGATGCAAAACATCTGCATGATCAAAATGTTTCTTTTTTTTTAAATGGCATTTATCCAGCAATATTTAAGGAAGGGTAAAAAAACCCACTTAAAATGATTTAATTTGGTTTGCTTTAATTAGATTTTGTTCATGTCCCTTACAAAATGTAGCAGTTGGTTTGCTTTAATTAGATTTTGTTCATGTCTGTTACAAGATGTGGCAGTTTGTTTGCTTTAATTAGTTTTTGTTCATGTCTGTTACAAATGTGGCAGTTGGTTTGCTTTAATTAGATTTTGTTACAAATGTGGCAGTTGGTTTGCTTTAATTAGATTTTGTTACAAATGTGGCAGTTGGTTTGCTTTAATTAGATTTTGTTACAAATGTGGCAGTTAGTTTGCTTTAATTAGATTTTGTTACAAATGTGGCAGTTGGTTTGCTTTAATTAGATTTTGTTACAAATGTGGCAGTTGGTTTGCTTTAATTAAACATGTCTAAACATGTCCCTTACAAAATGTGGCAGTTGGTTTGCTTTAATTAGATTTTGTTACAAATGTGACAGTTGGTTTGCTTTAATTAAACATGTCTAAACATGTCCCTTACAAAATGTGACAGTTGGTTTGCTTTAATTAGATTTTGTTACAAATGTGGCAGTTGGTTTGCTTTAATTAGATTTTGTTCATGTCCATTACAAAATGTGGCAGTATCTACACGGAGATTTTTAAGCTATGGTATATACTCGCTTACGAGTTGTGTCCTACAAACAAAATGACCCTGATCTGCCATCACATTATGCACAATTACAGTCAGGTCTATGTTTTTTGTTCTACTAATTACTCTAAACAAGCTGCATAGACCCAGATCTTCTGGCACATTATGTAGATTTAGATCTGGGTCTGTGCAATTTGCAGTTGGACTTTTAAACTAGTATATATGTTAATTGACAGTATTCATTACTGATGTTTCATTACTTGAATTTGAATTTTGAATATTATTATTTCCTCCACAAATGCATATCTCAGCTGTAATTGTACATGTAGCTGCATTAGAACGAAATACATTACGTTTTAGAGCATGCTTGTAGGAATTACGTTACATGACTGTATAAATGCATGGATGGGTTATGTTACATGACTATGAATGCATGAATGGGTTATGTTACATGACTGTATAAATGCATGTATGGGTTATGTTACATGACTGCATATAAAATGCATGAATGGGTTATGTTATATGACTGCATAAATGCATGAATTACAGTTACATGACTATAAATGCATGAATGGGTTATGTTACATGACTGTATAAATGCATGAATGGGTTATGTTACATGACTGTATAAATGCATGGATGGGTTATGTTACATGACTGTATAATGCATGAATAGGTTATGTTACATGACTGCATATTAAATGCATGAATGGGTTATGTTACATGACTGTATATTAAATGCATGAATGGGTTATGTTACATGACTGCATAAATGCATGAATTACAGTTACATGACTATAAATGCATGAATGGGTTATGTTACATGACTGTATAAATGCATGAATGGGTTATGTTACATGACTATAAATGCATGGATGGGTTATGTTACATGACTGTATAAATGCATGAATGGGTTATGTTACATGACTGCATATTAAATGCATGAATGGGTTATGTTACATGACTGTATATTAAATGCATGAATGGGTTATGTTACATGACTGCATATTAAATGCATGAATGGGTTATGTTACATGACTGCATAAATGCATGAATTACAGTTACATGACTATAAGTGCAAACATGGGTTATGTTACCTGACTGTATAAATGCATGTATGGGTTATGTTACATGACTGCATATTAAATGCATGAATGGGTTATGTTACATGACTGCATAAATGCATGAATTACAGTTACATGACTATAAGTGCAAACATGGGTTATGTTACTTGACTGTATAAATGCGTGTATGGGTCATGTTACAAGACTGTAAAAATGCATGTACATTAATGCAAACATCAATTGCATATTGTCTTATTTGTATGAATTTTGCAGTGAGGTATCTATGCATGTGTTCATATATTATTTTACTGTCTTTCCAAGCCAATCCATGTTGTCATATCATATCTATACATGTTGGATTTATTTATCCCTGTAAATAAATGTGTATGTTTATTATTTGTACCAGAAATATAAATTTTCTGATTGTGATATTAAAAGTATAGTTGAATCAGTCAAAATAAACAGTGTTTTGTGGGGTAATTTGTCAGTTGATAACTTTGGTACATACAGAATTGACAATCATTGACATAATGCCTGCCATCCTATACATTATATCAATTACAATGAAATAACAACCATAAAATGCCTGATTTTCACCCAAAAGCTGTTTTGTATTTTAGCAATTACAATGAGATTACGACACTATGTCTGATTAATGGGCATACATTATAGCAAATATAGTGATAACAACACTGTAATGGTTGACTTCTGGTCACCCCAAATTCCTATAAATTCTATCAATTACAATGAAATAACAACACTAATGCCTGATTTCTTGTCACCCAAAATTTCTTTTGAATTCTAGCAGTTGCAATGAAATAATAACACAGTAATGCCTGATTTCTGGTCACCCCAAATTCCTATGAATTCTATCAATTACAATGAAATAACAACACAGTAATGCCTGATTTCTGGTCACCCCAAATTCCTATCAGTTCTATCAATTATAATGAAATAATAACACAGAAATGACTGATTTCTTGTCACCCAAAATTTCTTTTGAATTCTAGCAGTTGCAATGAAATAATAACACAGTAATGCCTGATTTCTTGTCACCCAAATTCCTATCAGTTCTATCAATTACAATGAAATAATAACACAGTAATGCCTGATTTCTTGTCTCCCAAAATTTCTTTTGAATTCTAGCAATTGCAATGAAATAACACAGTAATGCGTGATTTCTGGTCACCCCAAATTCCTATAAATTTTATCAACTACAATGAAATAACAACACTAATGCCTGATTTCTTGTCACCCAAAATTTCTTTTGAATTCTAGTGGTTGCAATGAAATAATAACACAGTAATGCCTGATTTCTGGTCACCCCAAATTCCTATGAATTCTATCAATTACAATGAAATAACAACACAGTAATGCCTGATTTCTGGTCACCCCAAATTCCTATAAATTTTATCAATTACAATGAAATAACAACACTAATGCCTGATTTCTGGTCACCCCAAATTCCTATCAGTTCTATCAATTATAATGAAATAATAAAACAGTAATGCCTGATTTCTTTTCACCCAAAATTTCTTTTGAATTCTAGCAATTGCAATGAAATAACACAGTAATGTCTGATTTCTGGTCACCCCAATTTCTTATAAATTATATCAATTACAATGAAATAATAACACAGTAATGCCTGATTTCTTGTCACCCCAATTTCTTATAAATTATATCAATTACAATGAAATAACACTGATCCATGGGCATACATTATAGCAAACAGATTGATAACAAACTGTAATGGTTTGACATCTGGTAACCCAAATCTCCTTTACATTATATAAATTACTGTAAAATAACAACTCTACAATGCCTGACTTCTATTCACCCTAAATTCTTATAAATTATGTCATTTTATATTGAAATAACAACACAATAATACAGCGATAACACCACTGTAATGGCAGATTTATGGCACTCTAAAATCCTATGCATTACAGTAATGTGAGCTGACTATATTAACTGTTTTGTATAATTTTAGTAAAGTGTGCTTACTGTACTAACTGTATTGTTATACATTAAAGCAAAAGTGTGCTTACTGTACTAACTGTATTGTTATACATTAAAGCAAAAGTGTGCTTACTGTACTAACTGTATTGTTATACATTAAAGCAAAAGTGTGCTTACTGTACTAACTGTATCGTTATACATTAAAGCAAAAGTGTGCTTACTGTACTAACTGTATTGTTATACATTAAAGCAAAAGTGTGCTTACTGTACTAACTATTGTATAGATTTTGGTAAAGCATATTTGCTGTATTTATTGTATACAGTAAACCAATGTTTGCTTGCTGTATTTATTGTATACATAAGACCAATCTTTGCATGCAGTATTTTTTTTATACATTAAGCTGACCGTATTAACTGTATTGTGTAATTATAGTACAGTGTATTTGCAGTATTAACTTTATTGTATACATTATAGTAAAGTGTGCTTACTGTATTGTATGCATTACAGCAAAGTATACTTACTATGCTTACTGTATTGTATGCATTACAGCAAAGTGTGCTTTGCTGTACTGTCATTTAAATTAAATAATAACATTACAAACTATTAGATTTTTCAACTGGACTAAAATGTGATTGTTGAAGATTTGAAGTGAAGAAATGAAAGGGAAAATTTTGTACATATTTAAACTTTTATGACTTCCCTACATTTTGCATCAGTGTGTTATGTCTGTATTTATTAGAATTTAAATTCAAATCAGTGTGTTATGTCTGTATTTATTAGAATTTAAATTCAAATCAGTGTGTTATGTCTGTATTTATTAGAATTTAAATTCAAATCAGTGTGTTATGTCTGTATTTATTAGAATTTAAATTCAAATCAGTGTGTTATGTCTGTATTTATTAGAATTTAAATTCAAATCAGTGTGTTATGTCTGTATTTATTAGAATTTAAATTCAAATCAGTGTTATGTCTGTATTTATTAGAATTTAAATTCAAATCAGTGTGTTATGTCTGTATTTATTAGAATTTAAATTCAAATCAGTGTGTTATGTCTGTATTTATTAGAATTTAAATTCAAATCAGTGTGTTATGTCTGTATTTATTAGAATTTAAATTCAAATCAGTGTGTTATGTCTGTATTTATTAGAATTTAAATTCAAATCAGTGTGTTATGTCTGTATTTATTAGAATTTAAATTCAAATCAGTGTTATGTCTGTATTTATTAGAATTTAAATTCAAATCAGTGTGTTATGTCTGTATTTATTAGAATTTAAATTCAAATCAGTGTGTTATGTCTGTATTTATTAGAATTTAACTTCAAATCAGTGTGTTATGTCTGTATTTATTAGAATTTAAATTCAAATCAGTGTGTTATGTCTGTATTTATTAGAATTGTTATGTCTGTATTTATTAGAATTTAAATTCAAATCAGTGTGTTATGTCTGTATTTATTAGAATTTAAATTCAAATCAGTGTGTTATGTCTGTATTTATTAGAATTTAAATTCAAATCAAGTGTGTTATGTCTGTATTTATTAGAATTTAAATTCAAATCAGTGTGTTATGTCTGTATTTATTAGAATTTAAATTCAAATCAGTGTGTTATGTCTGTATTTATTAGAATTTAAATTCAAATCAGTGTGTTATGTCTGTATTTATTAGAATTTAAATTCAAATCAGTGTGTTATGTCTGTATTTATTAGAATTTAAATTCAAATCAGTGTGTTATGTCTGTATTTATTAGAATTTAAATTCAAATCAGTGTTATGTCTGTATTTATTAGAATTTAAATTCAAATCAGCACAATAATGACAGAATGAAGATTCATCAAAAATAAAACTTAGTATTAGTTAAATATTTTTAACTAATGATTGTTTATATTATATTTCTTTTTTGTGCTTCCAATTAGGATGATGCCATTACTAGAGTAAGTTCTTTTTTAAACTGCATTAACATTGTAGATGGTTCATTCTAGTGCCCAGGTGATGTGTATTATGGCATGGCTAGGTCTTTTGCCCAGGTGATGTGTTATGGGATGACTAGGTATATTGCCCAGGTGATGTGTATTATGGGATGACTAGGTCTTTTGCCCAGGTGATGTGTGTTATGGCATGACTAGGTCTTTTGCCCAGGTGATGTGTGTTATGGCATGACTAGGTCTTTTGCCCAGGTGATGTGTGTTATGGCATGGATAAGTTATATTATTTAAATGCAGCCATACAAATTTGTAGAGAACCAAGTGCTGTTGTGCAGTAAGGCAAGTATATCAGCTGTACAGTAAGGCATGGAAGAAAAAAAAACTGCTCCATGATCTTGTATATGCTACTAACATATTCAAACTCATTTCTTGTTAACCAATGTTTTAACCAGTTCACCTGTCAACATTCAACCTTTAAAGGCCAAAATATTCAAAAATTCCTGTGTCCACAATACTAAAGTGTTTCATATTTGTTGTTGTTGAGTTGAACGCCATTTCTTAGCACAAGATAGGCTATGCATGACGGCCAGTGTCAATGATGGATGAAGAAGCAAGGAAAACCCACTGACCGAAGAGAAGCTACTGTTCACCACTCCAGTGGCCTAGCGGTTAGACCATTTGCCTCAAATGTAGGAGGCAATGGGATCGAATTGCCAACTGAGTCATGCCAATGATTTATTTTAAAAAATGGTACTAACAGCTGCCTCTCTTGGCGCTCAGCATTAATAGATTATTGTTAGGACAGGTCAGCCTGGTGTAGGGATAATGTGACTTGAGTGGGACATCATGCTACATGTCTGCGGCATGATGCCCCAGTGCTCGACATCACTATAAACTACCACATTGCAGATATCATAGCAATATGACTGAAAAATTGTTAAAGCTATGTTAAAAAATCCAAATCATACACCCACACAGAAACTGCTGGCAAGCTTTCTCACATGCCCACATTACCTGAATCAGAGATTCAAACCCACACAGATAGATATGAGATGGCAAAGATCCATAACAGGAGTGCTTTAGACCACTTGACCCACCGGTCCCCATAATTGTTGTTGTGTAGATTTATAAGAATGGTAGCATTCGTCTAGGGGATTTAAATCCATGCTTTGAACAGCTGTTTAATTGTGCCTAGTGTGAAATAGAGGCTGAATTGTAGAGCTGCAGATAGTTATGTACACAAATACTTACCATGTGAAGGGAAATTTCCACTTAGATAATTATTTCCAAATTTGAAAAATGTGCATGTAATTTTTTACAATTTTGCAATTTTGAAATTTTCTTTATTTTCACTATGCCAGATTTGTAATGTTCGTAAGCAGACTGCGAATATCAGTCACATTACATACAAATTTTGCCTTATCTGACATTTTGGGGAAAGAATTCACAGTTTAACTATTCATGCCACACTGGGACAAAAAGTACAGGGCCTTTTTCATAATTATCATGGTTTTTGGATTCCCGTGTGTTATGAATCTGTGCTATTTAAGGAAGTAACAGGAAAGAGTGAAGACAACAAGCTTTGTCAAATTTAACATTTTTTTCGCAAGAACACAAATTAAATCCAAAAATAATCCAAGAATATAAAAAAACACAAGTCCTATCAATGAAACATTCTGAGTGAATCTCAGTTCAAATCCCGATGAAATTCAAGATGAAAGGTGATGATGTCTGTAATAACTTTTGAAGTGTAGATGTGTCAGCAGACTCCTGTTGAATCACAGAAAATATTTTTCCAGTTTTGAATTCCTTATAAATTCCAATAAATGTCTTTGTCCAAGAATTCATCAGGGTACTTTTGTATTTCCAGGGAAAGTAATCACTTGAATTCAATAATTTGAAGAAAATAAAAATTCAGTCCAAACTGGTCACAGCATAACACAGCTTTAAATCCCAGGTGCTAAAGCACAACTGATTAACTTCTATCAAAAACAACAGTTATGTCATAAAAATGACACAAAACATATTTCCAAATGAGGGTAAGAAATTCGTTATTCTGGAACAAATACCTATTGGCACATGATACTTGTCATGTAATCCAAGTAGGACCGTAAATGAACTTAATGATTCTTATTCTGAGAAAGTTGTTTACATCAATGAAATAAAAATAGTCAATCAGGTCAAACAGAACTGAACTCAATTCTGGATAATGTCAAGTCCATTAAACAATGTTACATTACAATAGCATAGGAGAAGCATGTCATGTGACCACTTCGATGGAGTTCACTGACGTAAAGCCTGGGTTTTTTACCACTTTTGTGGAGTTAACTGATGCCAAGGATGTCGTGTGACCTCTGTCATGGAGTTCACTGATGTGAAACAAATTACATATGACCACTTACATGGAGTTAACTGACCTGAAGCATGTTATGAGTGACCACTTCTTTGGATTTCAGTGATATGTGAAACAACTGAATGGTTTAAATAGCTTATGAAATACAGTATACAGTTAGTGTACATACAACTGAATGATTTAAATAGCTTATGAAATACAGTATGTGTACATACAACTGAATGGTTTAAATAGCTTATGAAATACAGTATACAGTTAGTGTACATACAACTGAATGGTTTAAATAGCTTATGAAATACAGTATACAGTTAGTGTACATACAACTGAATGATTTAAATAGCTTATGAAATACAGTATGTGTACATACAACTGAATGGTTTAAATAGCTTATGAAATACAGTATACAGTTAGTGTACATACAACTGAATGGTTTAAATAGCTTATGAAATACAGTATACAGTTAGTGTACATACAACTGAATGATTTAAATAGCTTATGAAATACAGTTAGTGTACATACAACTGAAAGGGTTCTTATTGTTAAAGGCATGTATTAAACTTGGGAAATAATTTAGTAACCATGAATATAAAGTGTAATCTCGAATGTACAGTTTCAGAGAACTTCTAATGTGTATTGTGTCCATGGTGAAGACATTGTTGTTTTTTTTTTTTTACCCCTTCTAAAATATATATATATATATATATATATATATATATCATTATATTATTATACACTTATTCATGGGTCCTTGTTTCAGACTTAATATGTTATTAAAAGGTTCTAATGTCAGAAGGGCCTAAACTTTGTGCACAATATTTTCTGAATTCTAGATCATATCCAGTACATGTAATTCCTTCTTGATGCGATTTGAAGATGTCCTTAGATTCAATATTATGTGTTATTGGCGGTGGTGGAATTGTTCCATAACATTTGAAAAGTGTTAAAATATAGATCCAGATAGTGAAAGCATGAAACACAGATCTGAATGATATTCATTTTGTATTGATAGTCTCTTGTATTCTGAAAAATGGTACAATCAATGAGTTTAAGTCTGTGACTGTTTTGATGGTCTAATTATGAGATTTGAATTTTTTCTTTCATAGAAATGTTATGGCAATGAATTTTTGCTTTAAAAAGAAAATAATCTTTTGTAATCTAAAATCTTTTGGCCATTATTGGATTTGTGTGCTACTTCTGCTTTTATTTATTGCATCCAACATTTAAATTTTTGAATTCCTTTTTATTTTCAGGCAGAGGGAGAACTGCGGGCAGCACAACTTGACTTTGATAGACAGTCAGAAATCACCAAACTTTTGCTGGAGGGAATTACTAGTACACATGTATGTACATGTGTCTTGACTAACTTTTTGTAAGCTAAAAGTTTACTGGTGCACTTGATGTACAGGTGCTGACATTTTCAGACTTTTTGTATGCAGAACGTTTATCGGTGCACTCAGTGCACAAGATAACTGGTGTTTGCTCAAAAACTTACCTCATTTTAAATGTTTGCTTAATTTAAAGCCCTGTGCAACAATTGGATTATGTTTGGGTTGTATGGGACAGAGTCAGGTTGACAACTGCCCAAACAGATCTAATTGCACATTGGAGAAAATAGTTGTTTGTAATATGTAGATATTGCAGGTATTGTATTACTAGATCCATTACCTACTTAGTTGGGGTAAATAGATTTGAATGATAATGTTGTTTGACACAGATTCACCCTTTTATTGATTAAACTTGGATGAGATTTAATGCATGTTTCTTTTTGGTGGGCTCTTTATTACAGATACATTTAATTCACAGTAATTGACTGTATGCATGAAACTTATTGCAATGGAATTGATTGTAGGAATGATAATGTAGATAAGTTTTTATCTGTAGGTTTCCAACATCAGTTAAAGATGTTATTATTTTCGTAAAATATACTTTAAAGAAATGATTCTTTGCATGGAATATTCCATGTTAAACATGATAATTTTGTGTCATTATTTGAGGCATTAAGAGCTAGATGACTGAGGTATCACTTTACACTGATGGTGTCATTATTTGAGGCATTAAGAGCTAAATAACAGATATCACTTTACACAGATGGTGTCATCATTATATGAGGCACTGAGAGCTAAAAGTCTTGAAATTTAGATCTTTTTCTTTTTGCTAGATAATTAAATCCATTTACAACACTATCTCAGACTCAGTTAGAAATATATTTTATTGAAGACTTAGTAGACTTATAATTTATATGGCAAATACCTATCAAATTAGGATATTTGTTTTTGCTACATCCACATCCAGTTCTCGAAAAGCTGTTTGTATAGTTATAAAGACAAAGGGAAGCAACTCTTATAGGTTAACTCCCCTTTATACCCATTAGTTGGCTACCATTCTGTCTGGTTTACTTTCACTGCCACGTGATAAGATGTCCTCTACATAATCCAGTTAAATTGCAAAATATTTATAACTTTTATTTAATTAGCCATATGTTTTCAATGGTACAGTAAGCTAAAATGCTTTTAATCATGCAAACAACAATTTTGTAAAATCTGGTGAATTGATATTTTAAAATCTGGCCAACTTTTTTCACCCTTTCTTTGAAGTCATTACTCTCATCGCCATAAAGAGATACTGGAAAGGGATATAATTTAAACATCATTAATAAGACAATATTAGATACAACAAGGACTTTCCAACTTGCTCTCATGGTTGATAACTCCAATTTTGAACCCCTGTCTTCCGCATTCACAGGACAGCTATCATATGTATGACTTGCTTTCTGATAGTGCATGCCTCAGCATGCAGAGTCAGTGAGATACATGCCCTTTCCATGAACCCGAACTTCTTTCCACTCCATTAGGATCAGCACAGAACAGATTAAGCACTGAAAGATGCATATTGAAGTGTTAGGTAAATATTGAACTATGGCTGCTTTCTCCTACCCCTTTATGTTCTAATCTCCCATATAAGACAAGGAGGATTGTTGCCCCTTTGAATAAAATCCTGGCTGAATCTTTACATAACATCACAAGTTCTGCGTTCTGCACTAATGTCACTCAGCAACAGGATCACCTCATGAAAATTTCTGTTAAAGACATGCATGTAATTTCCATGAACCTGGCATTGGAATGAAACATCTCATTCAAGACAAGCGGAGTTAGATGGCATGCCAAAACAATTTATCAAGCTTTTATCTGCTGTACATTGGCTAACAGAGAAGAGAACTGAACCTCACAGGCCGTAAAGTTACCAACCCCTTTATATGAAAGCGCAATCTCGTAACTAGGAGGTATTGGACACTTGTTTCAATTTGCCTGGCTAAAATGATTTTCAGCATGATAAAAGTTAAATTTTTTGTTTCAGGCTCATCACTTGAAATGTCTAAATGACTACATTGAGGCTCAGATGACCTACTATGCCCAGTGTCAACAGTACATGACCGATCTCCAGAAACAGTTAGGCAGGTTCGTAGAACTAGAAAAATAGCATCAGTATTCTTCACTTACTTCTTTATTAGTCAAGTGGACACAACGTTTTGATCAGTGTATGGGTGTTAGAGATGTTTACATGCCATATGTTTAAATAATATTTTGATCTTTTTCAGGGTGTTAAAGATGTTTCCATACCGTATGTTTAAATAACATTTTGATCTTTGTCTGGGTGTTACAGATATTTCCATGCCATATGTTTAAATAACATTTTGATCTGCGTCTCGGTGTTAGAGATGTTTCCATGCCATATATTTAAATTGCCATTTTACACAAATATTTGAGCTCAGAAAGTTGAACAAAAATTTTACATCATGTATCTCTTGTTTTTGTAGATTTAAGTTAAAATGCCTGCATTTTTCTGCCACAGTTTCATAGTATGCACTTCATTTCAGTTCGTAAGCTAATTCTTAATATAGGGAAACTTCTCTAAACTGGCTCCTCTGTGAGCTTAACTGCCTCTTTATTCAGCTGTTCTAAAATTGATCAGCACCTGCCAAGAAAATACTGCTATTACTTATCAACAAAAATAAGGGAGGGTCTAAAGTTTAAACTAGACAGCTATTGTAACAGCAATGCCTGCGAGTGAAGGGCTATAAAATGAGGTTTTGAGAGTTTCCATGGCAAGTTTACGGCCAAATAATTCCTGTCTCAGCAAACAAATATGATTTTGATAGATCCCATGGTAAGTTTACCTCCATATAATTACCATCATTGCATAAACATAATAATAATAAATACATTCCACCATGTGAAGTCTTAGATTATTCTATGTTTTCATAGTGATCCAATATTTACCAATTTCCAAGCTAGATTCCGTAAATTAATAGTTATATCTCCCATGAGCATGATTTGAAGAGGAACATGTATTAAAGATTACAGATAATTACATGTAAGCAGGCAAATAAAGGTTCTAATTACATGGCCCATTCCATAAAACTCATATTGCATGGCCTATTCCATAAGGTTCCTGAATACAGGACCCATTCTGTATTGTTCCTAATTACATGGCCTAATTCATAGGTTCCTAATTACATTGTCCATTCCATAAGGTTCCTAATTACACTGCCCATTCAGTAAGGTACCTAATTATATGGTCCATCCACTAAGGTTTCTGAATACATGGCCCATTCCATAAGGTTCTTAATTACATGGCCCATTCCATAATGGTGTTTCGGTTATACCCAACATTATGACAAGCAAATATTGATCTGCAGCTGAACTTCAAAACAAAAGTGGACTGTTATATAAAGTTGGCTATTATAAAGAGGTTGAGTAGTAATAGAATGGCTTAAATGGAACAAAAATATGTGACCAGTCTGCAGCGTGGTTAGTTTAAGGAAGGTCTGGTATTATATTGCAAAATAGTACAGTATAACAAAATATAGTATAATACTTTATATTATAATATACTATGTCATAAGTGTTTTAGACTTTATAAAGTTATAACAACTGGTACACTTGGAGACCACTAAGAAATATATCTGGATTTGTTACAATAAGATTTAAGAAAGCTACAGCTTTTAAATCAAGGTGCTAGATATTGACTTAAACCTCTTAGATTTTGTAACAAACTAAGACTTTTTGCTGCAAATATGCTTGCTTGTTCTTTTTACATTTACATTTGGATCGTGGCTGGTCATACAAAAAATTAAATTTAAGTTTTTGGTTTTTCATTTGGTTATTTCTTCTTAAAGCACATTACTGAATCATGATGTGTTAAAGGCACATCCACTGCCTCACAAATCTAATCCTTCCTGGCTAATAATATTTGCCACATCGAATGGCATGTGTTTGCAACAGAATTGCTGACAGGTTATAGTCTTGCAAGATGAAAGCTAGACTAGATTGTCTTCCCTTGTGATTAAAGGGGGAGGGGGTCATACTGATGATTTTGCGACCAGCTATCTCCATTTTTGTCCTTTTCTCTCCCTTTTTTTTTTTATTACTTTGTACAGTCCTTGCCTTTCCCATCATTGGTGCAATCTTTTTGTCTCTTCTTTTGTCTGCCTTGCTCAGGGATTGATCAATCGTAAGTTAGCACTTGTTCATTCATGGAAACATTTGTTTCTGAGACCTTGCACACAATGAATTCACTTGTGGGGTTTTTTTTGTGCTTCTTTTCAGCAAGTCTTTTTAGTTTTCTCATGTCAGAGAAGTATATTTGTTGATTTTCTGTTACTAACTCCATCATCATGGCATGAATATTTGTTCCCTTGTAACAGAAAAGTTGATTGGTACCATCTTAACTACCTTCGCAGGTGTTCTTCACTACTTTCAATGAAGCTCCATACTCTACATTGTTTATGAAGAGAGTACTCGGTACTCTACCTTGTTTATGAATAGAGTACTCACTACTCTGCCTTGTTTATGAATAGAGTACTCACTACTCTACCTTGTTTATGAATAGAGTACTCACTACTTCACCTTGTTTATGAAGAGAGTACTTGGTACTCTACCTTGTTTATGAATAGAGTACTCACTACTCTACCTTGTTTATGAATAGAGTCAAGTATTTAATGTTACAGCATTTCTGTCTCATATACATTACCTGGTCACACTACTTTCGGATAATATCAGCAACAGTATACATTCAATTATAGTTTCCTAATGTATGAAACAGACGTAAATACCAACCAATCTGATCGACTCGTACACTCAATATAGTTTCCTAATATATAAAACAAGGTAGATAACAAAGAATCTGATTGACTTGTACATTCAATTATAGTTTCCTGATGTATGGGTAGAGAATAAATAATCTGATTGACTCGTACATTTAATATAGTTTCCTAATGTTTAATACAAGGTAGATTTAAAAAAAATTATAACTTCATTGTAATTGGAGGAAAATTGAGGATAGTATGGAGGAAAAAAGGAAAGGACTGTTAATTCATATAATAATAATAATAATAATAATAATAATAGTTATAATAATAATAATATCAGGAAAATACTACAAGTAATCGTCCAGCAGATATTGGCTGTACATCATGGTAACATTGCTTTAGAGAAAGAAACACTTTGCTTATTTCGCTCGGGAATATATGCTGTCAAGTGCAGTCTAGGGATGTTACACGAAAATCGGAAATCCGATTATCGGTTTTGAAAATGATTATCGGTTTTTGTTTTTACAAAACGATAATCGAATTCAATATTTTTTTACTATTTTTGTAGTGAAAATTTTAAAAAATGCCAGAAAAAAATTCATTCATGCATTTGTTTAGTGTTTACATTTTAATACAATCTGGCCAGCAGATAAGAAGGTGTGTTTGTTTAAAATTTGTGAGCGCTCCATGCAGCGTGTTTGTAAATGAATACATTTATTGTTGAAAGATGTAAATAGTTAGTTGACCGACCGGTCGCTAAGTTCTTTGATGTCCGAAATTGACAACAATAGACTGTTAATAGCTACAGTCTCTGTTGTTGAGGACTGGTCTCTGCTGGTTGTGTCTTTTCAAGTTTACAAATATGGCTGGTCATATAAATAAATCTGATGTATGGGAAAACTTTGAAAAACTTTCATCAAGCATGGCTCGCTGTAAACTATGTTCACAACAAGTAAGTTGGAGCGGTGGTACTTCTACTGGATTGCATGCACATTTGCTTAGCAAACATCCCTGAATTTCAGCTCCTTCAAATGTTTAGCCGCGATTAACAACATTTATTGGAACACAAAGAAACTGTCCTGATAGTCATCAAGAAAAAGTTGCTGCTGCTGTAGCTAAGTTTGTCACTAAAAACATGCTACCAATTTTGATTGTTGAATCCAATTCCTTACGTGATTTGATGGCTTTGGTGGAGCCACAATATCGTCCTCCATGCTGTCAGACGATGCGCGTCTATACGTTATGGTATGTAATGAATATCTTTTATTCGCAAGAGGCATTCACTAACTTGCATTATAAGAATATATTTCTTGTAATTTCAGTGTAGGACAAAAACCGATAATCGGTTTAAAATCAGATTTCTACAAACGATAATCGGTTTTGGAAAAAAACCGATATTAACATCCTTAGTGCAGACCCATGCAAACAACATTAGAAATTTTGATTGATCTGATGACATCAACAGGAAACGTGACTTAACAGTGCATACATTCAGATCTACATTCATTGCTGGACCTTTAATATTTTGGCAGTTTTATTGTCAGTTTTGTTTTGAAATGTGAGCTAGTTTCAGAGTGGACTTATTAACATATAAAGCTGATGATATTTACTGATAATGTTTGAAAGGTATAACATTATGTTGAAATGAAGTATAAAAAATAACCTCACCTGATAGCACACAGTAAAACACTTTACCCAAAATTGCCATTTACTACATTATGCATATGAACTTGTTATCTACATTAATCAGAAGATTTTAAGTGTTGAAAAAAGAATGGCACCTCCAGCACGGCCTTAACCTATGCTATCTACCAGTGGAACAAGGAATGGTGATCTGTTTCCATATTACCATAACCGATGCTATCTACCAGTGGAACAAGGAATGGTAATCTGTTTCCATATTACCATAACCTATGCTATCTACCAGTGGAACAAGGAATGGTGATCTGTTTCCATATTACCATAACCGATGCTATCTACCAGTGGAACAAGGAATGATGATCTGTTTCCATATTACCATAACCGATGCTATCTACCAGTGGAACAAGGAATGGTAATCTGTTTCCATATTACCATAACCGATGCTATCTACCAGTGGAACAAGGAATGGTAATCTGTTTCCATATTACCATAACCGATGCTATCTACCAGTGGAACAAGGAATGGTAATCTGTTTCCATATTACCATAACCGATGCTATCTACCAGTGGAACAAGGAATGGTAATCTGTTTCCATATTACCATAACCGATGCTATCTACCAGTGGAACAAGGAATGGTGATCTGTTTCCATATTACCATAACCTATGCTATCTACCAGTGGAACAAGGAATGGTGATCTGTTTCCATATTACCATAACCGATGCTATCTACCAGTGGAACAAGGAATGGTGATCTGTTTCCATATTACCATAACCGATGCTACCTACCAGTTGAACAAGGAATGGTGATCTGCTTCCATATTACCATAACCTATGCTATTTTCCACTGGGACATGGAATGGTGATCTGTTTCCATATTGCCAAAACATGTGCATCCATCATGGAACAGTCTACCCAGCCAGTATTGACAGCACACTTATGTCCAACCTGAACTATTATTAGACATTCCTGACCATTACCTTATACAAAACTTGGTACTGGCTGTGGTGATGTTTTTATGTTTTGCTCATACCTGACTTTGGCAGCAGAAATCATCTTGTCCAAGACCATGTCTCCAGCTCTGGTGTAGCTTCGACCCACATCATCAGCTGGGTGTGGTAATTTTTATTTTCAGTGCTTCCTGTTTCAGAGCACTGTTTCCATTGCTTGCTCGCATCTTGTGCAGCCCCATGGGTGTCCAGTATAAGAAGCATTAGATTTGGTGAATATTTTTCCTCCATACTGTCCTGTACTGAACTCATGGTAGCATCATTCACCAGGCAGGATCATCACTGATCTTGACTCTTGTCACAACACATAATCGCTATGGTGGTATGCCTTTTAGCTTGAGAAGGTTGGATTTGTGAGATAGTAGATGATTTTTTAACATATTATGATTGGATAAGTATGTTTTACAAATATAAATTTTTATTTTCCAAACCCTTTGATAGATAAGAATGTAACATGTTTATTTACTAAAATAAATTATTTCCGAAACCCTTGAATAATATAACATGTATTACTAAAATATATTAGTATGTTCTACATAACGTAAATTATTATTTCCCAAACCCCATGTTGCATAAGTATTATCAATGAAACATGTTTAACATAAGTAAATTATTATTTCCCAAACCCTTGGATGGATTTCTTCATCATTTGGATGAATCATGATAATGCTAAGACAATTCAACCTGCAGCATGCTTTCTTACTATTTTGATCTTAGGCTATTACCTCACATTTTCCAACAATACTTGGATTGTGGGAATGCCATGCAATTCCTGTCCATGTTATTTTGTAGATATTGGTATCATGCAGTTAAAGAGCAATTTCAAATCAACAATCAATTTCTGGCCTAAAGGGAGATAAGTTTTCAAATATTTAGTGATAGACATGTCAATGAAATAATTTCTCACTTACAGGCACATGTTTTTATTGCAGTCAAATTTTATCACATAATCTTGGATTTTTTTTATCGGGATGTGTATTGTAGATGTTATTAAGTGGAGTGTTTGTCAGATTCTTACGCAAGCCATTTTGCATCTGATTCTAATGCACTGCTTATTCACTGATGTTCCATTTCCTTTCATGAATGTTCTTTTCTCAGTTACAGATAGCTAGGAATTTTATGTAGCTAAAATTAGTATAAAGTTAAGAAATAATCTTATTTAACTATTGGACCTATCAGATAAATTGGATTATGATTCAAGTCCAAAAATTATCTTTCAGCCCTACAAAAGATCTGTTCCTTAAGGCTTTTGCAGCATTGCTAAATTCATCAGAAAAGTAACATTTTAGATTTCAGCTTTCTTTTTAATACCTATAAACTGCTATGCATGGTTCTTGTGTATTTCTGAATTTATCTTTTGATTTTTTTGTTTTCTTTTCTAAGTATATAATATTCTACATTTTCCCTTTATGTATTATGCATTATCTTTGTCCATATGAAATAGGCATGATAGTGCTATCAAAAACTGTTACATGTCTAGTGGAGTCGTTTTCTTTAAATATATATCCAAGGTATTTGAGACTTGCAAATAGTCTCCCATCTGTAATCACATTTAGATTCAATTTTTCAGGGAATTTTTTTTATTGTAAAACTGTATTCATGATTCAACTAGAACATGGATCATCTGAATTTATCCTTGACCTGCCAAGGTTTGTTCCCTTCATGTGAATTATTTGAATCATTGCATAATTTAAATTACTATTGATGGTGTTTATATCAAAGAGTAGCCAATGAAAAATGTTTAGCATCCTAATAAATAGCTTGCACAATACTGGGAGGTGGGGGTCAAAGCTGAGTTTGATTATTTCAAAAAGGTCATCCTTGGTTCATGTACCTGACATAAGGAACATGAGATGTCAGACTGGAAAATGCCAATTAGGCCAAGGTCTAGAAAGCATTTATTGTGTTTCTGTATTATTACAATTTACATCATTAATACACTTTATTTCTACAAATGCTTACTCATCAGTAATACGTTTGATTGCTACAAATGAATACTCATCAGAAATACATTTTAATGCTACAAAAGTTTACTCATCAGTAATACATTTGATTGCTACAAAAGAATACTCATCAGAAATACATTTTAATGCTACAAAAGTTTACTCATCAGTAATACATTTGATTGCTACAAAAGAATACTCATCAGTAATACATTTTGCTACAAAAGAATACTCATCAGTAATACATTTTAATGCTACAAAAGTTTACTCATCAGTAATACATTTGATTGCTACAAAAGAATACTCATCAGAAATACATTTTAATGCTACAAAAGTTTACTCATCAGTAATACATTTGATTGCTACAAAAGAATACTCTTCAGAAATACATTTTAATGCTACAAAAGTTTACTCATCAGTAATACATTTTATTGCTACAACAGAATACTCATCGGTAATACATTTGATTGCTACAAAAATTTACTCATCAGTAATACATTTGATTGCTAAAAGTGTACTCAACCAGTAATACATTTTATAATTGCTTTACTTAGAGAAAATGTGGTCTATGTAAAACATTTATGTAGGCAGAATTTATATTTAAAAAAATTAAATACCTTTTCACAAATACTCAAGCATTATCCATTGTGGCATTGCATATAATTACCAGACACTTTGTTATTATTTTCATACTTGATCGCAATCTAATTGATGCACTTTGGGAGGCTTTTAGGAAAAAAATGACAAAGTTGGCATCTGAATAACCAAACAATATAGAGATGTTTCTCAATCCTTTCACATGAAAATTAAATTGTATGAAATGTATGATAATATTAGCGATAACAAATTTCTGAGACCCAGCTACAAAATGTGGGCAAACAGTGATATTCTTATCCTGACATCTGTCCAACCAGCCATTCATTTTCGAGTGCAAACATGGTTTTAATTAGTGTCTGGATAAGTATCCTGGTGAGTAAAGTACCATCCCATCAAAATAAGGTCACTATTACATAAGTTTCAGGGGCCCCGAGTGGTCTAAAGCACTTTCTGTTACGGATCACTGCTGTCTCACCTGTCTGTGTGGGTTCGAGTCTAAGATTCGGTTAATGTAGTTATGTGAGAAAGCTTGCCAGTAGCTTCTCGTGGGTCGTGGTTCTTTCTGGGGGTTCTCTCGGGTTCTTCCTGCACCAATAATACTGGCCGCCATGTATATTCTATTGTGTGCTGAAAAATGACGTTAAACCCTACAAGAATAACAACAACATAAGTTTCAGTGATTTTGGCTACATTTTATACTTAAGTCATTTTTTGCGCATTGTGTGCCACAGAATAATGCTGTTTTGTTTGTGTCTTGGTAGAGTGCCACCAACTTGAGATCACTGTTAGCCATACTTCTTGCCAGACTTACTTGATTTATGTTTTGCACTAAATTATTATGGTCTATATTTTTGCATTATTGATGAGACCTGGCAACTGTGTAGTCCATTTCACATTAATACCATTTAGTCCCTACAGCGGTGTAGTCCATTTCACATTAATACCATTTAGTCCCTACAGCAGTGTAGTCCATTTCACATTAATACCATTTAGTCCCTACAGCGGTGTAGTCCATTTCACATTAATACCATTTAGTCCCTACAGCAGTGTAGTCCATTTCACATTAATACCATTTAGTCCCTACAGTGGTGTAGTCCATTTCACATTAATACCATTTAGTCCCAACAGCGGTGTAGTCCATTTCACATTAATACCATTTAGTCCCTACAGCGGTGTAGTCCATTTCACATTAATACCATTTAGTCCCTACAGCAGTGTAGTCCATTTCAAAATAATACTATTTATTGCCAGGTCCATTTAAATTGATTCATTCTTTTCAATACAAGTAGTTTTTTTGTCATCCATACTGAGAGACGTTTTTATATAGTAGTCATAGTTGATAAATGCATGAGAAAGTAAACTTACACCAGATTTTGAAATGTGATGAAGCTCATAAAAACAAAATCTCACCAGCTGTGAGTTGATTTTTTTTCCACATTCTGTACCATAATTTTATTTAACTCTGATAAAAACCAAAACTCAAGACAGTTTAAATTTCTTTCATTGTATAAATTTAATCCAGCACATCCTTCATTTGAGATCCACCATTATAACACTGCTCCTGTTATTACACGGATCTTGAATTCCATTTCATTATTCAGCTGTGGAATTACTTAATGTATTTTACTATAAGGTGGTCTCTCTGTAAGCCAGTACACTTAATGCTTTTGAGGGATGGTGTTATAATGTAGTTCAGTATACTGGTAAGATGGTCTCTCTGTAAGCTAATTTGCTTAATGCCTTCAATGGACGGTGTTATAATGTATTTCAATATACCGGTAAGATGGTCTCTCTGTAGGCCAGTACATTTAACCCTTTGAACCCGACAGGCCGGTTTACCAGCTGGTTGTAACGGTGTATATACCCGAAAGGCCGGTATACCAACCTATCTATCTACCGTCATAACCCGACAGGCCGGTATCCCGGCCTGTGTTATGTTATTCGCTAGATGGTCAGTGAAATATAGATCTTGCATGAATGGTACAACATGAACAAAATTTTGAGACAGTTTGTTACATAGTCATAGTAATAAAAAGCATTTTATAAGCATGTTTGAAAAGAGACAATTTATATTTGCTGTTATATCATAGTAGATTATCATTCTAAGGCATACCGTATTTACCGTATGTTTTCGGACACCATTTTTTTGGGGGAAAAATCATATTTAAATGCCTTGTAAGTTTTCGGACGTTGCTCCGCTATAATTGTTTCTACAATTTATGTTTTCGGACACAATCTTGGATGATCTGCTTCGTCGTTTTAATGTAAAATTTACAGCGTGTTTGCCGTTAATTTAACTGATACAAAGTTCGCTTCATTTGGTCGCCAATTATTTAATGCGATCATTAACGTCCATGAACTAATATAATTTAAAATTATTAATTACATGTAATTCGGGATAGTGACAACACCTGCTGCATTAGTCGGACGTGTTACACGAGCTCTAAAGTGTATATCAACAATGGATTGTCTTGTTAAATCAAGATGTTTCAACGAAAAGTAACAGATCGGATATAGATTTCTCAAATCATATTGTGATATTTGCAGACCGGTATCGACATTTTGATTGCGTCACATATATGACAACATACGATGATACACGCGTGCTATTTTATTTTGATCAGACTCGTCATCTAGAGCAGCTTTCTTCGTAGGCGGTTGTTTTTGTGATGCTTCCTCAGAATCATTAATTCGAAGTCGCTTCTGTGGATGGCCTGCTGGTCTCTTTGAAAACGATTTTGGCAAGGGCGAGTCCCTCCAAGAACTAGGCAGTGCCTCCTCACTTGTTGCATAACGTATGATAAACTTATTCATCAAATTTATTACAGTACTAACAATATTATGTTTCACAACGATAGCTATCCAGTATACTAACTTTTGTATGTGGTGGGTATTTTATTTATACTTTTTATTTTAATAGTTTGATTCAGCTAACAAAAATATGATTGGTTGTCAGTATAGACATTGTTACACACGAAACCACTTCATACAGGTGTGACAGTTATGGCTTTGATTAGAAACCATGACCCCTGCTTTATATCATTAAACAATACATCAGAGTCGGTATGGATTAGTAAAATTCCAACAAAACAAACCCCTTATCCCTGAGGCATTATATACAAAGGTTTAAACATAGTTATTGTTCTACAGGTAATAAACCTCTTGGTAGACGATATATTTGATTGTGGGTGCTAAATGTTAGGTACATCGTGTACTCTTTTAATAAAATCCAGCTGGCTGCTTTTTATTTCCGAACACATCTGTCAAAGAAATCCCACCAGTTATATTATTAACAATTAACACCCAGACACTTTGAAATCTCTGACATGCATCACTACAATCTTCGAGCAGTAGATCATTTTCAGCCGGCAAGCTTTGCTCATTTTAATCTACCCTCGGCTAGGTGGAAAAAAAAGAAGAGAGAACCACAACAAATGCATCACCTTTATTTAAAACAAATATCAACATATTAATCACGCTGACTCGTATATTGCAAATTGCTTTTTATTTTTACCCTTCGTAGGCGTACATACAACACTCACCCCATTTGGAGCCTCTCACCCTTGGTGCTCTAAGAATAGCCATCATACATGTACCGGTGTTTCGACTCGCGATACTAAAATGTTTCTGCCCAAAATATCTTAAGAATTATAACTGCAAAATCTTTTTATTTAGTTTGTATTAATATCTTAATTACACAGAAATAAAGCTTGCGTGCATTTGTAATGTAGATTTTAATGATCATTAGCAGAAGGTTAAACTGGATTGCAAGATTACTATGTTAATATGGCGGTTCTTTCGGAAAATACGTACACAATCGTGGCTCTAATACATGTATGGCTTTGTTTTCTGGTGGATGGACATGTATCAAATTGACAAAATAGGCAAGTAATGCCAATTTTTCATTAATTATCCTTTCCGTGGTGTTAGACAAAATACTTGTTTTACTTCATGGCAGCACGTTGTCATGTGAGCTAACGGTAACTTCGTTACGGACGGGTAGGGGGGGGGGGCGGCATAATTCTATCTTCACTTGTATGTTTTCGGACACCTAATCAAAGAATTTAATATGTATTCGGACAACAAAAAAAGTAATTATTTGTTGCAGTCCGAAAACATACGGTAAATACGGGTAATATTACTTTTATTTTGCAAAATTTTACTTTTTATAAAATTGTCGAAAATTGCCGGGGAGGCTAGGGTTATTGTGCCAAAATATGGGGAAGATTAGGGTTCAAAGGGTTAATGCATTTGATGGACAGTATGTATTTCAATATCTTGGTAAGATGGTCTCTCTGTAAACTAATATGCCTAATGCCTTCAATAGACAGTGTTATAATGTATGCTGGTAAGATGGTCTCTCTGTAAACTAATATGCCTAATGCCTTCAATAGACAGTGTTATAATGTATGCTGGTAAGATGGTCTCTCTGTAAACTAATATGTCTAATGCCTTCAATAGACAGTGTTATAATGTATGCTGGTAAGATGGTCTCTCTCTAAACTAATATGTCTAATGCCTTCAATAGACAGTGTTATAATGTATGCTGGTAAGATGGTCTCTCTGTAAACTAATATGCCTAATGCCTTCAATAGACAGTGTTATAATGTATGCTGGTAAGATGGTCTCTCTGTAAACTAATATGCCTAATGCCTTCAATAGACAGTGTTATAATGTATGCTGGTAAGATGGTCTCTCTGTAAACTAATATGTCTAATGCCTTCAATAGACAGTGTTATAATGTATGCTGGTAAGATGGTCTCTCTGTAAACTAATATGTCTAATGCCTTCAGTAGACAGTGTTATAATGTATGCTGGTAAGATGGTCTCTCTGTAAACTAATATGCCTAATGCCTTCAATAGACAGTGTTATAATGTATGCTGGTAAGATGGTCTCTCTGTAAACTAATATGTCTAATGCCTTCAATAGACAGTGTTATAATGTATGCTGGTAAGATGGTCTCTCTGTAAACTAATATGTCTAATGCCTTCAATAGACAGTGTTATAATGTATGCTGATAAGATGGTCTCTCTGTAAACTAATATGTCTAATGCCTTCAATAGACAGTGTTATAATGTATGCTGGTAAGATGGTCTCTCTGTAAACTAATATGTCTAATGCCTTCAATAGACAGTGTTATAATGTATGCTGGTAAGATGGTCTCTCTGTAAACTAATATGTCTAATGCCTTCAATAGACAGTGTTATAGTGTATGCTGGTAAGATGGTCTCTCTGTAAACTAATATGCCTAATGCCTTCAATAGACAGTGTTATAATGTATGCTGGTAAGATGGTCTCTCTGTAAACTAATATGCCTAATGCCTTCAATAGACAGTGTTATAATGTATGCTGGTAAGATGGTCTCTCTGTAAACTAATATGCCTAATGCCTTCAATAGACAGTGTTATAATGCATGCTGGTAAGATGGTCTCTCTGTAAACTAATATGCCTAATGCCTTCAATAGACAGTGTTATAATGTATGCTGGTAAGATGGTCTCTCTGTAAACTAATATGCCTAATGCCTTCAATAGACAGTGTTATAATGTATGCTGGTAAGATGGTCTCTCTGTAAACTAATATGCCTAATGCCTTCAATAGACAGTGTTATAATGTATGCTGGTAAGATGGTCTCTCTGTAAACTAATATGCCTAATGCCTTCAATAGACAGTGTTATAATGTATGCTGGTAAGATGGTCTCTCTGTAAACTAATATGCTTAATGCCTTTGATGGAGAGTGTTATAGTGTACTTCAGTATGTTGGTAAAATGGTCTGTCTGTAAGCTATATGCTTAATGCCTTTGATGGAGAGTGTTATAGTGTACTTCAGTATGTTGGTAAAATGGTCTGTCTGTAAGCTATATGCTTAATGCCTTAGATGGAGAGTGTTATAGTGCAGTTCAGTATGCCAGTAAAATGGTCTGTCTGTAAGCTAGTGTATGAATCTATCTCAAACCATATTGTTATACAGTTCTGTATGAAGCTATCTCAGACCATCTTGATATGTAGTACTGTAAGAATCTATCTCAAACCATCTTGCTATGTAGTACTGTATGAATCCATCTCATACCATATTGCTATGTAGTACTGTATGAATCCATCTCAAACCATCTTGCTATGTAGTACTGTATGAATCCATCTCAAACCATCTTGCAGTATAGTACTGTATGAATCCATCTCATACCATCTTGCTATGTAGTACTGTATGAATCCATCTCAAACCATCTTGCAGTATAGTTCTGTATGAATCCATCTCAAACCATCTTGCTATATAGTACTGTATGAATCCATCTCATACCATCTTGCTATGTAGTACTGTATGAAACCATCTCATACCATCTTGCTATGTAGTACTGTATGAATCCATCTCAAACCATCTTGCAGTATAGTACTGTATGAATCCATCTCAAACCATCTTGCTGTGTAGTACTGTATGAATCCATCTCATACCATCTTGCTATGTAGTACTGTATGAATCCATCTCATACCATCTTGCTATGTAGTACTGTATGAATCCATCTCAAACCATCTTGCTGTGTAGTACTGTATGAATCCATCTCATACCATCTTGCTATGTAGTACTGTATGAATCCATCTCAAACCATCTTGCTATGTAGTACTGTATGAATCCATCTCAAACCATCTTGCAGTATAGTACTGTATGAATCCATCTCAAAGCATCTTGCTATGTAGTACTGTATGAATCCATCTCATACCATCTTGCTATGTAGTACTGTATGAATCCATCTCAAACCATCTTGCAGTATAGTACTGTATGAATCCATCTCAAACCATCTTGCTATGTAGTACTGTATGAATCCATCTCATACCATCTTGCTATGTAGTACTGTATGAAACCATCTCATACCATCTTGCTATGTAGTACTGTATGAATCCATCTCAAACCATCTTGCTGTGTAGTACTGTATGAATCCATCTCATACCATCTTGCTATGTAGTACTGTAAGAATCCATCTCAAACCATCTTGCAGTAAAGTACTGTATGAATCCATCTCAAACCATCTTGCTATGTAGTACTGTATGAATCCATCTCATACCATCTTGCTATGTAGTACTGTATGAAACCATCTCATACCATCTTGCTATGTAGTACTGTATGAATCCATCTCAAACCATCTTGCTATGTAGTACTGTATGAATCCATCTCATACCATCTTGATATGTAGTACTGTATGATCCATCTCAAACCATCTTGCTGTGTAGTACTGTATGAATCCATCTCAAACCATCTTGCTGTGTAGTACTGTATGAATCCATCTCAAACCATCTTGCTATGTAGTACTGTATGAATCCATCTCATACCATCTTGCTATGTAGTACTGTATGAATCCATCTCAAACCATCTTGCAGTATAGTACTGTATGAATCCATCTCAAACCATCTTGCTATGTAGTACTGTATGAATCCATCTCATACCATCTTGATATGTAGTACTGTATGATCCATCTCAAACCATCTTGCTGTGTAGTACTGTATGAATCCGTCTCAAACCATCTTGCTGTGTAGTACTGTATGAATCCATCTCAAACCATCTTGCTATGTAGTACTGTATGAATCCATCTCATACCATCTTGCTATGTAGTACTGTATGAATCCATCTCAAACCATCTTGCAGTATAGTACTGTATGAATCCATCTCAAACCATCTTGCTATGTAGTACTGTATGAATCCATCTCAAACCATCTTGCTGTGTAGTACTGTATGAATCCATCTCAAACCATCTTGCTATGTAGTACTGTATGAATCCATCTCATACCATCTTGCTATGTAGTACTGTATGAATCCATCTCAAACCATCTTGCAGTATAGTACTGTATGAATCCATCTCAAACCATCTTGCTGTGTAGTACTGTATGAATCCATCTCAAACCATCTTGCTGTGTAGTACTGTATGAATCCATCTCAAACCATCTTGCTGTGTAGTACTGTATGAATCCATCTCAAACCATCTTGCTGTGTAGTACTGTATGAAACCATCTCATACCATCTTGCTATGTAGTACTGTATGAATCCATCTCAAACCATCTTGCTATGTAGTACTGTATGAATCCATCTCATACCATCTTGATATGTAGTACTGTATGAATCCATCTCAAACCATCTTGCTGTGTAGTACTGTATGAATCCATCTCAAACCATCTTGCAGTATAGTACTGTATGAATCCATCTCAAACCATCTTGCTGTGTAGTACTGTATGAATCCATCTCAAACCATCTTGCTGTGTAGTACTGTATGAATCCATCTCAAACCATCTTGCTATGTAGTACTGTATGAATCCATCTCATAACATCTTGCTATGTAGTACTGTATGAATCCATCTCAAACCATCTTGCAGTATAGTACTGTATGAATCCATCTCAAACCATCTTGCTGTGTAGTACTGTATGAATCCATCTCAAACCATCTTGCTGTGTAGTACTGTATGAATCCATCTCAAACCATCTTGCTGTGTAGTACTGTATGAATCCATCTCATACCATCTTGCTATGTAGTACTGTATGAATCCATCTCAAACCATCTTGCAGTATAGTACTGTATGAATCCATCTCAAACCATCTTGCTGTGTAGTACTGTATGAATCCATCTCAAACCATCTTGCTGTGTAGTACTGTATGAATCTATCTCGAACCATGTTGCTGTTGAGTACTATATGAATTCATGGGAAACCATCATCATTGGGCTGGGCATCAGCATTGTCATAATGAATTTAAATGAACTTAATTATTTTACTTTGATATTTGGATACAATTTATCGTAGTATAGGATCTGTGGAACTAAATAAGTGTAATTCAGTTGTCAGTAATACATTTTGTGACCATTGCTTATGCTTTCCATCAGTTAAATCCTCTGTCTTGAGCAGTCTGCAAGTATTGCTGGTAAGGCTAAAGTTTCTGCCATCCGCAGTAATTTGTAATTTTCTACGATACCGGAAGTGGACAAGGTATTAAGGGAGCATGGTACAGTTCTTTTAAAATAGTATATGAGTCATTGTTGTTGTGGTTTTTAACGCCATTTTTCAGCACGCGATAAGCTATACATGGCAGTCAGTATTAATGGTAGAAAAAGAACCCAGGAAAACCCCCAGAAAGATCCACCAACCCATGAAAAGCTGCTGGCAAGCTTTCTTACATATCCACATTCGCCGAATCTGAGACTCAAACCCACACAGACAGAGGTAAGATGGCATTGATCCGTATTGGAAAGTGCTTTAGACCACTCGGCCACTCGGGTACCCCTTGTATGAATCATGAAAGATAGATAAATTTTAATAGCTTGAACTTGATTCGTGTTGTTTTTATCATAAAAGTCAGAAGTCATGGCAAAAAGTTTGATGTATGGTAAGATTTATTAAATTTATGTATACATACACCTTAGTCAGCCTACAGTCAATTTGTGTATACATATGTCCTAGTCAGCCTACAGTCAATTTGTGTATACATATGCCCTAGTCAGCCTACAGTCAATTTGTGTATACATATGCCCTAGTCAGCCTTCATTAAATTTGTGTATACATATGCTCTAGTCAGCCTTCATTAAATTTGTGTATACATATGCCCTAGTCAGCCTTCATTAAATTTGTGTATACATATGCCCAAGTCAGCCTACAGTCAATTTGTGTATACATATGTCCTAGTCAGCCTACAGTCAATTTATGTATACATATGCCCTAGTCAGCCTACAGTCAATTTGTGTATACATATGTCCTAGTCAGCCTACAGTCAATTTGTGTATACATATGCCCTAGTCAGCCTACAGTCAATTTGTGTATACATATGTCCTAGTCAGCCTACAGTCAATTTGTGTATACATATGTCCTAGTCAGCCTACAGTCAATTTGTGTATACATATGCCCTAGTCAGCCTTCATTAAATTTGTGTATACATATGCCCTAGTCAGCCTACAGTCAATTTGTGTATACATATGTCCTAGTCAGCCTACAGTCAATTTGTGTATACATATGCCCTAGTCAGCCTTCATTTAATTTGCGTATACATATGCCCTAGTCAGCCTACAGTCAATTTGTGTATACATATGCCCTAGTCAGCCTACAGTCAATTTGTGTATACATATGCCCTAATCAGCCTACAGTCAATTTGTGTATACATATGTTCTAATCAGCCTACAGTCAATTTGTGTATACATTTGCCCTAGTCATAATACATTTCAGTTTATGTATACATATGTCCTAGTCAGCCTACAGTCAATTTGTGTATACATATGTCCTAGCAGCCTACAGTCAATTTGTGTATACATACACCTTAGTCAGCATAGTCAATTTATGTATACATTTGCCCTAGTCATAATACATTTCAGTTTATGTATACATATGTCCTAGTCAGCATACCTTCATTTTTTATACATATGTCCTAATCAGCCTACAGCATGCTTCTTTAATTTGCATTTATGTATTTTGTTCCTCTCTGCTATCCTTTCAGTTTTTCTGCCATGCCCAATTCAGGTGTTGGAAACCCATTGGCACCAAATTCTCTTGGCACGGGTCTCTCTACCAACAATAATTCCTCAACGCTAAGCCCGAATCCTCCCCTTAGACCAAGTGCACCACCTGCTATACAAGTCACAGCAGCCACTCCTATTACTGAGAAAAAACAAGCTCGAGTACTATATGATTATGATGCCGCTGATAGTTCTGAATTAACATTACTGGCAGATGAGGTACAGTTTGATGGTATTACCACCTACCCCCAATCTCCCATGCTTTCATGACAAAACCATATTGTGAAAGTTTTGAAGATTAAGTTGTAAATGTACAAGCATTTCAAGCTTGAAATTGGCAGGTTGTCCACTTTACTGGCATTGCTTGTAAAAGTACAGCTTTCAGAAATGGTAAAGTGTTTATATAACTTTTTTCTTTAAAAATTGGTTGGAACCTAAGATGAAGATTTAGGCGAAAATCAGTTAAAATGGGGTTAATTAATAAGTTGTAGAGATGATGGGTGGGGTTAATTAATAGATTGTAGAGATGAAGGGGGGGGGGCAACATCAGAAGTGTTGTAGGGTTAATAGGTTGTAGAGACAATAGTAGAGATGATGGGCTGGGTTAATTAATAGGTTGTAGAGATGAAGGTGTGGGTGCAACATCAGAAGTGTTGTGGGGTTAATAGGTTGTAGAGATGAAGGTGTGTGGGGGCAACATCTGAAGTGTTATGAGGTTTATAAGATGTAGATATAATAGTAGAGATAAAGTGGGGTATCAACATCACAAGTCTTATGGGCTTTATAAGATGTAGAGACAATAGTAGAGGTGGAGGGGCAACATCAGTTAAAGTCTTGTTGGGTTTATAAGTTATAGAGATAAAGGTGTGGTGGTAACATGAGTTAAAGGCCTATATTTTTTATAAGTTGTAGAAAGGATAGTAGAATTTGGACTTAGGGAAACATGCTATTCTACTTGCTTTTTTCTTCACTGATCTGTACAAGATGTTTTGTAGATATAAGTGAATTAAAAGCATGTGAAATCAACAGAACAGTATAATTGCAAATTACGATTATTTTACTCAGATATACTGATGTATTATATTTACAAACTATATAATTTTTTATGTGGACATTCTAATACATTTACAAACTAAATATTATTTTACTCGGACATTCTAATATAATATATTTACAAACTAAATGTTATTTTACTCAGACATATTGATGTATTATATTTACATACAAACTAAATAATATTTTACTTGGTCATTCTAATATATATACAAACTAAATAATATTTTACTTGGTCATTCTAATATATATGCAAACTAAACATTTGAATAAGACATAATGATGTATTTACTAACTAAAGTTCTGGAACTAATAGCCCTATTAGGTGACTATATGGTATTTATGACTTACAAGTGACTGTGGTATTTATGACTTACATGTGACTATGTGGTATTTATGACTTACAAGTGACTATGTGGTATTTATGACTTACATGTGACTGTATATTATATTTATGGCTTACAAGTGACTTTATATGGTATTTATGACTTACAGGTGACTATGTGGTATTTAAGACTTACATGTGGCTATATATGGTATTTATGACTTACAAGTGACTTTATTGTATTTATGACTTACAAGTGACTTTATATGGTATTTATGACGTATAAGTGACTTTATTGTATTTATGACTTACAAGTGACTTTATATGATATTTATGACCTACAAGTGACTATATATGGTATTTATGACTTACAAGTGACTTTATTGTATTTATGACTTACAAGTGACTTTATATGGTATTTATGACGTATAAGTGACTTTATTGTATTTATGACTTACAAGTGACTATATATGATATTTATGACCTACAAGTGACTATATATGGTATTTATGACAATTCAATTCTCTGCATTCTTTTTTTTTTTACATGAATGTCTGTACAGACCATATTTGCAAAATTGTAAATTTCAAAAGAAAATCTCAATAAGAAATCTGCTGTCAGCATAGCATGCCAACCTGTCATGTACTCATCTCATCCCAAATTAGTGTTGTCAGAATAAGAAATCAGCTGTCAACATATTGGGATAGGATATCAACCTGTTATGTACTTGTCTCATTCTTTACTATTGACAGAATAAGCCATCAGATGTCAGAATAGCATGCCAACCTGTCATGTACTCATCTGATTCTTTAGTAGTATTGACAGAATAAGAAATCAGCTGACATCCTAGAATGCCAACCAGTTGTATGAACCCATCTCAATTTTTAGTAGCATTCTCGAGTATTAAGTAGCAGATGAATTTCTAAGTAAAATTAAAAAATTCTTTAATTTTAGACAAATTTACAATAAACAAACAGCTTTTAGTAATTTTTAATAGACATATGAGTTTTTTTTATTTGGTATGATTCTTGTTAAAGTAAGTATACATTGCAGTTTGATTCAGTATTTTTTTCCTAACTAATTTGTTTTGTATAATATATATGTATTTAGTACTTTTGATAAGTTCTTAAGATTCATTTACAACATTTTAGAATTTATACCTAAATTTATTAAATTGGTTGAACAGAATGTATGAAATTTTAGGACTGTTAAATATAAACATTTATTAATTAATATGTTTGATTTCCAAACCAGGCCCTTCCACCATTAAAGTTTGATTCAGCCTTTCATTGCTTATTTAAAATGGATTTTAAGTTTATCAATGCAGCCTTTTGATTGTTAATATCATTTTTAAGTATGATTTCGAATTAAGAGAAGTTAGTTGATAGAAAAGTCAGACTGGGTCAGCTGCCATGCTGTGTCCTTAAGAATTAATTTTACTGTCTTTAATCAACAAAAGCCATTATCAAAATCACCTTAAAGTGACCTTAGCCCATCTTACTGTATGTCACTAATGCACAAGTTTCTGTTCATTCAAACAGTATTTAACACTGAAGAACATAGAACATAACATATAATTTAAAGCTTAATCAAATAAAAAGATAAAACAGTTATAATTTTGCATACAGCTTAATCAAATATAAAGACAAAAACACAGGTCTCAAGTTGCACAAATCTTAATCAGTTAAAACAACAAAAATACGGGTCTAATGTTGCATAAAGCTTAATCAAATAAAAGGAAAAAAGTCTTAACTTTGCAGATAGCTTCATTGGTAAAAAAAAGACAAAAATACGGGTCTGATGTTGCATAAAGCTTAATCAAGTAAAA
Organism: Unio pictorum; assembly: GCA_030141615.1. Classification (NCBI taxonomy): domain Eukaryota; kingdom Metazoa; phylum Mollusca; class Bivalvia; order Unionida; family Unionidae; genus Unio; species Unio pictorum. The sequence continues at coordinate 182,682 of JARLTB010000441.1, forward strand.
AGACAAAAACACAGGTCTAATGTTGCATAAAGCTTAATCAAGTAAAAAGAGAAAAACATGGGTCTGATGTTGCATAAAGCATAATCGGATGAAAAGACAAAAACACGGGTCTGATGTTGCATAAAGCTTAATCAAGTAAAAAGACAAAAACACGGGTCTAATGTTGCATAAAGCTTAATCAAGTAAAAAGACAAAAACACAGGTCTAATGTTGCATAAAGCTTAATCAAGTAAAAAGACAAAAACACGGGTCTAATGTTGCATAAAGCTTAATCAAGTAAAAAGACAAAAATACAGGTCTGATGTTGCATAAAGCTTAATCAAGTAAAAAGACAAAAATACAGGTCTGATGTTGCATAAAGCTTAATCAAGTAAAAAGAGAAAAACATGGGTCTGATGTTGCATAAAGCTTAATCAAGTAAAAAGAGAAAAACATGGGTCTGATGTTGCATAAAGCTTAATCAAGTAAAAAGAGAAAAACATGGGTCTGATGTTGCATAAAGCTTAATCAAGTAAAAAGACAAAAACACGGGTCTGATGTTGCATAAAGCTTAATCAAGTAAAAAGACAAAAACGCTGGTCTGATGTTGCATAAGTTTTGTTTTAAAAAGACCAAAACATGGGTGTAATGTTGCATAAAGCTTAATTGGTAAAAAAGTAAGAAACACTGGTGCAATGATGCATAAAGCTTAAAAGGATAAAAAGACTAAAACACAATTCTGATGTTGCATAATGCTTAATTGGTAAAAAAGACAAAAACATAGGTGTAATGTTGCATAGAGCTTCATCAGATAAAAAAGCAAAAAAACACAAGTCTAATGTTGCATAAAGCTTAATCAGATAAAAAGACAACAGCATGGGTCTGATGTTGCATAAAGCTTAATCAAATCAATTATGGTGTGTGTTTGGGAATTTTGGACTTTTATTGAGAATATATAAACAAATATATTTGTCTTTTATTTGATTATGTACATTACAGTATGGCGTGTGTGAATTTCAGAGCCTTATTGAGAATTCGTGAGATTTAAAAATTGTAGCATAATAGATAATGTTTCACAACGTAAAATATTTTTTTTTTCTCTTGAATAAAACAAAATTAACTTTATTTTTCAGTTAATCACAGTTTATAAATTACCAGGCATGGACCCAGACTGGTATATTGCTGAAAGGGGAGCACACAAAGGAAAAGTTCCAGCTACGTATTTAGAAGTAATTGAGTGAAACCGAATTTGTATCATAAACAGAAGTGATTTGTTACTCTAGCAGTGAGCAAAAGATTTGTATACTTTTTTGGGACTTACTTGTTTGATATACGATCTCTCTTGTCAGCAGTGGCATTAAATATTGCAATTGTAACCATTTTTTCCTATTATCTTCCTTGTGGTATCTTAAAGTGTGGCAGTAAATGTCACCAGTTTGGTCAAAGCTTGATTGCATCATGAGTAGTTGATATACTAAAATCTTATGTTGTACACTTGATGATGTTACCAAGCATGCTGCAAGATATTCTGATGACTCGGCAGTTAGAATTCATAAAGTATACAAGGTAATTGAACAAGTATTTACTTTCGCATAAAGAAGTTAACATTCCAAAATTTCAGATACCCCGTTTCAAAAATATAGGCTTTAAGAGCTGGTTACGGCATATCCTAACGTACCTATACAAAAGTGGTATAAGCAAACGATGACACTATAAATAATTAGATGGTATAATTATTGGATGTAATGCAATACTGGTACAAATTTGACCAAAACAAATTGAAAATGGTTAAAAAAAACAATTATTTGTTGTTCTTAACGCAAACACCGTGAGTGGTCTATGGTATACACTCAATTATAAGTACAGTTAAAGTCACAAAATGATAGACCCCGATCATCTGTATCATAATGCACTAGTGGATCATTGTCTTTAAAGTAACCATACCCCCAAGAAACTGCAAAGACCCAGATCTGTCTGTGCATTATCAGACAGTTTGCAATTGTGGAGTCAACTTGTAAGAAAGTATTTATTGAAATTGTATTGGTCAGTTGTAGAATCAACTTGTAGGAAGGGATTTACAGCAATTTTATTTGTAAATCCTTTCTCTAAGACAGGTGTATATACATTTTGAAATCGCAATACATGTATTATTTTACAGTTTTCAAAAAGATACTATAATACTTCAGATACTTGTAAAAGGTGTCAGTATTTCAGCAAATGACAGGAAACATGTTTCTATTGAATTTTATGTAAATTAGTGACCCATGTAATTGACATTACAAATTCTAAATTTTTATACACAATGCAGTTGATTCTTAGAAGACACGAAGGATTATTCATTGTATATTACATGATTTATTCCAGGATTAATGTAGTGTTTAATGTTCAAAGGGGTAATACGTCTAAAGAAGGTGTCTTTGACAACATGTTTAAATTGGGTGTCTTGTAGGAAATATGTATATATTGGGTGAACTTCTATGAAACGTAATGTCTAAATTGTGTCTTGTAAGACACTGTCTGAATTGAGTATCTAATAGAACACTATGTCTGAACTGGGTGTCTTGTAAAACACACCATGTCAAAATTAGGTGTCTTGTATAACACACTGTTTAAATTAGGTGTCTTGTAGAACACAATGTCTGCATTGGGTGTCTTGTAGGACACACTATGTCTGCATTGGGTATCTTGTAGGACACTGTCTAACTTTGGTGTCTTGTAAGGCATAATATGTCTAAATTGGGATTAGTTGGACACATGTCAACATTGGGTGTCTTGCATGACATGTGTCTAAATTGGGTGTCTTGTAGGACATACTATGTCTTGTTGGACCCATTTTACTGTATATAGTAACACCAAGAATGAAATAAACGTCATTGGGTATGACACATTTGTTAGAAGCAAGTGAGTTTCTTGTTAAGTGTATAGATTTCATAAATGTTCTAGGATGCATTGTTGTGGTTTAGTGATTACCATGCTGAATTTACATGGATTCCAATCTAAGCACCGGATCAGCATGGGTTGACAACCTGGTGTTTTCTTTGACAAGGCACTTGACTACCAATGAATTGGTCTCAAAAAGCCTACTTGAGTAGCCGTGCCGTACAACACAAAACAAACAAATGTTCTGATTCATTACTCATACAAACATTTTAATAGACTGTACCTTGAATAGTTTTATTGTTTTTTCTTTACATGAATAGATTGAGTAAGACAGTCTGACAGTCTTTTTTATTTTTGCTTGCATTTGTTAAAAGTTTTTCAAGAACATTTCAGGTAAATGTATGAAAAACAATGTTTTTTGTTGCAATGTATTTTACAGTGTGAAGTTTTGCTGTGAATGCAAATAATATTTTGTTATTACTTTTTTCCAGTGGAATTGTTTAGAGTTGTTTGTTGGGTACTGTACCTCACCAAGTTTGTTGGGTATTGCATCCTGCCAAGAGTTGTCTGTTGGGTACTTTTCTCCACCAAGAGTTGTTTGGTTGGTATTGTACTCCATGAAACAAGAGTGTGGTGCACAATTCCATGGATAAAGGCAGTCATATATTGAGTAAATCATGTGATGTCATGGCTTTTGAAGCAAGTATTAATTTCATAGTCAAGTTCTGAATCAAGTAATCTAAGGGAAATGTATAATGTCCCAAAAAAACAAGATCCATCTCATTAAGACAGCTGGAACTCAAATCTAATCATGTTATGTACTAAATTATTGTATGTGATCTTGGTAGTTATTTATGAATGGTGTATAGAGTAAATTGTACACTTGTAAGATATGTTTTATTTGAATATTTCATTAGAAGCTACCAGTGCCACAATATTTGTCTTACAATGCTTATTATTGTTTGCTGTCTTACAAATGCTGCTGTCTTTGTATAGTTAAACCCTGCAATAACACGAAAGTTAGGGTACAAAACATTGGATCACATTAATAGCATTGTTGCGTTAATGCTGGGTTTTACAGTATTTTAGTTTTTTCAGAGAAGAACTCATTAGCACATATTCATGTCTAATGTATATGATGATAATGGTATCAAAACTATTTACGATCATCCTGTCGTGGCATGCAGTTCATCCAAATGCATGTAATTCCATTGAAAATATGCACACACATTTACAATATTCAATAATTGTATCACAGATTGTTATGTCTGAATTCAACATCTGATATGTGGCATGAACAGAGTATTAACACTGCTTACTTGCTGTCTGATATCATACCGTCTGGGCCTGCCTTTAGTCCATATTACATGTAATTCCATTGCAAAAATTGTCACAGATCATTATGTAGTTGAATTCAGTGAGAAACATTAACAGCAATATTAGGTTAAGAAGGTCTAAGTATGTGTACAGTTCATTTTGTTCCAGGGTCTATGAATGATGTCTGTACAAATTTTATACTGCTAAACTTTTCTCATATAGCGTTTCCATGTACATTTACCCTTTGTAAATTTCCAGTAATTAACACCTGTGTGCCTATACCTTTGAACAACTGCAAAAAGAATAATTAACAATCAACACATGCGTTCAGCATGCATATAACATTAACTTCAGATTTTGTGAATATCGAAAGAAATGTGTGAAAACAACTATATATATCTTTGCTCAAACACCATCACGTGTAAAACCCTAGAGCTAAGTGCAGTTGGCCTGCAGTGGTCACAAGTCCCTTTAAAAACAATTTTTTTTTAAGCTGAACTCATTTACGATTTTATACCCTTTCAGTTTGCAGCTAATAAAGTAGACATTTTTTTATTTACTATTCAACTGATTGCATCCAATAACACTGCCAAGCCCAACAAACCTGTTGGTTGCTTTCATTTTTTTTTTATGTTTATTAAATTGTGAGAATCTTTTCAACCACCGCATTGTCTGCTGTTTGGTTTTATATGCAGTTAAAGAAACACATGTTGGCTGTTTGAGCAACAATTGCTTACAGCATTAATTTAAAGACAATCACAAAGAAGACTTACTGGCTTTACTCATGGATCAATAATAAGTAACATTTCTGATAATGGTTTTTTTGGGCATAACACTTCAAGAACCTGGTGAAATTGTTATATTTCAGAAGTTACACCATGATTGTATTCAGATTCAGACATGAACTCTTCCCTAAAATGATAATAAACGTTTCTTCATACTATTTCTCATACTTAAACAAATATTTGTTCCCGGTATGAGAAAAATATACATATTTAGAATTCATACGCAGTCTCTTCCCCAAAATGATAATGAATTTTGTGTACACTATTTCACTTACTTTGAACAAAAAATATTTTTTCATGTGAGAATGAATACAGATTTCTGGAGCCATGCCACAAGCTCATTATATCTGAATTCGCGTTATCACATTGCCCGTTATGTCAGGGTTAATCTGTATTTTGTCTTATCAATCATATTGTCTTTACTTATCAATGCTGCAATCTTTGTCTTATCATGCTACATTGTTTATTGTGTTACCAATGCTACTATCTTTCTTTGTTGTCTTGCGTGCATGGACATAATTTGACAGAGGTTTCACTTTTCCAACTTGAATGTCAGATCAGTCAACATTTTGTATCAGAGGCTTTGCAGGTCTGATACAAAGAATTCATCAGGACAAGGTCTTCAGAAGAGAGAACAGACTAGGTACTTTCTTATTATTGTCATTTGGTATGATTACAATTTTCTTCAAATTTATTTATAAATAAAATCTTGAACAAAGTGCATGTAATTTGTTTCATTCCTTGCAGTTTTTAAACTAGAACATATTACTATTTTCATAGCTCTTTATCGATAAAGGAAAGTGGATGTATTTCACATATAAGATATGTAAGGGTATAATGTGCACTGTATTGCAAGAGAAAGATCAATTGAAAAATATTTATAGATTTTCTATGAATTTGATTAAGAGGTTTCAATGCAAATTTTTATTTTGCTTTTATTTTGAAATGTCTTCAACCAAAAAACAAAAAAAAAACTAGTCCATATGGGTATATTAAGGTTTTTATCCAAATTTGGTTATTGCATTGCAGTGATAACTATCAGAGTTTTATTTCAATCTTGTTATGATATCTTTGAGAGTAGAACCAGTCTCTGCTTGCCAATCCTCTGACCTTTGACTCCCACTACTAAAACTCCACCAAAGAATTTTGGATTTCAACCAAATATGATATACAGTTAACGCTACCAATGATTCTTGCATTTCATCCAAATATGATACACAGTTAACGCTACCAATGATTCTTGCATTTCATCCAAATATGATATAAAGTTAACCCTACCAATGATTCTTGCATTTCATCCAAATATGATATAAAGTTAACCCTACCAATGATTCTTGCATTTCATCCAAATATGATATAAAGTTAACCCTACCAATGATTCTTGCATTTCATCCAAATATGATATAAAGTTAACCCTACCAATGATTCTTGCATTTCATCCAAATATGATACACAGTTAACCCTACCAGTGATTCTTGCATTTCATCCAAATATGATATAAAGTTAACCCTACCAATGATTCTTGCATTTCATCCAAATATGATACACAGTTAACCCTACCAATGATTCTTGCATTTCATCCAAATATGATACACAGTTAACCCTACCAATGATTCTTGCATTTCATCCAGATATGATACACAGTTAACCCTACCAATGATTCTTGCATTTAATCCAGATATGGTAAACAGCTTAATTCTGCACAGTACTGCTGGATTTTAACCAAATATGATATGCAGCATAACTCTACTAAATCTCTTTGGATTTCAACCAATCATACAGATCTGTGTTTATTACACCTTCACTGAATTCAACTTTTAGCATTTCATGGCAAATTTTTCAGGAGTCATTCCCCTTGATGGCATGATAACATGACTGATTTCTTCCTTGTAACTTTACCATAGTTTATTGACTTTCAACCAATTCAAACTATAGCTATACGGTTTCATGAATGAGTTTGATTTCCAGGGTGACATCATTTACAAGAGTTATATTTACTCAATGTCCATCCTGATGATTTGTCTCTCCAGTTACAGGGATTCAACTTTGAAAGAAAAGATAGGGAATCGGGGGGGGGGGGGGGGGGGGTATTTTATATGAAGACAGTTCCATTCGTTTTAACAGACGTGTTGATCTTTACACTATTGGAGTAGAGAGTATCTGGATTGAAGTAACCTTTGCCCAATCAAAGCCAATACTCTTATGTTCAGTTTACAGGCCACCTAGTTCCACAGCTGATTGGATTGATAGATTTGAGTTACAAATTAAAAAAGCATTAATAAAGGAAGATTTAGAAATCTATCATATTAGGTGATTTTAACATTGACTACATGAAAACTCCACCATTAACATGGATAAGTAATTTACAACTTTACTCAATTAATTAACACTCCAATTATAGTAGCAGATATAAGTGCTACAATTATTGATCATGTCTATGCTAATAAACCTGAAATAAATGAGCCAGAATATGCACGGAGTGACCACTACCTAGTCTATAACTAAACATGTTCCAATATCATCTAAAAATGGTCAACATATTGAAATACAATATAGTGACTTTAAACAGTTTGATGAGGAAATGTTCATAAATGATTTAATTTACAAACCCTTCCAATCAGTCTATGATATAGCTGTCAACACTGCATTTGGCAAATGGTATCAGCTGTTTAATGCAGCTTTAAACAAGCATTCCCCAATTAAAATAAAAAGGATTAAACACCAACTTACACCGAAGTGGATTACCTCTGAGATCAATGCCTCATTGATCTAAAAGGTAATCCACTTGGCTGTAATTTGGTGTTTGGCATCTAGGCACCTAAGAAATATTTTCCACAAGAAAAAGACATGAAAAGCTATAGAAAGTGTTGGAATAAAACTGGCATGCAGCTCTTTCCAACTTTGACAGAATCCTGGCATGAAGTTCTTTCAAAAGTTTTAAATGGCTTCATCTCAGAAACAGTCACTACAAAATGATAGAATTTGAAAACCACATAATTGCTTGATGGGTTCAGACTGATACAAATATGCTGAGTTTTCCATTAAATATGTCTTCTGTTAAAATAATTGCATGCATAAACCTTACATAAGTGCTTTCACATCAATACCAATAATTCGGAGTTTACCATTAAATATACCTGCTGTTAAAAACTGAGAAAACCTTTGAATGACTCTTGCAAAGCCAAGCAGGAGAATTTTACTAAATCTGGCAGAAAGCATTTTGACATCAAGGACTTGTAACATTGTGCAATTTAAGCCAATATGCCAAGAACTAAGTTTGAAGGCTTTAACATATTTAGAAATTATGGCAGGACACCCATATATATATATATATATATATTATTTAATGTAGCAAAACATTACTTAATATAATTTGAACAACTGAGGCAGAATCATTCTGTCAGATATAATTAAGTATTTGGCAACTGATGTTGAAGTGCCATCCAGTAATGGATAAAGGTATACAAACTACTTGCCGATTAATTAATGACATTGGAGGAGTTTTCAGAAAGCATCCTGCTGATCAAGTAGTTGGTCAACTCAGTTATTGTCTTACTAGGACCCAAATGGAGGTTACATTAATAAATTATCTGTCCATGTTGATCCAGATAATTGGCACAATATGTAACCAACATGACTTGGCAACCCTAACACAAAATTGGATGTCATTTGGTAGGTAAATCTCGTAATGCACGTAGATATGCCTTGTAAATCATATGTAGATTCAGGAAAATTTGCAAATTTTTAGTAAATGTCCATTCCCAATCAATATTGCATGTCCATTATAGCGTATTCTAGTAACCAGCACAACTCGTGAGAAATTCAACATGTTCTGATGAAATTATGAGTGTACATTTTGTTACAGATCTAAATATGCTTTTTGCGTGTTTTAGCTCAGTTTTGTATTGCATCTTGACACTGGGACACTGCTAGGTATGATTTTGTGTATTGTGCCTTATTAGCTTGGCAGGCACTCATTTAATCCATTGGAAAATATGGCTAGCACGTTTAATATCAGAATATATTTCAACCGTTTGACCATATGTATGTGTGTGACTAATTTCATTGTATCACGAATACCACGTCCATACGTCTGACTGCTATCATTTGTAGACAGCTGATAACTGACAATGACGTTGATTGGAACGATTCAAGGACTATTTGGGTAGGCCTGATCCACCGTATATATGAAGAGTTTTCTCTCAATATCATCAGAATGAATATTAATTGTGCTGCTGTGTATTTTGTATTTACCACGTCTATGACCTTTGTATTTGGTATTTACTACGTCTATGTCCTGTGTATTTGGTATTTACCGCGTCTACGTCCTGTGTATTTAGTATTGACCACGTCTATGTCCGAATTTGTATATTTTGTTGCCTTACTGTGGCACGCTTTCGGAAAATATTTCTTCCTCTACATATTTGACTTATTGTTGGAAAGCACCTTCCCCAATTAATCTAATGGAAACTTGGTACAGTACTAAATGTCTTTGTATTACTTTTTCTGTTAAACTTGAGCTTTTTTTAGGTTTAGCTGTCTTCTGGCTTTACTTTTTTCCCCACTGCATCAAAATCTCTGTCTGGATGTTCCATAATGGTACATGTTTTTATTCTTTATGTCGTAGCTCTTGCTGCTCTGCATATGTAAATGCATCTTTGAAGTGATCTATATTTTTATCTTCGCATTCTTTCTCTTATACGATCATCATTCATCCCTTCTATAATTCTCTTACGTATAAAATCATCTTTGAGGTTACTAAATCCACACACATTTGCTAGGATTCTAAAATCCGTACAAATTTCATCGAAGCTTTCTCTGCCGTGTAATCTGCCGTAGAAAACATGCATCTCCTAAGTCTCGCGTTTTCTTGGGGACAATATTCATCAAAACTCTGTATCATATTATCAGTTTTGTCTTTCTTTTTATTTGAAATTATCTTGAACACTGCAGGCTTTCTAGCCAACGATAAGTATGTAGCACATTGCATTTTCTCACTTTTCTGGCTTTTTTTTCAGTAGCACATATCAACATTTTATATTGTTGTAACCAATTATTGTTTTCAGCAACATTATCTTTACATAATAAAACCGTTGTCACTGGAATCTGGTCCATGTTTTATATAGTGTTAACTTCTTCAAACTTCTGACACCATATTGGGGCCTCGAGTAGTCTAAAGCGCTTTCCGTTACGGATCACTGCCATCTCACCTCTGCGTGGGTTCAAGTTTAAGATTCGGCTAATATATTTATGTGAGAAAGCTTGCCGGTAGCTTCTCGTGGGTCGGTGGTTCTTTCCGGTGGTTTTCCCGGGTTCTTCCTCAACCAATAATATTGGCCGCCATGTATAGCCTGTCTTGTGCTGAAAAAACACTACAACAACTGACACCATGTAATGTTTTGTATAAGTCCATTTTAAGTACTGTAGATTTTAATGACTAATGATTAATTTTAGATAGGTGTTTACCTTATGAACTCTGCAACTTTGCTCTCTTACATGGTACCGTGTATATATATATATATATATATATATATATATATATATATATATATATATATATATACACACACACAGAGGTCAGATATGGACAATTTCTCAACTTCTGCCAAACAGCTTTACCGGCCATAGTATGTACACAATATCACACTTGCATCAGTGTCACCTCAATCGCCAACGTTTGAATATCATAGTCACAGGAAGCGGAGAAAAAGATCTAATATTCTTTGCTACAGCAGGTCACAATATTTACACTGAGACATGATTACTCAGTTTGCCATTAATTGATTCTCACATGGCTGTCTTGGACAACCTCTTGATACATGTAAACCTTGCTACTGATTTAGGGATTTATCTTTGATACTCGATGTCAGAATTAGAATCAGATAGCCCTACATCTTATCCACAACATACGGCAGTTAAGTCTCCTATTATATCCAGTAAGGAATCTTAAGAAGGCAGCACCGGACAGTTCTATCCCTGTTCCTGGCTTATTTTGCGTCCCAATATCACCACTGCAATGATCCTTTTCCAAAGCATCTGGTACTCATTTAAGACTTTCTACATACTCATTGTGAATTGTTAGAGATTAGCGTTTCCAAAATGGGTGGAATTTCAGTCGTTTTTATTATCCCTGACAATATGTTTGCCACCAACAGCCATCATTACCATCAAAGGCCCATTTTTTACTGATTCTCACTTCTGATTTATAAAGAAGCATTTTCAGGCACCATCTTCTTTTTGATCTACTGATGTGCATGGAAGATGCTACATCCTGCACATGCATCCACGGTTCTGTCCCTACTGTTGCAATAATGACTTCTTATAGATTACACATTCATCAACATTTTAACCAATCAAACTGAGAGGGTCACTTGACCCAGATCCAATAGCTTAGGCACTCAACGACGTTTCACTGAAAGGAGTGGTGGTAACGATGCCTATATTTATCATTCATTTTATCTGGTTCCCGTGATCATTCAGAAAGCATGGGAATCCAAGTGTACATTGATCCCGATGTGCAAGCTGGAATTATATTAGTTGATCAATGATCTGAATCTAACGGCTCCTATCTTAGAAAAAAAAGAAACAATTTAGCTTTCTCACTTGCTGAAATAACCAACAGCACGAGCACCTGTCTGACCTTTTAGTCTTTATCGATTTGAATAACATATTCATAGCTCGTATCTCGCACGACACTTTGAGTCTGCAATACATATATTAGAATACTGCAGGTAGCGCTAACTGTGCGGTACATATTCCCTTCATGGTAACAAATACATATTCACCTAGTAAATTATGTTAGGGTTATCGAAGAAAACACCAATGTTTTGGAATATATTACGGGAACACACTCAATGTCATACTCGTAGTCACATTCCTGAAGAGCATATACTTCGATTGTAGGTGTAACTATAATTACAAGATTTTGCATACGTTCGTCCGTCCAAAGGGATATCCCTCGTCATTGATTTATCTGAGGGAGCAGGGGCCAGCTTTTATGCACAAATTTAATGCCGCAATCAGCGACATAGTATTTTTTTAAAAATCATAAAAATTCAAATACACAAGTCAGAAGATCTATCCATATCTTCAAATAGTAAACAATAATAACTGAAAACGTCACATCATAGCCTTAAGAAATTTGCCAGGGGATAATTTACGAAACTTGACCCTGCCAACTTAAGTATTTGGCTGAAAATGGTTTGTGTCAAACGTTGTGTGCATTTCACGTATTTGGACTTTAGTACAGTGGTATACAAAAAATTTGTACGCAAAATTAAAAATGGTATTACGCTTTTAGAAAAATGACTACTGTGCGGCAAACAACACTGCATTATTTACATTGTGAGTTATGACTGACTGCATTTCATGAAAGTTGTTTGCAGCTTACAATGCTTTTAGTATTTGCTCATCACCATATCATCAGGAGAGACTGACAATTCCTTTACAATATTTTATGAATGTCAAGTAGATATTTGGACGTTATACGTTTTAGGAGTAACCGACATAAATGCTTTGTTAATTGTCAGTGACAGAAGTGTAAATTTTCTATAAACTCTTACAGCAAATTTAAGTAAATCACACATTTAAGTAAATAATGTACGTTAGATCAAAATGTGAATAATTAGCATTAGACCATGCTGGAATATTGATATACTGATGTGTGGGACCCTAAAAAGCTTACAAAGTGACACATCAAATAAATTCGTTGATACATAGCCCTGAAATTGGTAATACATATAATTTAACAGAACAATTTATTCTCAGACACCAGATGAGTTACAACTTACTTTAATTGTTTCTGGAGTTTACAAAATCAGAGTAAAAATAAGATAAGGTATAGAACAAGTATTTTCAGTGACAAATTCAGTTCAACGTATAAAAAAAAAACACTCAAAACAAACATTTCACCTGCTTGACTTTTAAATAAATACCTGCCATAAAACAACTCCTGTTTAAGCTAAATCTGTTCGTCAAAGTCACTCTCTTGTGCACTTAGATCAGAATGCATATCTGGATGAGATTCGAGCTGTTGTTTCTTTCAGCATGACTAACTGATTAATCCTAATCAATCTGAGACCTGCAAAAATAAAAGAAACAAGTGACATCAATTTACTTTTAGCATTCAGTGAAAACATAAGAATTTCAGAGCAGAAACTGTATGTATATTGTCAAATGCATGAAACTTAGTTTTAAGCTTCACCCTCCCCCCATGTTGTTTACTGAACATGTACATTTCAAGATATATACATAACACTGAAACATTTTATATTATCACCCAAGTGTGAGAAATGAATATCTTAAGTCAACTTCACAGTGACGTCATGAATGTAAAAATAACTGTCTGTGTGCTATTGCTTTCATTCTTCTCACCAACATATAGCAAGCAATATGTCATATGCATCACCATTTCAAAGACCGTTTCACTAGTAACATTCACAGCAGGATCCTTTTGTATGATTCCTATAAATTATATCTGCTCCTGAAGTCTGAATATAGCACACAATTAAGAAGGCCAATATCACTTATCCAGCTTGAAGCAGCTGTCCCGTTTTTATGCCGTTTTTAAAAAAAATCATATATGTACTTGTTGTCTATCTTCGTCTACGTTATTGTGTTTCATCATGCATTGACTGTTCAGTTCGTATGTGTTTCTTCATCTCCTTGTTTTGGAAACGAGAACAATCAGATTTTTTTCTTCGCTGTCTTGCTCCACTGCTACAACGTCACGCGATCACGTGATCGCCAGTCAACCCGTTTATGCTATGATGGACCCTTATTAATTGCTTTAAACGACCATTCCTTGGGTCTCCACACTGTATTGTGCTCTTTACTAAACAAAATTCATCATTACTTAAATGTAAACGGAGAGAGAAATAAAATAGAAACGTTGTTTCAACGCTGGCCGGCGATGAACAAGAAGAAAAATTCAAGTTATCTCCGTTTTGCCCTTTCCGGCACAACAATATAAAAATTGGCCGTTAATTTAGATAACATGGTTCAAATTCATATTAAATCGTCAACCTTTGTGTCAACTATCCCAGAGATACCACAGCGTATTGTATTGCTCAAAGCCCAATCAGTATGACCACCAGAAAAGCGCACAAAAATAGTTAATTGTATCAACTATCATAATATCGACGTCTTTTTCCTGACCGAAACATGGCTAGAAGCATCAAGTGATGAGCCCAAGTGCGTGGATCTATCATCCAACGGTTACTCCATCAAGTCGTTACCCCGCCACTCTCGCGGATGTGGAATTGCTGTCATCACAAATAATTCCATGGTAAAATGTCAACCACACGATAACCTTCAATTTCTGCCACACATCGTTTGAACTAGTTCAAACAACATTAACACTGGAACAAACGTCAGTATATTTGTTCTGCTCTATCTGCCCTCCTCGTAGTAGAAAAAAAAAACAAGCTGACTGCACTTCTCGTTTTGGAGCATTTTCTGAATTTTCTGGAATATGGGAATTCGATAGTTGGCAAGCTGATTATTCTTGGAGATTTCAACTTTCGCTTTGACTATCTTGGACACCCATACACATCAAAACTAGATTTAATTCATGATTTTAACCTTAAACAGTCAGTTAATTAACTCACCCATAAACTGGTTAAATTTTGGACTGGATTCTTCATAGACTTGATGATAATATTCTACGGTCCACCCTTGTATCCCACGAACTTGCACCAGATCACCTCTGCATTATATGATATCTGGACGTATCAGTCCCTAACCAGCCACCTTTATTTGCTACTTCATATGATAAAGATAACCAAACTAATGCATGATATCCAAGGAAATCTAATAACTTGCTTACCTCCTACAGCAGAACAACTCGATAACTGCCTGCGTTCATTGCTTGAAAAACACGCCCCTCACCATCAAATGCAGAGTATCAATTCAAAAGTGTAAAGCAGTGTTAGGAACCAGCTTCGCACTGCTAAAAGAATCCGCCGTAGAGCAGAGAGGTTTTGGCTTTCGACCAGACTCACTGATCATAAGTAAATGTATGAAGTCGCTAAACAGAACGTCACAAGCATAGTCAATGCAGTGAAATTATCCCACTACAGTACTAAGATCACGGAAAGTTTAAGCTGAACAGAACTCTTCGCGATTACTAGCAAGCTAATGTCTAGAAACAAATATACACCACTTCCATCTAACTTCTCTTCCGTTGCCCTTTTCCGGACCCGTTTGCTAATTTCTTCCTTGACAAGATACAAAACATTAGAGATAAGCTTGAGAACACAATTTCAACTGACTCGTCGTCACCATACAGATGCAATACAGAATTTCAGCGGCAACCGTTTGCAGCATTTGAACCTGTCTCTATGAATGTAGTGTGTACAATCGTGTTGAAGTTGAAAAGTGCACCAAAGTCATGTGATCTTGAATAAATTCCAACATCACTGCTGATTGAGTGCTTAGATCCAATATTGCCTTCACTAACTGATGTTATTAATACATCTCTTTCATCTGGGGAATTACCATTAATTTTCAAAACTACCATTGTAAAGACCCCGCTGAACAAGCCAACACTCAACCATAAAGATTTAAAAAAACTTCAGCCCAGTTTCATTATCATTTTCTTCAGGAAGAATTGCAAACCAGCTACGCCTTCAAACTCAATCCCATTCGAATATGCAACTGATAATAATGTCATTTCCTCCTTAAATTTGTATTGGAAATCTCTACGCCATTGTTGGAACTGTTTAAAGGGAGATAAATTGTGTAAGTCTTTGATAAATGTGTTTAAAGATTGAATTCCCCTATAATGTAACAGTCGTGACAAAACGAACTTTTAACATAGTTAAATTACCAAACATAGTCATTCTGACCTCTTTCGACTTCATAGACATTTATTTAACCTGGGCTTACTTATTTTACTTCGTAAAGCAGCTTTGAAGATTGCTACAATATAATCATAGTTTTGAATCACACAGCGTCATATTCATACGTCATAGACAGTAGGATAATTAAGAAGACATGAGATATTTTCAATATTCGCAAAAGAATCACTTGTCACAAGAAAATCATTAGAGATTATCTCTCTCTCTCTCTCTCTCTCTCTCTCTCTCTCTCTCTCTCTCTCTCTCTCTCTCTCTCTCTCTCTCTCTCTCTCTCTCTCTCACACACACACACAAGCAGCGTCAAACCCTAGATCGATTCAAAAGTTTATCCATACTTCAGTTGTAAATTAGAAAGCCTGACGTGCCCGTACTATACATAAGTTATACTCTATTTAATGCAAGACCACATATCTCCAACCTGCCAACTATATATAAACCGTTCATCTGTATGGTTTATCTTCAAGTTTCTGTACCGCCAACAGTTCACGCAGTGGAAACTATACAACTCTCTTTTAATACATGTAACTATTTTAACTTTGCCACTGTAGGCCAGTCAATTTATGGACAACTGCACCACATATGCCACCATGGCGATATGAATGGCATCTGCAAAGTCCCTTCTTACAATACTAAATAAACCATTCTTCCTCAAAAAATCACTGCAATATAATGTAAGCAAATATATTGATCAAGCAAATTGTTTGACAAGCAAACGTATCATTGTGTAATAATGGTGGAGTATGCGCATTTTTTTTTTATATAGCGCTCCGTTTCAAGGATTTCTTTTATCTTTGTGAGTACATGTTTGATTATAGGAAGTCGGTCCTTGGGGGGAAATATTCCTCAGACCGAAATAATTATCCAGTTACCAGGGGCAAACCTCATGTTGTGAAGTATTAGGGAGTTTCCATGATGCCATGGTTTAGTTTTAGTGAATTAAGGTCAGATCTGGATGTGTCCACGAGTTCACTATGCCCTATTAAAATCTAGTTGTGTTAATTGATAGTGTGACTCCATGTGCAGTTAATTGATAGTGTGACTCCATGTGCAGTTAATTGATAGTGTGACTCCGTGTGCAGTTAATTGATAGTGTGACTCCATGTGCAGTTAATTGATAGTGTGACTCCATGTGCAGTTAATTGATAGTGTGACTCCATGTGCAGTTATATATGATTGGAGGCTGGTAAATTACACAATAAAATAAACGAAAAGGGACTGTTCCGTCTTCAGTAAACGCAGTTAATTGTTACCAAGGTGGTAAATGTGATGCAAAGTAACATTAACATGCGAAATGTGGCTTAAAGCCATGATTTTACTGGCATCAAGTGGCGTAGTAAACATAGTTCCCTGTATTAGACGGTACAGTAGTAAAGTGTTACTGCGTGAAATGCTGACTGGACGTTACAGAAAGTTAATGAAGAGAAACCATGCAGTTGTGCGCTTTATAAACAATTGGGAAGATGTGACATATGTGGTCTTGTATTAGAGTAAAATTGTTTATAAAATGAACATCGTTGGATTTTTCATTTTACATGGGTAGTTGTAGTGAGGTCTTTGGAATTAGGTGAAACCTATGACTTCTAGTTGAATCGTGCCAGGGTGTGACATCTACTGTTACAATAATTTATTAAGTAAACGTGTCATATATTGTTAGCATCCCGAATCTAAGTTTACAAACTTGCTTAAAAAAAGCTTTAATATTTTAAAAAAATCTTAAATTCAGCACAACAAATTTATTATTTTGACAACTCTAGCAAGAGATTACTTTTCTCGCCAGCTCTAGACAAAAACTGCAGTTTTCTTATTTAAATTTAAAACGACAATTGTAACATTGGTCAATCCAAAGTAAGTTAGTATAGACTGACAATTTTTTAAAATTTGTAGAAAACGTTTAAGAAGCAAATCTGGCCTACGTAGAAATGTAGCCGTCATCTGGACGATTGGCGTAAAAATCCGAAAACAACGCTGTTATCAATATCCGATATTTTCACGCCGCGCGTTGAATAAGCTATAAGGGCAAGTCATTGTGAAGGCTGATAAAGGGTTAAGTAAGAACTAAGGCAAGTCAGTGTGAAGGCTGATAAAAGGTTAAGTAAGAACTAAGGCAACTCAGTGTGAAGGCTGATAAAGGGTTAAGTAAGAACTAAGGCAAGTCAGTGTGAAGGCTGATAAAGGGTTAAGTAAGAACTAAGGCAAGTCAGTGTGAAGGCTGATAAAGGGTTAAGTAAGAACTAAGGCAGGTCAGTGTGAAGGCTGATAAAAGGTTAAGTAAGAACTAAGGCAAGTCAGTGTGAAGGCTGATAAAGGGTTAAGTAAGAACTAAGGCAAGTCAGTGTGAAGGCTGATAAAGGGTTAAGTAGGAACTAAGGCAGGTCAGTGTGAAGGCTGATAAAAGGTTAAGTAAGAACTAAGGCAAGTCAGTGTGAAGGCTGATAAAGGGTTAAGTAAGAACTAAGGCAAGTCAGTGTGAAGGCTGATAAAGGGTTAAGTAAGAACTAAGGCAAGTCATTGTGAAGGCTGATAAAGGGTTAAGTAAGAACTAAGGCAAGTCAGTGTGAAGGCTGATAAAGGGTTAAGTAAGAACTAAGGCAAGTCAGTGTGAAGGCTGATAAAGGGTTAAGTAGGAACTAAGGCAGGTCAGTATGAAGGCTGATAAAAGGTTAAGTAAGAACTAAGGCAAGTCAGTGTGAAGGCTGATAAAGGGTTAAGTAGGAACTAAGGCAAGTCAGTGTGAAGGCTGATAAAGGGTTAAGTAGGAACTAAGGCAGGTCAGTGTGAAGGCTGATAAAAGGTTAAGTAAGAACTAAGGCAAGTCAGTGTGAAGGCTGATAAAGGGTTAAGTAAGAACTAAGGCAAGTCAGTGTGAAGGCTGATAAAGGGTTAAGTAAGAACTAAGGCAAGTCAGTGTGAAGGCTGATAAAGGGTTAAGTAAGAACTAAGGCAAGTCATTGTGAAGGCTGATAAAAGGTTAAGTAAGAACTAAATCAACTCAGTGTGAAGGCTGATAAAAGGTTAAGTAAGAACTAAGGCAACTCAGTGTGAAGGCTGATAAAGGGTTAAGTAGGAACTAAGGCAGGTCAGTGTGAAGGCTGATAAAAGGTTAAGTAAGAACTAAGGCAAGTCAGTGTGAAGGCTGATAAAAGGTTAAGTAAGAACTAAGGCAAGTCAGTGTGAAGGCTGATTAAGGATTACGTATAGTCAGATCCAGATGAAATGCATGCACATAAAATATGCCCCTCTCTCTTTCTTAAATTCGTATTTGACCTTTATCCATTACCACTTTAAAATAAACGAAATTAAGTAAATTGGTTATGGTTTTCTTCTCCATTGCTGTTGTTGTTGTTGTTTTAGTGTTTAACGCCATCTTTCAGCACAACATAGGCGACGAGTATGAATGGTAGAAGTAGAGGAGGGACCATGGAAAACCTCGGGAATAAACCATCGCCCCACGAGAAGCTACTGACAAGCTTTCTCGCGTACCCGCAATAGCCGAACCTGAGACTCGAGCACACCCAGTCACAGGTGAGATGGTAGTGATCCGTAACGGCAAGCGCTGTAGATCATTCGACCACTCCGGGCCCTTCTCCATTGTGAAACCACCGCTCCGGTGGCCTTGTGGTTAGAGCTTCCGCCCCGGAAGCGGGAGGTCGTGGGTTCGATCCCCGGCCGAGTCATACCAAAGACTTACAAAAATGGTACTAACAGCTGCCTCGCTTGACGCTCAGCATAAAGAGGTTAGTGTTAGGACTGGTCGGCCTGGTGTCAGGATAATGTGACTGGGTGAGACATCATGCTACATGTCTGCGGCATGATGTCTCAGTGCTAGACATCACTATAAACTACCTCACTGCAGACATCGTAGCGATATAACTGAAAAATTGTTAAAGCTACGTTAAAAATCCTAATCAAACAAACAAATCCATTGTGAAACCTATATTCATACATTATAACTGTGTAGCTAAACATCTCCCATCACGCATATTGCCGACAAATATTTTTTTTATAAGTTATGCATTTAAAGGCGATATGCATAACTGACCATGATAAAACCTATAAAACTTTGTTTTTGAAACATAGTATGAATTATACATATATTTTCATTAGGTTTGGTTGATTACCTGTGACACCTATTTACTCTTTTATTTAAAACGCTTTGCGCATGAATATCAATACCATCATTAGCACTGACGTTCTGTCGTTTATGTTTGTTTTTTATGGTTTAACGCCATTTTTCAGCACAATAATAGGCTATACATGGCGGCCAGTATTAATGGTGGAGTAAGAACCCGGAAAACTCCCGGAAAGAACCACCGACCCACGAGAAGCTACTGGCAAGCTTTCTCACATACCCACATTGGCCGAATCTGAGACTCGAACCCAAGCAGACAGAGGTGAGATGGCAGTGATCCATAACGGACAGCGCTTTAGACCAATCGGGGCCCCTTACATTCTGTCGTAAACTTATCCACCCCACCCACCCCCACCTGACACCCAAGGCAGCTTGTTTTGTATTTGTTGATCATTTATGACCATACAAAATGGAGTGAATATACTTTGTGCATAAAAAAGGCCTAAATTTCATATTGTGTATACAGCCAATCGAAAAATGTTCTAAAAGTCAGCAGCAAAAGCTGATTTGTATATGACTCGTTGAGGCTGAATTTGAATAATTGTATTACTTTAAATTTCGTTTCCAAGGCCGAATTGGAGCACAATGGCCGAATATGAGAACAATTGTATTACTTTAAGTTTAGGTCAAGGCTGAATTTGAACACAATGTGGTATTGCTTGAAATTTCTATGACCAAATTCTAACACATACCTGCATTACTTTCAGTTTCCGGTCATTTCGGTGGCCGAAGTGGTTAGAGCATCCATCTTGAATGTTTGAGGTCGCTGGTTCGAACACCTGCCCAAAAATATCAACGACTTAACAATGGTACTAGCAGCTGCGTCGCTTGGCGCTCAGTATTAAAGGAGACTAGAAACCAGTGGAAATATGCAATAATATTAAATACACTGCAGAGAAAAACATGATTCTGAAGCGTCGTATGCGACCGTACTGCCAATATTGAGATATTGGCATATCTTCTAGGCGCTGAGTTTCCGTGACCTCGTATGCATATTTTGCGCGCCTATTCGGTTACTTTCGGAAAGTGACGTCATACTAGCGACTCCAGCATCCAGACCTACAGTTGCAAGGTTCATTTCATATAGAGTACCATGCCGTTTTGCGTTGCTTACAGGTGTAATAGCATACATAGAAAAGGCTGTGGAGTTCATTTTTTTCCAAATGATAAAGGGATAAAGAAAGTCTGGATACATTATTACAAGCGAGTCGATTTCAATGCAACACCATACAGCAATCCGTGCTCATTACATTTCTCAAAGGAATGTTAACAGAGGGATCCTAAAAACATAGAACCTCTAGGATACACGAATGCTAAGCCTAGACTAAAAGTTGAAACTGTTCCAGACATACCATTGTATATTTTAAATCCTGGTAGAGTGTCAAACGTACGAGTTACCAAAATAGGCAGAAGGCCGAGTAAGTGCTAATAATAAATATGACAGCCCGACACCTGATCGTGCTGATGAAATGAGTAAAGTTTTTTCTTCTTCAAGATTGCAGTCTAAATAAAGTCACCACTGTCCTATGTATAATTGAGATCTGACTTTAATCAAATGGAAGTTTTGCTTAAAAAAAATAATAATAATAAGATTATCAATCCTTGACACGGTCGTGTTTTGAGAAAAATAATTTAAGTAATTTAAATTAAATATTAAAAAAATTATTTAAAAAAACACAACCTTTCAGTCTATGCCTATTACTCGTAAAATGTATAAACCGAAATCTGTAATGATTGGAACTGATATAAAACTGTCCCTTGGGCAGTTTAAATAGCAGCGATTAATAGAAAAGAGATCCGATATAAAATCAAAGTTTCACATTAACTGGCTGACAATAGAAATTGGGGGGAGGCGAATATTGACCCCACCTATTTGCCCCGATGTGCAATTTCTCCCTGTGATATGCCTTATTATACCGCAGGACAAGACCTTTTTTCATATTCTGGTCTGCATAATAGTTAGAGGTTAGAATTAAGTACACAAACATAATGGCAGTTTAACAAATTAACAATTATTCCTTATCATTGCACTTATGTTGTGAAAAGGACTGGCTCTCTGACATAATTCAAAGAAACCATGTGCTACAGAGTGTGTATGTAAGCACCAGAAAATCATTGGCAAATAAGCGATGCCGAATTTTGTTGTAACTTCGAGGCCAAAGACTTCATTTTCAGAGTTCAAATCTGCAGTCAAACGTTACCGTACATGTATGTGGCCATTGTTTTCCCACATTTTATATCCCATCCTATTTCCTTTAGTTTAAGTGTTAAGATATGTAACACTGTTTACTGAATTAAATATTTATTTTGAATTAGTTTTTTAGGGACACATATACTGTGTCGTATTTTTTTAATTCCTTCTTTTAATTTAATCATGGTAATGAAACTTTACATAGATGGTAGAGGAATGTCAGGTATTAACTGGCCGAGTTTTTTTAGGGCGGAAATGGAGATTTTATTTGCAGAGAAAATTACGTATCCTTCATTGTGATAATTCATGGGTTTTAAACTAATTGGTGACAATTTTTTTTTACAAGAAGTATTTCTGTAGTAGTTAAATAATCTGAAATTTACGTGAATAATGTTTAATCTTAATCTATTTACTGAAGACAAAAACTGTCCTGTGATATTAATTATTTCTTCACTACAATATTCACAAGTGATAAAATAGAATATGACATTTGTGGACTGCACATTTGTGGACTGCACACTTGATAAAAAAAAAATTAAATTGAATTTCTTCTTCTGAGAAATGAAAATTGAGAGACATATTGAAATAATCGGGAGTTAACTGCGAAAAATCAAGAGAGATATTACGAGACAGGGAGGAAATACCTCAAAAATTGGAATTTATTTTCTTTCTTTCTTCTCCGGGCTTGAAAGTTAACATATATGAACTGTTTGGGTTTGTGGAATTTCAGTCAGGGCTAGTAAGTTTATTTAAGTCATCAGCCCGGGGCCTGTGCTTAAAACATTTATTTCAGCACTGACCAGTACAGTACTTACTCTATTTTAACGAAGCATGTATATACTTACAGATTTGTCAATACGCTAACTGTAGCATGCATGTAAAATACACTGTAATTGAATCATAAAAAGGAAGCTTCTTAATGCTGAAATTAATTACGTATGATTTCCTCCTCGCAGATTTATTTATGGGGTGTTGTTTTTTTTTGTGTGTGTGTGAAAAATTACTTCCGATGAAAACCGTTATCAATGGCCTCTCTCGCTTGCCATGTTTCTGTTTGTATACGAGGACTGGCTAGTATGACGTCACGATACCACGTGATCTGTCGTCTCATTAAAACTCGGAAATACTCGGCAATTTACGGAATCATTGTATCTTCGCAATATAATCAATATCCGCACACGATATTATATTTTTAAAAATTATATTCGAATTAGAATTTGTAAAGAATTACATTTATAAAAAAAAAATTAATTTCTAGTCTCCTTTAAGAGGTTAGTGTTAGAACTGGTCGGCCTGGAGTCAGGATAATTTGCTACGTCTGCTCCAGTGCTAGATATCACTATAAACTGCCACACTGCAGACTTTGAAGCGATATGACTGATAAATTGTTAAAGATACCTTCAGAAATCTAAAAATCCCTCCACCCTCCAGACACACACACACACACACACACACACACACACACACACACACACACACACACACACTTTAAGTTTCCAATGTTGGAGTTATCCTAAGGATAATGAAATGTCAGTTGAAATACATATTTATTAACTTGAATCGGAACAGTAACAAAACAATTTTGCTCAAAATCTTTTACAACTGTTGAATTAATCTTTTAAATTATAATTCATGCTTCATTTAGATTTTCTACGATAATTGCAACACATAACACATCCACCATAGTATGATGTCAACATATTAAATTTATTTATGATCTTATGTGATAATATCACCAGTTACCAGCATTAAATGGTCGTTCCACTATTGGGAATTCACTAGATGATCTGCAGCATTTAAACAGGTAATTAAAAATATACAAACGGAATATTACATTAGTTGTTAATATAAAATGAGGAGAATGACCGAATATTTTATAAATTTTATAAATTATTTGCATATCATTGATTCTTTAAAAAATAGAGTTATCCGAAGGGATACACAAACTAAAGAAGTAAAATACTAATATTTGCTGTTCAGTGATTTTATTGGCATTTCAAAGAATTTTATTAATGTGTCAGCCGCCAGGATACTAGCTTTCATATCACGGGTATATGGGTACTTTTCTTCTAGGGGTGGATCCAACAGAAGCACTCTAACCTCTCTCTTACTCCCTAACCATCGGCCTACACCTGAACCGCCTTTCGCCCAGAACAAAATTATTTTCCTGTTTGATGGTTAAAAACAAAATTGTTTTCCTGCTAGATGTGTATTGGCAAGATTTAAAATACAGGTCCTCTTCAGTCCAACCATGGATTGCGTCTTACAGACTCCGGCGCCTACTAATTTGCTCGCCCCCTCAGCGATATTTCTGGATACTCACTTTTATAACATATTCAATGTCTTCTAATTAAAATGTAATTGTCTGTAAATATTGAAATGCCCCTAATAGCGATGCGTTGACTGTTCATTGTTAACGTTTTTAGTAGTTTTTTTTTTTTTTTTGGGGGGGGGGGGAGGAGGGTCTTCACATAAACACATTGAAGGTGCATTGCCTATGGACATACCATCGTATTTGATTCGGGTGTATCAGAAAGTAGAACTGAACCAACACCCAAATAATTCTTGCTTTTCTTGCTTTCTCTTTATTTTCTTTACCGTCTAATTGCCTTTCATTCTTGCTAAAATATTTTATGTGTTACATATTACTCATGCAAGTCACATCTATTGACACGTGTTCGAACCTCGACTCGACCAGATAGTGTACATAATAAAGCATGCCAATATCTTTACATGGGTTGATGGTTTCTTCCGGGGTCATCTCGGGTTCTTCCTCCACCTCTTCCTCTTGCCTTTGCTTGTAGCCTATCTTCCTTATCACGCACTGGAAATGGTGTAAAACTTCACAATACTATAACATATATAAAACACTGTGATCACAAATCGACAATATTAATGATAACAATTTGGAAAATGCTATTAAGGTCTGTTTTTTTTCCATGCTAGTAATATAACAATTGCATTAGCAATAACAGTAGTATTAGTACTTGTAATTGAAGTGTGGTAGTTGTTTTTACTGCATGGCGGATTGTCTTTGTGTGTGTGTGTGTGTGTGTGTGTGTGTGTCCGTGCGTGTGTGTGTTTACGCGTTCTTTAATTAATCCTTTTAATCATTTCATGTGCCATGGTTAGAAGTATATTACTGTACATTAAATACTATTTTAGCAAGGGTCTTATACATTGATTGCTTGACTGTCTAGCAAAACAAGGATGTTATACTGGCGTCTTTCGAATGTCTAGTGAAACAGGGGCCTTATGCAGATGTTGTTTGACATTCTAGCAAAACAATAGCCTTATACAAGTTTTGTTTGTCTAGCAGAGCAAGGGCTTTATACAGGTTTTGTTTGACTGTCTAGCACAACATGGGCCTTATCAAATGTGGCTTGATTGTCCAATGGAACAAGGGCCTTATACGGGTTATGGTTGACTGTCAATCAGAACAAGGGTCTTACATATGTGTTGTTTGACTGTCTAGTATATCAAGGGTCTTACATATGTGTTGTTTGACTGTCTAGTATAACAAGGGTCTTACATATGTGTTGTTTGACTGTCTAGTATAACAAGGGTCTTACATATGTGTTGTTTGACTGTCTAGTATAACAAGGGTCTTACATATGTGTTGTTTGACTGTCTAGTATAACAAGGGTCTTACATATGTGTTGTTTGACTGTCTAGTATAACAAGGGTCTTACATATGTGTTGTTTGACTGTCTAGTATAACAAGGGTCTTACATATGTGTTGTTTGACTGTCTAGTATAACAACGGTCTTACATATGTGTTGTTTGACTGTCTAGTATAACAACGGTCTTACATATGTGTTGTTTGACTGTCTAGTATAACAACGGTCTTACATATGTGTTGTTTGACTGTCTAGTATAACAAGGGTCTTACATATGTGTTGTTTGACTGTCTAGTATAACAAGGGCCTTACATATGTGTTGTTTGACTGTCTAGTATAACAACGGTCTTACATATGTGTTGTTTGACTGTCTAGTATAACAACGGTCTTACATATGTGTTGTTTGACTGTCTAGTATAACAACGGTCTTACATATGTGTTGTTTGACTGTCTAGTATAACAACGGTCTTACATATGTGTTGTTTGACTGTCTAGTATAACAACGGTCTTACATATGTGTTGTTTGACTGTCTAGTATAACAACGGTCTTACATATGTGTTGTTTGACTGTCTAGTATAACAACGGCCTTACATATGTGTTGTTTGACTGTCTAGTATAACAACGGTCTTACATATGTGTTGTTTGACTGTCTAGTATAACAACGGTCTTACATATGTGTTGTTTGACTGTCTAGTATAACAACGGTCTTACATATGTGTTGTTTGACTGTCTAGTATAACAACGGTCTTACATATGTGTTGTTTGACTGTCTAGTATAACAAGGGTCTTACATATGTGTTGTTTGACTGTCTAGTATAACAACGGCCTTACATATGTGTTGTTTGACTGTCTAGTATAACAACGGCCTTACATATGTGTTGTTTGACTGTCTAGTATAACAAGGGTCTTACATATGTGTTGCTTGACTGTCTAGTATAACAAGGGTCTTACATATGTGTTGTTTGACTGTCTAGTATAACAAGGGTCTTACATATGTGTTGTTTGACTGTCTAGTATAACAAGGGCCTTACATATGTGTTGTTTGACTGTCTAGTATAACAAGGGTCTTACATATGTGTTGTTTGACTGTCTAGTATAACAAGGGTCTTACATATGTGTTGTTTGACTGTCTAGTATAACAAGGGTCTTACATATGTGTTGTTTGACTGTCTAGTATAACAAGGGTCTTACATATGTGTTGTTTGACTGTCTAGTATAACAAGGGTCTTACATATGTGTTGTTTGACTGTCTAGTATAACAAGGGTCTTACATATGTGTTGTTTGACTGTCTAGTATAACAAGGGCCTTACATATGTGTTGTTTGACTGTCTAGTATAACAAGGGTCTTACATATGTGTTGTTTGACTGTCTAGTATAACAAGGGTCTTACATATGTGTTGTTTGACTGTCTAGTATAACAAGGGTCTTACATATGTGTTGTTTGACTGTCTAGTATAACAAGGGTTTTACATATGTGTTGTTTGACTGTCTAGTATAACAAGGGCCTTACATATGTGTTGTTTGACTGTCTAGTATAACAAGGGCCTTACATATGTGTTGTTTGACTGTCTAGTATAACAAGGGCCTTACATATGTGTTGTTTGACTGTCTAGTATAACAAGGGTCTTACATATGTGTTGTTTGACTGTCTAGTATAACAAGGGTCTTACATATGTGTTGTTTGACTGTCTAGTATAACAAGGGTCTTACATATGTGTTGTTTGACTATCTAGTATAACAAGGGTCTTACATATGTGTTGTTTGACTGTCTAGTATAACAAGGGCTTTACATATGTGTTGTTTGACTGTCTAGTATAACATGGGCCTTACATATGTGTTGTTTGACTGTCTAGTATAACAAGGGCCTTACATATGTGTTGTTTGACTGTCTAGTATAACAAAGGCCTTATACAGATGAAGTTTGTTTACTAGAACTACCGTCTTACAAAGATGTGACTGTCCAGTAGGAAACGACTTTACAGCGCTGGTGTTTGACTGTCCAGTAGAAAACGGTCTTAGTGTTTGACTGTCTAGTAAAGAACGGCCTTAGTGTTTGACTGTCCGGTAGAAAACGGCCTTAGTGCTTGACTGTCAAGTAGAATAGTGTTTGAAGGTCCAGTAGCAAACGGCCTTAGTGTTTGACTGTCCAGTATAAAACGCCCTTAGTGTTTGACTGTCCAGTAGAAAACAGGCTTAGTCTTTGACTGTCCAGTAGCAAACGAGATTAGTGTTTGACTGTCTAGTATCAAAATCCATATGCAGATGGAGATTGTCTTCAGAACAACGGTCTGATACCGTTGTACATTGACTGTCATGTGGAATGATGGTTCGACACATTCGTAGATTGACTGTCTTGCAGAATGATGGTCCCATACAGAGTGGTCAATTTAGTTAAACTTGTGTCATACAGACAGGTCGATTTAGTTGTACCTGTCTCATACAGAGAGGTCAACTAGTTATACCTGTCCCATACAGAGAGATCAAAATAGTTATACCTGTCTCTCAGGAAGAGGTCAAGTTACTTACTGTCCTACACAGATAGGTCAATTTAGTTATACCTGTCCCATACAAAGACGTCAATTTAGTTATACCTGTCCCATACAAAGACGTCAATTTAGTTATATCTGTCTCATACAAAGACGTCAATTTAGTTATACCTGTCTCATACAAAGACGTCAATTTAGTTATACCTGTCCCATACAAAGACGTCAATTTAGTTATATCTGTCCCATACAAAGACGTCAATTTAGTTATACCTGTCCCATACAAAGACGTCAATTTAGTTATATCTGTCCCATACAAAGACGTCAATTTAGTTATACCTGTCCCATACAAAGACGTCAATTTAGTTATACCTGTCTCATACGGAGGGGTCAAGTTACTTATACCTGTCCCATACAAAGTGGTTTTAAATCATGAAGTGAAATCTGACTATAGTGACTTTGGTATAACCAATCATCTGACTAGGAAATATATTATAAACAGCTATTAAGTGAATTTGAGTTCTTCTTTCTAGATGTCCTAACGTGAAAAAAAAATATACAGTCACTTTGGAATTGTATATTCAACTCTATGAAACAACATATAGCTTCTTAAACAGGAATATTTTTGAAAATAAAATTAAGTATTTTCTGGAGAGACTGATTTGTGAGGTAAGCTAGTCTGCTGCAGAATGTCTAGTTATTGCGGTGTATGAGTTCAAGACCGTCATAACATTCCCGACACCCACGTAAACTATCGTCTAACTAACAATCAGACCGGATCAGTTTCTTTCAGCTGCATCCAATCAGATTGCACTGCGCTAAGTAGTGTTTGGGCTACGGTTGGCGTGGAGCGAAATGAATCTATTCAGGGTGACTAGAGATTTTATTGATGACTTTAATTCTTCCTTTCAAATATAGTAAAAATCTGTTTTTTGGTATTGCAAATTTGATCAAATAATTATGTTTTGTGGTTTTACAAATTTGATTAAATTCTACCTTGTGGTATTGCAAATTTGGTCAAATTCTGTTTGGTGGTGTTTGGAGAAAACGTTGAAGATAGTGAATGCTGACGTACGGATGACGCGCGACGGAAGTAGTGCCACATCATAAGCTCACATAGCCATAAAAAATATGAATGGAAATGTACTGTATCAAATGCACGTGTCAAAGGTAGTGTTATGAGTCCTAATAAAATTGGGTCAAACTAGATACTACAAAGCTTCAAGTGTTATGGTTGATAGAAAAGAGAAAGAAAACAAATCTGAGAAAAAATGTACCTGAAAAAGAATGTGCCTGAAGAAAAAAAAAACATCAAACGCTTCATTAATGTTTGCAAATGCAAATACACCAAAAAATGAAGTATAATAAAAGATGTCAAAAATACAGGTATATTTAACACGATGTCGAGATCAGAGACTTTTTTAATCGGTTATGAAGAATATCAGGGGTATTGATACGTTTGCAGCAAAACCATGCATATGGTATGAAATCTTATATTTATGTTGATACACATGAGTACCCATTCTGAATGCGTACCTTTTAAACATGTACGATTTGTAAGTTTCAGAAGTTAC
>JARLTB010000441.1:217500-251277 GCA_030141615.1 Unio pictorum
ACTGTATGAGTCGATGTCTGTATATGCATACTAATGTATGAGTCGATGTCAGTATATGCATAATACTGTATGAGTCGATGTCTGTATATGCATAATACTGTATGAGTCGATGTCAGTATATGCATAATACTGTATGAGTCGATGTCTGTATATGCATAATACTGTATGAGTCGATGTCTGTATATGCATACTAATGTATGAGTCGATGTCAGTATATGCATAATACTGTATGAGTCGATGTCAGTATATGTATAATACTGTATGAGTCGATGTCTGTATATGCATAATAATGCATGAGTCGATGTCAGTATATGCATAATACTGTATGAGTCGATGTCAGTATATGCATAATACTGTATGAGTCGATGTCTGTATATGCATACTAATGTATGAGTCGATGTCAGTATATGCATAATACTGTATGAGTCGATGTCTGTATATGCATAATACTGTATGAGTCGATGTCAGTATATGCATAATACTGTATGAGTCGATGTCTGTATATGCATACTAATGTATGAGTCGATGTCAGTATATGCATAATACTGTATGAGTCGATGTCAGTATATGCATAATACTGTATGAGTCGATGTCTGTATATGCATAATAATGCATGAGTCGATGTCAGTATATGCATAATACTGTATGAGTCGATGTCAGTATATGCATAATACTGTATGAGTCGATGTCTGTATATGCATACTAATGTATGAGTCGATGTCAGTATATGCATAATACTGTATGAGTCGATGTCTGTATATGCATAATACTGTATGAGTCGATGTCAGTATATGCATAATACTGTATGAGTCGATGTCAGTATATGCATAATACTGTATGAGTCGATGTCTGTATATGCATAATAATGTATGAGTCGATGTCAGTATATGCATAATACTGTATGAGTCGATGTCTGTATATGCATAATACTGTATGAGTCGATGTCTGTATATGCATACTAATGTATGAGTCGATGTCAGTATATGCATAATACTGTATGAGTCGATGTCTGTATATGCATAATACTGTATGAGTCGATGTCTGTATATGCATAATAATGCATGAGTCGATGTCAGTATATGCATAATAATGTATGAGTCGATGTCTGTATATGCATACTAATGTATGAGTCGATGTCAGTATATGCATAATACTGTACGAGTCGATGTCAGTATATGCATAATACTGTATGAGTCGATGTCTGTATATGCATACTAATGTATGAGTCGATGTCAGTATATGCATAATACTGTATGAGTCGATGTCTGTATATGCATAATACTGTATGAGTCGATGTCAGTATATGCATAATACTGTATGAGTCGATGTCTGTATATGCATAATACTGTATGAGTCGATGTCTGTATATGCATACTAATGTATGAGTCGATGTCAGTATATGCATAATACTGTATGAGTCGATGTCAGTATATGTATAATACTGTATGAGTCGATGTCTGTATATGCATAATAATGCATGAGTCGATGTCAGTATATGCATAATACTGTATGAGTCGATGTCAGTATATGCATAATACTGTATGAGTCGATGTCTGTATATGCATACTAATGTATGAGTCGATGTCAGTATATGCATAATACTGTATGAGTCGATGTCTGTATATGCATAATACTGTATGAGTCGATGTCAGTATATGCATAATACTGTATGAGTCGATGTCTGTATATGCATACTAATGTATGAGTCGATGTCAGTATATGCATAATACTGTATGAGTCGATGTCAGTATATGCATAATACTGTATGAGTCGATGTCTGTATATGCATAATAATGCATGAGTCGATGTCAGTATATGCATAATACTGTATGAGTCGATGTCAGTATATGCATAATACTGTATGAGTCGATGTCTGTATATGCATACTAATGTATGAGTCGATGTCAGTATATGCATAATACTGTATGAGTCGATGTCTGTATATGCATAATACTGTATGAGTCGATGTCAGTATATGCATAATACTGTATGAGTCGATGTCAGTATATGCATAATACTGTATGAGTCGATGTCTGTATATGCATAATAATGTATGAGTCGATGTCAGTATATGCATAATACTGTATGAGTCGATGTCTGTATATGCATAATACTGTATGAGTCGATGTCTGTATATGCATACTAATGTATGAGTCGATGTCAGTATATGCATAATACTGTATGAGTCGATGTCTGTATATGCATAATACTGTATGAGTCGATGTCTGTATATGCATAATAATGCATGAGTCGATGTCAGTATATGCATAATAATGTATGAGTCGATGTCTGTATATGCATACTAATGTATGAGTCGATGTCAGTATATGCATAATACTGTACGAGTCGATGTCAGTATATGCATAATACTGTATGAGTCGATGTCTGTATATGCATACTAATGTATGAGTCGATGTCAGTATATGCATAATACTGTATGAGTCGATGTCTGTATATGCATAATACTGTATGAGTCGATGTCAGTATATGCATAATACTGTATGAGTCGATGTCAGTATATGCATAATACTGTATGAGTCGATGTCTGTATATGCATAATACTGTATGAGTCGATGTCTGTATATGCATACTAATGCATGAGTCGATGTCAGTATATGCATAATACTGTATGAGTCGATGTCAGTATATGCATAATACTGTATGAGTCGATGTCTGTATATGCATACTAATGTATGAGTCGATGTCAGTATATGCATAATACTGTATGAGTCGATGTCTGTATATGCATAATACTGTATGAGTCGATGTCAGTATATGCATAATACTGTATGAGTCGATGTCTGTATATGCATAATACTGTATGAGTCGATGTCTGTATATGCATAATACTGTATGAGTCGATGTCTGTATATGCATAATAATGTATGAGTCGATGTCTGTATATGCATACTAATGCACGAGTCGATGTCTGTATATGCATAATACTGTATTAGTCGATGTCTGTATATGCATAATAATGCATGAGTGAATGTCGGCATTTACATTCAATTCAGTCACTGAGCAAACAAGCAAGTCAATCAGTAAATATATAATAAATACGTACGAACACTTTATTCAGATTTGATACATGCCTTTGATTCGTACCAATTGCGTTTTGATACATGTCTTTGACTAGTACTGATTCAGAATTGATACATATCTTTGACTAGTACTGATTCAGACTTGATACATGCCTTTGACTCGCACTGATTCAGAATTGATACATGTCTTTGCTTCCTACTGATTCAGATTTGATGCATGCCTTTAATTCGTACTCAGTCAGATTTGATACATGCATTTGATTCGTAGCAATTGCGTTTTGAAATATGCCTTTGACTCGCACTGATTCAGATTTGATACATGCCTTTGATTCGTACTGATTCAGAATTGATACATGTCTTTGATTCGTACTGTTTCAGATTTGATACATGCCTTTGACTCGCACTGATTCAGAATTGATACATGTCTTTGTCTAGTACTGATTCAGAATTGATATATGTCTTTGACTCGCACTGATTCAGATTTGATACATGTCTTTGCGTCCTACTGATTCAGATTTGATACATGCCTTTAATTCGTACTCAATCAGATTTGATACATGCCTCTAATTCGTACTCAATCAGATCTGATACATGCCTTTAATTCGTTCTCAATCAGATTTGATACATGCCTTTAATTCGTACTGATTCAGATTTGATACATGCCTTAAATCGTACTCAATCAGATTTGATACATAACTATGATTCGTAGCAATTGCGTACTCAATTCTGAATTGATACATGTCTTTGATTCGTACTGATTCAGATTTGATACATGCTTTGACTCGCACTGATTCAGAATTGATACATGTCTTTGTCTAGTACTGATTCAGAATTTATACATGTCTTTGATTCTTACTGATACAGATTTGATACATGTCTTTGATTCGTACTGATTCAGAATTTATACATGCCTTTGACTCGCACTGATTCAGATTTGATACATGCCTTTGTTTCCTACTGATTCAGATTTGATACATGTCTTTCACTCGAACTATTTCAGATTTGATACATGCCTTTGCTTCCTACTGATTCAGATTTGATACATGCCTTTGACTCGCACTGATTCAGATCTGATACACGCCATTGATTCCTCTAGATTCATATCTGATACAAGCCTTTTATTCGTACTGTATCAGATTTGATACATGCCTTTCGTTCCTATTGATTCAGATTTGATACATGCATTTCGTTCCTATTGATTCAGGTTTGATACATGTACTGATTAATATTTGATACATGCATTTGCTTCATACTGATACAAATATGATACGTGTATATTACTTATACTAATTTATATTTGATCCATGCCATTGACTCATACTTATTCAGATCTGATACACGTCTTTGACTCGTACGGATTTGCTTTTGATTCGTACTAATTTAGATTTGATACATGTCTTTGTATCGTTCTGATTCAGATTCGATATATATGTCTGAAATATACATTGCAATGGCTTTGACAAAGATAACGCCCCGTGCAATATTTGCAAAAGATAAGAAAACAGGCTTGTTTTTACAGTATTCATTTGTGCAAAAATCGAATTTAATCTTTTGATACAGCGTCAAGTATGACGCGGTTTTTTTAATACTAAAACTTGGTTTTGCACTGTACGTCTTGAATTGTCCAGAATAAACGGTGTCCCGGTCAATCAGTCAGTGATGCTTAAAAATGATTATTGAGACAACACAATCCCCTGTAGGATAGCACGGCCTTTGATTTTCACAGAGGGGATTATAGTGTATGCACTTTAGGATTATATCGTTACAATTACTTGTCGGCATTTGTACAACACACATATGATTGAAATGAATTCGCTAATGCGTTTTGAATGCAACTGATTTCCAGAATGATAACTCGCTTGATTGATTTAGGAAATGAGGTTTGCATTTTAATTGTTCCGTAAACGGTTTCCATTAGAGACTGAAATCCCGAACAAGTAATCCTACATGGTTATATAGCTATTTTTGAGAGTGTAATGTCGAGATATGTACATTCTAAAACATCAAATTAGAATCTTCTCATGCATTGCAGCTCAAGCACAAAAGCATTTCGATTTCTGTTCCAGAAAATGTAAATATTTCATAACAAACTCTGTGTAGAACAACCATGGAGCGTTAACGTGGTTTTGATGCGCAGTCATGCATGAAAAAGTCTCGTTAGAGCGAAACTCTGATATCAATTAGTGATAGGAAAATTGTAGTTATAAATTGTGAATATTTTATAAGGTTTTGACAGCAGAGTTTAAAGCCATATTGAAAACAGATTGGGGTACATGCATGATTCCGATGACTTGCTGTGCACTCAGTGAGGTCCATTGTTGTAATTAAATTGTTCGGAAATGGGTCACCGAAATAACTATAGAATCTCATAATACTGCTTTCCTCTGATAATGGACTGTCTTATTGTAGTTTAATTTAATATCCTTTATCACGTCTTATTACCGTTTATCATGACTTACTATAGTTTTGTGTTCCTTATCAGGTCTTATTGCAATGTTCGTTAACATCCTTTATCATGTTTAACTACATTTAATTTCATATCTATTAACATGTTTTATTACAGTTAAATTAATGTCCTTTATCATGTCTTATTACAGTTAATTTAATGTGCTTTATCATGTTTTACTATAGTTAATTTAATATGCTTTATCATGTTTTACTACAGTTAATTTAATATGCTTTATCATGTTTTACTACAGTTAATTTAATGTGCATTATCATGTTTTACTATAGTTAATTTAATGTGCTTTATCATGTCTTATTTCAGTTAATTTAATATGCTTTATCATGTTTTACTACAGTTAATTTAATATGCTTTATCATGTTTTACTACAGTTAATTTAATGTGCATTATCATGTTTTACTACAGTTAATTTAATGTGCTTTATCATGTCTTATTTCAGTTAATTTAATGTGCTTTATCATGTTTTACTACAGTTAATTTAATATGCTTTATCATGTTTTATTACAGTTAATTTAATGTGCTTTATCATGTCTTATTTCAGTTAATTTAATATGCTTTATCATGTTTTATTACAGTTAATTTAATGTGCTTTATCATGTCTTATTTCAGTTAATTTAATGTGCTTTATCATGTTTTACTACAGTTAATTTAATATGCTTTATCATGTCTTATTACAGTTAATTTAATATGCTTTATCATGTTTTATTACAGTTAATTAATTATGCTTTATCATGTTTTATTACAGTTAATTTAATGTGCTTTATCATGTTTTACTACAGTTAATTTAATGTGCATTATCATGTTTTACTACAGTTAATTTAATGTGCTTTATCATGTCTTATTTCGGTTAATTTAATATGCTTTATCATGTTTTACTACAGTTAATTTAATATGCTTTATCATGTTTTACTACAGTTAATTTAATGTGCATTATCATGTTTTACTACAGTTAATTTAATGTGCTTTATCATGTCTTATTTCAGTTAATTTAATATGCTTTATCATGTTTTATTACAGTTAATTTAATGTGCTTTATCATGTTTTATTACAGTTAATTTAATGTGCTTTATCATGTCTTATTTCAGTTAATTTAATATGCTTTATCATGTTTTATTACAGTTAATTTAATGTGCTTTATCATGTTTTACTACAGTTAATTTAATATGCTTTATCATGTCTTATTACAGTTAATTTAATATGTTTTATCATGTTTTATTACAGTTAATTTAATATGCTTTATCATGTTTTATTACAGTTAATTTAATGTGCTTTATCATGTTTTACTACAGTTAATTTAATGTGCATTATCATGTTTTACTACAGTTAATTTAATGTGCTTTATCATGTCTTATTTCAGTTAATTTAATATGCTTTATCATGTTTTATTACAGTTAATTTAATGTGCTTTATCATGTTTTATTACAGTTAATTTAATGTGCTTTATCATGTCTTATTTCAGTTAATTTAATATGCTTTATCATGTTTTATTTCAGTTAATTTAATGTGCTTTATCATGTTTTACTACAGTTAATTTAATATGCTTTATCATGTCTTATTACAGTTAATTTAATATGTTTTATCATGTTTTATTACAGTTAATTTAATATGCTTTATCATGTTTTATTACAGTTAATTTAATGTGCTTTATCATGTTTTACTACAGTTAATTTAATGTGCATTATCATGTTTTACTACAGTTAATTTAATGTGCTTTATCATGTCTTATTTCAGTTAATTTAATATGCTTTATCATGTTTTACTACAGTTAATTTAATATGCTTTATCATGTTTTACTACAGTTAATTTAATGTGCATTATCATGTTTTACTACAGTTAATTTAATGTGCTTTATCATGTCTTATTTCAGTTAATTTAATATGCTTTATCATGTTTTATTACAGTTAATTTAATGTGCTTTATCATGTTTTATTACAGTTAATTTAATGTGCTTTATCATGTTTTATTACAGTTAATTTAATGTGCTTTATCATGTTTTACTACAGTTAATTTAATGTGCTTTATCATGTCTTATTTCAGTTAATTTAATGTGCTTTATCATGTTTTATTACAGTTAATTTAATGTGCTTTATCATGTTTTATTACAGTTTAATTTAATGTCCACCATCGTGTCTTATTTCTTATTACAGTTAATTTAATGTCTATTATCACGTATTATTATGGTTTAATTTAATGTCTGATATCATGTATTATTCCGGTTTAATTTAATATCTCTGATCATGTCTTTTTACAGTGTAATATTATACGTTTTCATATCTTATTACAGTGTAATTAAATGTCCATCATCACGTCTTATTGCACTTTAATTTAACGTCTGTTATCATGTCTTATTACTGTGTAATGTTCTATTTTATGTCTTATTGCACTTTAATTTAACACCCAGTTATCAAGCCTTATTACCTAATTTAATATCCATTATCACGTATTATTACAGTTTAATTTGATATCTATTATCATGTCTTATTACAGTTTAATTTGATATCTATTATCATGTCTTATTACACTTTAACTTCAATTTAACATCCATTGTCATGTCTTATTACACGTTAATTTAACATCCATTGTCAGGTCTTATTACTGTTTAATTTAATAAATTGTATCATGTCTTAATACGGTTTATATGAATATCTTTTGTTATGCTTTACATCGGTTTAATTTCATGTCCTTAATCATACCTTATTACAATTTAATGTCCTGTATCGTGTATTATTACAATTTAATGTCCAGTATCGTGTATTATTACAGTTTAATGTCCTGTATCGAGTATTATTACAATTTAATGTCCTGTATCGTGTATTATTACAGTTTAATGTTTTTATCGTGTATTATTACAGTTTAATGTCCTTTATCATGTCTTACTAGTTAAATGTTTTTTTTATCATATCTCATTACAGTTTAGTAAAATTTATCATGACTTATTAAATTTAATGTGTTGGCCTTAATCGTTTCTTATTACAGTTTTATTGAATTTCCTTTGTCAAGTCTTTTTACGATTTCATTTCATATCCTTTATCATATACAGTTTAATTTAAAGTCCCTTGTCATGTCGTATTATGGTTGAATTTAACGTCCATTTTCATGTCTTATTACGGTCTAATTTAATATCCTTTAGCATGTCTTATTACGGTTTAATTTGATCTCATTTGTAACGTCGTATTACGGTTCAATGTCATGTTCTTCATCATTTCATATTACAGTTTAAGTTCATATCTTTTATGAGCTTTTATTATGGTTTCATTTGATATCCTTTATCGTCATATTACGGTTTCATTTCATGTCCTTTATCATCATATTACGGTTTCATTTCATGTCCTTTATCATCATATTACGGTTTCATTTCATGTCCTTTATCATCATATTACGGTTTCATTTCATGTCCTTTATCATCATATTACGGTTTCATTTCATGTCCTTTATCATCATATTACGGTTTCATGTCATGTCCTTTATCATCATATTACGGTTTCATTTCATGTCCTTTATCATCATATTACGGTTTCATTTCATGTCCTTTATCATCATATTACGGTTTCATTTCATGTCCTTTATCATCATATTACGGTTTCATTTCATGTCCTTTATCATCATATTACGGTTTCATTTCATGTATTTATCATGTAGTATTACGGCTTAATTTCATGTCCTTTATCATGTCTTATTACATCTTAATTTCATGTCCTTCGTCATGTCATATTATGGTTTAATTTTATGTCCTTTACCATGTCTTGCTACAGTTTACTATAATTTCTATTATCGAGGTTTATTATGGTTTAATTTAATGTCATATATTGCTATGTGTTTAGGCTCTAATAGTCAGTAACACAGAAAAAGTGAAAACAGCAAGCTCTTATAAAATTTAACAATAATTTAATTCCCCCGAAAGAGATTGTGAAAATGGAAACATAATTTACAGTTTTAAGAACCAAATCCAAAAATAATCCAAAAAAATACACGAATTAAATTATAAAAGTAAAATAATTAAATGTTCTAATATATTCAAGTTCGATACCTGTTAGAAAATCCAAGATGGTAGACGATGACGTATGCTTAAGTCTGTTTTATGTTTAATCATGTATTTCCTTGTAGAAATACAATATTTAACAATTGGAAATCCAAATAAATGTTTGTTAAACTGTTTTTGTCCATGAGTTCCGTATGATCGCATCAAATATTTCCAGAGATACAAATTAATCCTTTATAATTCAAATGAATTAAAGATAAGTTAAAATGGATTCAAAACTGGCTATAACTAATGAAAATGACCTTACGTCAAGTGTAAAGGACAAAACGAACTACATTTCACTAAAATAAAGATTATATCGTAGTATAAAATTCAGTTTCGAAACAATCCCCAAATCAATAAAAAGGAAGGAGTCAAGTGATCATGTTTATATCACGTGTTCCTAAAATGACCCATTTTAATTTAAGAATAAAATGTTGTTTACTTCTCAATTCACTAGTCTTTTCTCCACCTTGACAACCAATTACTATAAAATTAGGGGGAAAAAAACTGTTCACGTGGCTGCCAAGGTCAGGATCTAGGTCAACATTACTTGTGTACCAAGGAATAATTCAGGTCAACCGATTTTCTGAGGAAACATCATCTCTAGTTAATATAGTTACATTGCAATCGCATGTAATAAAAATTATTTAAAATTTAAATTTACAAGCAAAAAATATATATATATATATATATATATATATATATATATATATATATATATATATATATATATATATATATATATATATATATATATATCAGACATCTGTAACACCCCTTACCCATAAGGAGAAATTTATTTTATATGATTAAGCTTTCTTTTTTCAAATTAATTATACATGACGTTTAAAAAAACGTGTTAAGTAGTCTTATGAATTACAATGTACATGAAACAAGACATTTCTATGCACAGGAAAGTGCATCTGCTATTAAATGATCTTTTATCTTAATGTGTCTGATGTCAAGATTATATTCATGTAACAATAAACTCCACCTTTGAGTTTTATTAATAGGCACATGAATTCAGAGATGACCTGAGCATCTATAGGTTTAACATTTCCATGTTCCACGATATGTCATAGAAAAGGTACTCTAGCGTGGCAGAACTACCTGTTAGATAAATTGTCAAATTTGCATCGGTGAGTCTGTCAAAGAAGTCCCGAATTAAGTGCGAAATGTTCCTTCCAGATGTCGTTGTAGATGATGACTGAACTGATGTATCACAAGTGTCTAGACCAGAAGTGATATATTTATAATACGTTGAAAGGCACTTGGCGACCCTTTCATCCAAAACGCCATTACTTTTTATTGGTAAAGTCCAAATGGAGTCATATATGCCGGAAATTTCTTATGCTCTTTCCGTTAGTAGAATTTGCCAAAATAGATTCAGAAGGTGGAATTGGGTGACATACTTTGTATTTTTTTTTTTTTAATGCATTCATCGATCGATTCTTGGTAATAGAAATCTTTGTCATACTATTCACCTTCATATACATATATGGAAAGTTTTACCTGGGTTTGGAGCAATATGCAAGGTGAACTCCAGGCACTTTTACTGGGATCAATGAAATCGTTCTACTGCATATACTGCACACCCCCGAATATTTTTGTTTGAAAGGGTGCATCCTTTACTGGTGGTGTTTCAAAGGTTTGGAATCTTTAATTTCAACATCATGGATAATTTGTTTGTCTTTGTAGGAACATCTGTAAATAAGTGCTCCTATTCAATTATTAACTGTTTGAGTTCATTTCATTTGCTCTTTCGAATGTGAACCTTTATGGTAGAGCTAATTTATATTGTCTGAATAGTTTACTATTGTTTTAGATTTAATATTCCTCGAAGGAATTGATTATGGAAACCTTGATGACGCACACATAATGGTGAACAGGTATTGGTTACCTGACTTGATCTTAGGTAAGGCACCGACACAATCTACCATAGTTCTACTAAATGATTCGTTAAATGCATATACAGTTTGCAGATGAATCGGACTTATCTTGTGTTATATTCCATTGCACAAGTATGACACAGCTTACACTATTTGGCAACACCACGTTTGATTGTTGACTAATACAAGTGAGGGAGGATGTTGTGATAAGTCATATTAATCCATAACTGACCAGCCAAATGTTTGTTCATGGGCTAAGCTAAGTATTTCCTGTCTGTAATGTTTTGGAACCATAATTTGATATTTCATTGACAACGAAGCACCTTCTGGCACTTGGGGAGGTCTACATTTTCAAATCAGAATTCCGTTTTTAATGAAATAACAGTTAGGTACTTCAGAAACATCAGTCTCACTAATGACCATTTGAAACAAACAGGTCTTTTTCCTGTTCGACAAGTGATTGTGGTTTATCACCCTGATTAGAATAATGAGAATGAATAGTTAAAAGAGGACCACTGTTATACCTTCTGAGTGATCTAAACAAGCAGTGAATGTGACCTAATCAAAAGCCTGACCTATACACTTGTTTGCTAAAGGAATACTATTATTATCAACAACATTCTCGAACAGTTTTGTGCCATATGTCCGGTAACTGCTGTAAATAAATCAGTGAATTATGTTTTTATTGGATCGACTTTCTGATTAAAAACCATAACATTGTCTCAGGTTAGGCCGTTGCCGAGTAATAAATGAATGCCCTTAACGGATATAACAGAGACTATTGTGATAGTCACGGGTCCTGGCATTACGTCTGATGACAGATATCCATTATATAGAGAGTAACATTAACAAAGCCGCACTTTACTCCCTGAATAAGATCACCCTCATTAGATGCAGACTTCTCAGACAAGAGCAAAATACATGACAAAAAACTACATAGAAGTTAGCGTTTCCCTTACAGTTGTGACAGGGATGGTATTGACCGAATCACCCAAGAATAATATAGAACCATTCGATCTGAATGGTTCATAATTCGCCATAATAAAATCAGACTGGGGTATATTAGACCCAACAAATGTACTGTTTTGAATACATGATCGTGACCTTGATATCGTAGAAATAAAGAGCTTTTTAAAAAAGTATGTTTTGATTATGATGGATAGTTTTCAAATTTGTAGCAAATCAAAAATAACGTGTCAATTCTTCTTGCAATATGTACATGTAGGAAGAGAAAATGATATAGAATCAAGTTTATCTAAAGTTTGATTTTTAAACGTTGAGCCAGTTTGAGTTTTAAAGGGCTTGTGTTAGGCTGTAATAGGTTTCTGCCAAACTTCTGTTGAGTAGAAGTCATTTTTTTTACAAAAGGAACATAATGAGTTAAAGAATACTCGTCAGCGGTACGAGTTTTGCATGCTTTCGATCTTGTGCTCGTCAAATTAAATCTTACTGTCACTATGGACACAGTTTTTGAAATCTTTAAGTAATGCAATTTGCTTTAGACTTTCATAATCAGTTTCAACTTTCTTGACTAAGCACCATATATTCAATAACTGCTCTTTTCTCTAGCTAATTCGACAAGAGTTTGTCCAGCTTATTTTTAATATTAAGTTTCTGTTTTTTGCCGATAATTTTCCGGGACTAACTTATATCCCCGTAAAATGTATTTTGTATTCTTCTTCAGTCGCCATTTTGTTGACCTGACACTGAATGGTAAATATCACTAGCTTTACCAGTGAGTATACATTTTAATCATTGTGTTTAATGCTCCCTAAGCCATTTCAAATTTTCAGCAACTTTTTAAAAACGAGTGAAATATGTGTCAACTTCTCTTTCTCTAAAACGAGGCACTAATATAATGCTCATTGCAATGCCAAAACGTATATTTGGATTTTAAGTATGAATGTGTGTGTAGCTTTCCAGCTCTGTTTCATTCATTCTACATTGATATGCCATCTCTCTCTCTCTCTCTCTCTCTCTCTCTCTCTCTCTCTCTCTCTCTCTCTCTCTCTCTCCTCAAATTGCGTTGGTCTTTATTTTCTTCCTTATCTACTTCATTTGTTTTCTTGTAACTACGTTGCCATTCTTTTTCTTTCTTATCTAACTGCATTTGCATTTGTTTTCCTTGTAACTGCATTTGTTTTTCTTCCTTTCTTTCCTGTAGTTCGTTCTTCATTAACTTTAATTCCAATTTGTATTTTTATTCTTGCTTTTATATTTATTCTAGCCCCAAACTAACTATATTTCACTAAAACTGTTTGAACAAAAAAAAAGATATTTCTAAATCGAGTAAACAAAACGGGGGTTTCATGTGATCGTGCTTATATCAATTACTCTTAACATGACCCTAATGAGAACCAATCGTTTTACTTTTTTTAAAGTTGCTTATTTCTTAATTTCTATTCCTATCTTGTCCATGACAACAACCAATCCTATTAAAATTAAAATAAAACCTGTTTACGTGGGTGCTACTAACCTGAATCAAGGTCAGGATCTTGGTCAAGAGTACTTGTTTACCTAATAATAATTAAGGTAAATCGAGTTACTGCCGAAACAATCATCTTTAGTGAATAAATTAACATTACAATTGCATGTTATTAAAACTGCAAATTATTTAAACCAGACAAGCAAAATAATTAAATATATATGAAATTAGATGCGTAATATTAGCATGTCTTATTACGGTTAATTTGATGTACGTTGTCATGAATTATTACAGTTTAATTAAATTTCTTTGGACAGGTCTGTTACAGTTTAATTTAATGTCCTTTATCATGTCGTATTTGTTTGATTTAATGTCTTTTATCATGTCTTAATACAGCGTAATATAATGTCTTTTATCTTATTAGTCTGATTAAATGCCATTTATTTTGTCATATTACAGTTTGATTTAATGTATTTTGTCATGTCTTATTACAGTTTATTTTAATGTCATATGTAATATCTTATTACAGTTTAATGTCTTTTATTATGTCTTATTACACTGTAATTTATTTTATTTTATCATGTCTTATTACACTGAAATTTAATGTATTTTATCATGTCTTATTACACTAAAATTTAATGTATTTTGTCATGTCTTATTACACTGAAATTTAATGTATTTTATCATGTCTTATCACACTGAAATTTAATGTATTTTATCATGTCTTATTACAGTTTAGTTGAATGTCAGTAGTAATATGGGGCACTCTAGCGTCAAGGGAAAATCCAGTCAAAAACAGC
The DNA here is from genome assembly GCA_030141615.1 of Unio pictorum. Lineage (NCBI taxonomy): Eukaryota > Metazoa > Mollusca > Bivalvia > Unionida > Unionidae > Unio > Unio pictorum. The sequence continues at coordinate 232,141 of JARLTB010000441.1, forward strand.
TTGGGCTAATCTAGCGTCAAGGGGAATTTAACATGGTGGGTCTATCTAGCGTCAAGGGGAATTTAACATGGTGGGCCTATCTAGCGTCAAGGGGAATTGAACATGGGAAGTATTTGGGTCTATCTAGCGTCATGGGAAATTGAACAGGGTGGGTCTATCTAGCGTCAAGGGAAATTGAACATGAGAACTATTTGGGTCTATCTAGCGTCAAGGGACATGGAACAGGGTGGGTCTATATAGGGACAAGGGAAAAAAAGGGTGGCAATGAAAGCTACTATCTTTTCGAGACTTATGAGTGGCCCTGAAAAGGGCCTTTGGATACTTCTTCTTTTATTTTCTGCCTTTGTTCCACCACCTTTTGATTTTACCAATAATTCCCTTCTTCTTCTTTTCTTCCTCGGGAATCCAATCAGGATGTCCCATAGCTCTAAACTTCTCTTGTATCTTGATCCAATTGTTATTTAATCTTTCAAAGTTCTCTTTCTTTTTTTGGTTTTCATTGTCCTTTCTTTCCTTTCTCTCCTTACTCCAGTTATCTTTTATCTTCTTCACTTCTTCTAATAGTTCCTTTCTCATCAGTTCTTCAGCTTTCTTGAGCGGGTCCAAACCCTTTTGGACATGGGGGTACTCTGTCAAGATATTATTCAAAAAACACTTGACGTTTTCGACAATATCTATTACTTGCTTCAATGTCCCCACTCTAACATAGGGTGGATTAATGCAGCCTCGTAACTTTTTAGCTTCTTCTTCTAGCATTCCTCCTAAGAGCTCCCTGGCTATTTTCAGTCTTTTTGCAAAGTCCAAACTCTTCGCAATCTTCCATTTATGATGTAGTTTTTCCACTTCATATTCCCCGTCTAATATCCAGAAATAGCTGTGTCTTAAATTGTTGAATAAACTTGATGCTTTTGCCATCTTCTATGGTTATTCCGTGGAATGGTTCTAATGTCAGTCACTTTGAGTATATATATCTTAAGCACGGACGTGAAAGTAAACACCCCCTACATTCACTTGTCATATTAGATACTATTCACAAATCCTATTATATACTATCCAAAATCACACCCTATACTAACCACACACACACGGGGAAGCAGCCAAAACAAACCATACTATATACTATCCAAAATCACACCCTATACTATCCACACACACGGGGAAGCAGCCAAAACAAACCCTATTATATACTATCCAAAATCACACCCTATACTATCCACACACACGGGGAAGCAGCCAAAACAAACCCTATTATATACTATCCAAAATCACACTCTATACTAACTACACACACGGGGAAGCAGCCAAAACAAACCCTATTATATACTATCCAAAATCACACCCTATACTAACCACACACACGGGGAAGCAGCCAAAACAAACCCTACTATATACTATCCAAAATCACACCCTATACTATCCACACACACGGGGAAGCAGCCAAAACAAACCCTACTATATACTATCCAAAATCACACCCTATACCAACCACACACACGGGGAAGCAGACAAAACAAACCCTATTATATACTATCCAAAATTACACCATATACCATCTAAATAGAGTCAGTGTTTATAATCACACTACTCCTCTCTCACACCCATTGGCAATTGACATAGTATTTCTTTTCTTGTTATTTGTGTAGCCCTGAGAAGGGCTGTTTTTAAAACTTCAAATTGCACCTGGTTAATGCTGGCATCTCCCAGGTCTAGCCCCACACACACATCTCCTGCTCCAATCATTCTCCCAATTCACTCTTGTGATTGGGAGTGCAGAGGGAGAATGAGTGGCTTCACTATCCCAATCTTCTGTTTGAGGGATAGTGAAAGTCTCTTCATTTCTTCCTCTATTCCGCAACCGTGGATGCGGCTGAAGTTGTTGCGGTCGAGGCTGTGATTGTTGCGGTGGGGGCTGCTCCTGTAGTGGACGAACTGATTCTGGTGGTGAAGGTGTCCTAACCACGGGCTTGACTTTACTAGTCTGTCTCATCATGCGGTGAGACAAGATAGGGCTTTTCTTCTCCTCTTCTTCTTTCTTTTTTCTTTCCTCCTCTTCTTTTTCAATCCTAGTCTGTTCTTCTTCTGCCTCCATTGCCAGTTCGTCCAGGAGACGCCTAGCATTCTCCAAATGCATTTGAAGTTCTCTTAATTTCTGTACTCTGTTCATCTTCTTTGATGCGCCAACGATGGGTAGCCAGACTGACGAGTGCTTCTTTATATATAATTCAAGCGCGGACGTGATGGAAAACACCCCCTAGATCCAAAAATCTTACAGTATCCCTATCATTACCAAAAAAACAAAACACGCGGACGTGATGGAAAACACCCCTAGATCCAAAAAACTTACATTATTCCTATCATCATCAAAACAAGCTGACTTTTAAAATAAAACACTCACTCACTTTTATACTTGACTCATATTAATTATACATTGAACAAGTTATTTTGAAAAAATATGTTGTGCTTATAGACACACTTCAAAACAAAAGTAAAAAGAGACAGTGATTATAGACTCACTTCTAATTTTTTCTAACTTCCTCACATACCATAAGCAAATTGAATTATTAATTCTTTTCGAGAATATTGGGTAGCCCTGAAAAGGGCTGTTTTTTTGTGTGTGTGTGTACGAGGAAGGATGACAATCTTTTATCGTCTAAGATTGCGTCCTCGTTTGGCTACACGATAGGGTCTGCTTCTTCGGAAAGAGAAAGAGAACTCTTTCGTATCCACACGACAGTCGACAAAACTTCTGTCTGGGTCCTGCTGATGTTGTTGCTGCTGCTGCTGCTGATGTTCTCTCTGCTCTCTCTGCTGCTTTTGAAGTCGATACTTCTCAGTCCATTCATCTTTCTCTTTTTGAATTTCCTCTCTGAAGAGTTCTTCTATGAGGTCTTCCGTTACTTGTAGCATTCTCACATTCTCTATCTCTTCAGGCTTTGGCATCAGATTGTGTCTGATACGATGCAGAGTGACATAAGCTTCGTTCAGCTTAGCTAGTCTTGAGCACATCTTCGTAGGAGGATGAGTCAAACAATGGATGGCCAGACTGGAGACTACCCCTGCATTATATGGTTCAAGCGCGGACGTGATGGAAAACACCCCTCGACGGTTTAGGGTTTTGAAACGTTTAGATAGTTTGATGTGAGGGATAGAAAGAAAAGTCAAAGAACATTTATATGAATACAAATGTAAAATAAACGACAGACACATTGGTTTTCAAAACACAACATTTTTATTCAAATAACAAACATTATTTCAAAGAACAAACATTATTTCAAAGAACAAACATTATTTCAAAGAACAAACATTTTTTCAAAGAACAAACATGTTTTTCTTCCATAACACTAATACATTATCTTTGACATGGTTGACAACGTTGTGAATTAAATTGAGATTTCCACTGTTGGAAGTCATTGGGCGATTGATGTACACTACGTTTCCTAGCTAAAGACAACAGATAGCCATAATGGTCACAAAACCATCGATCTACTTTGTCGTCGTTTCGAGACGAATGACGATCAAAATAAGTCACTAAATGTTCTAAAGAATATCCAAGACTGCGATGATGCAGATAATAGATACAATATTGTCCACACACCATAGAATCAGTGCCTTGTAATTTCACATTATTGAATCGTGTCGTCTGGGCATTTCTTCTCATAAAGTCAATGATATCCTCTTCGAAAGGAGGCAATCCATACGAATCAAAATACTCCGCACAACCCTCTTGAGGAAAGTAGACAGCTACCCAGTGAGTTCCTGGAAGATGACTGTCATCTGTGTTGATGACATAAGCTTGATTCTCTTGAGGTTTGCGATGAGGTAGTTCATCTTTAGCACACACCACAGGATTCCAAGAAGCAGTGTACGAACTACGGTTCAAAAGATAATAAAGTTCCCAGGTATCCATTTTTTTTCCCTTTCTTCACAGGTGATGATAAGTTATCAATTCAATCCAGACTTTTTGTTTGAAACGGTCTGACAAGTAACTGACGGTTTGTTTCGTCTCTTTACTCTCGGCCAAGAGAGCTTCGATGCGATCGATTTCTCGAGCAAACAATGGAGGAGAGGAATGATCACGTAAGCCTTTATACCACTGAAGTAACACGGCTTCTTCGGAGATGAGACTCCAAGCTTCGTTCAGATAATTGTCCAATTTTTCTTCTTGACTCATCATCATACATTTATCGTGTTGAATTTGACTGGGATGATCGATTTGACATCCATAACAATCTATTTTAATCAGGTCCCTCATTGTATCTTCCAAGTGTTGTGCAAAACAAGCCACTAATTGTTGTTCCTGTTCTGGCCATCTGGATTGTATGATCACTACCTCTTCTTTTTGGTCTTGGGGTTCTGCTTTTTCTGTAACCTCCCATTTCATGGATTCTTCACTATTCAAAGAAGGACAAGGGTCTTCCATATTGTCTAATAGTCTAGAATGACTTCTCTCAAACTGTTGATTTCTATGGTATTATCGAATTCAGCATACAGAATGATATTCACCGTTTCGGGAAGAGGTGCTGCAAACTGAAGTTCCACACGCAGTTGCCCAGATTTTATAGGGTGAAAATGTCCCTCGTCGCTGCCTTGGTCTGGAGTGAAATCAAAAGCCCACAACGTGTAACCTCTTGCATAGTCGTCGTAGGAAATACCGTGACTGGTGTTGGTTCCTAACTGTCCTGTGGCTTCGTACAGCGACAAGTACGACCTCAAGTAATTTTTCTGTTCGCCAAAGTCGGGTTCGAAGGGTCTGGTACACAAAGTTTTGCCATCGCGACTGACTTCAATTTTGGATACTCTGCTGTGTTTAAACTGGAAAGGATTTTCATCGTGGGCTCCGTTGAGGGCTGCATTGCTGACGATACCGATGAATAAACGTTTGGGTAACTGTCCTTGGAACAGATGATCTTCGATCTTAGATCGGAGTCCAGCGGCAATGGTGAACGTTTTGACTTCCACGCGTCGTATCGGATACTTGGCTGTCGTTCTGCTCAAAGTGTGACTGATATCATTTCCCACTTTAGGTAACACTTCCACGCGACGTACGTATAACCTGGCTTCTTGGATAATGGTTTTGTATTCGTTGGCATGAGCCATCAAATGGAAAGCAGTACTACTTCGATTCAGTCTCAAGCGAATATCTACTCCGTTCAGCAAATACTTCTCTTGAAACCACATGTCCAAATGCAAACGATCGAACAGTTCTAAACTACGTCCTTGCAAAATTTTCTTTCGACGCTCGTTAAAACCTTCATTGTGAGGATCGGCAGGAGCGCTGCCATCAGCAGCTGCTGGTACGGGCAAGGCTGTGTCGTTAAACTTATCTGCGGTGTCAGGTTTCCATACCACGCAAGCATCTAGATGAGTGTTCTTGGCTTCTTTTCCGTACGTCAAGAGATTTTCGAGGTACGCTCGGTAAGGGTAAGTATCCATGCTACTGCTGATCAGTTTGTTATTCATGTACAAATCCACATCGCTGAACAAGGAATGCATGAAATTGTTGACAGGAGCTACTCTATCATTGGCTCCTGGATTGGTGTTGTCTGTTTTGGCTACTTTCACTTTCAAATACAAGTAACTGTTGTTGAGATCGATGTAATCTTCGGGTTGTCCTTTGATTTCAAACTCGATGGGAGCTGAATCCGTCAAAGAGGAGACGGGATGAAATTCGACCCATTGGGCTTCTTGCATGGTCATCATCGTGGGTGGCATGGCAAAGAGATCCAGTTCCGACTTGGAACAGGCACAAGATTCTTGGTGCATCATTTTTACTTTAGGTTTTTTTTCTTCACTTTTAATAATCAAAAATGTCTAAGTCTCGAGCGGTTCTTTTTTTCTTTGTCTTTCGAACTTTTGAGGTACGGAGACTTTTGAAAGGGTGTCTTCGTCGACGCTTTCTACCTTGTCCTTGCTGTGTCGTCAGGGAAGTAGGAATGTCAGACGTGGTACCGTTCAGAGCATTTATAGGACTTTCTCGTCGACCCAAAAGCTCTTTACCCGTTTGAAGCAAGGTATTTTTGCCTGCTCTCAAAAAAGCTTCTTTGGGGTTTTGTTTGTCAATGAGAACATTGTAAAGAAAATCTTTGCCGTGAGTCAATGCGGCATCTTTTAAGGTGTGCAATCCTCGTGTCACCATTGGTTTTAAAACAGGGACTACGGAACGAAAGGCTGATTTAAACATATCTCCTAAACCATGTCCTCGTTGTCGAGTGACTCCTTGGTACACAGGATACATCACTTTTTCAGTTGTTGGAGAATCGTTTTTGAAAATGGAGTTTCACTGTGACTTTCCCTTTGGTAAATGGAATATTTTGACCTAGTTCTCCTTTTATAGTAATGTTGACACTGTCGAAATACGACTTACTGACGGGTAAATAATGAGGATGTACAAATTCACGGTGAACGTGATAGGTATTTCCACCTTCTTCTTCAGCGGTAGTGGTATCCACTTTGAAAGGAATGACACGCAGTAACGGTACAGAGGTGTGTCCTACCACATTGTACTCCACCACATCGGAGTACACAAACATCAAATTGATTCCTTGGTTCATTTCTACAGGGAATCGAAAATATTTGGTAAAATCCAAGTTACTGGATATGCCTGGTATTTCTTTTTTGTTCGGGAGCATCTTGAGGTCTCCACCTAAAATATTAAACAATTCAGGACAAAAGGTAATGGTTATTATTTTCTTCTCTGAAAATTTGATCATGAGGCGACGAGCCACTTTAATGTACTCAAAGGTAACACTTTCTTTGATTTTGTCCAGGGGTTTACCAAACAAAGTATTGAACCTGGTTGCAATCGTAGTCACTAAATGTTGACCACTAAAATAGTAGCCTGCAGGAATGGTCAACACATGAGTGGACAGTTGTTTAGTTAAGGGTCCATCTGATTTCTTGATGTCAATGCCAGTGATGCCTCGTTCATCTAAGGCTTGTTGCAATGGCTTGTCATACACTTCAACTGTGAAAAAGTTTTGATTTTCGACGATGTTTTTGATTTGTGTCGGGTGTATTATTTCCACTAAAGCTGCTTCCCAATGATCATCTTGATCCAAATGCATGGCTTGAGGTAATTTAGACGTGTAACAACACAATGTGTTGTTAGGAAACACCTCCATGGAACTGTCACTAGGTAACGTTAAGTAAAATTGGTTAATAGTGTTGTTCATATTTCCAATGTTCTTCTGTCCGAGGAGTCACTCGAGGTTAAAGGAGTGTCTAAAAGAGGATTGTGATTGGAAGGGTGACTGTCAGGAGAAGGACTAACGTTGGCCGCAAGACTCCCAATATTGTTACTGTTGTTCCCGTTGTAAGAGTATTTCAGGGAAGGATTGGGAAGAAGATACCCAATGCAACTGCTGAGTAAAATGGTCCACAATTGTTTGTCTCCTTGTTGCAAACTCAAATTAGCAATGGCTGCACCAATGACACAATATACCACAAAGATTTGACAGAAAAAAACGATTTGCGTTTTAGGGACACGTTCTCCACACCACACCCACAAGGGTTGCTTTTGTAAATCTTGCAGAGATGACGTGGGTGAAGGAGTAGTCACTGTGGTCGCTGAAGCTGTATTAAAGGGCATGATGGTCACTTCTTTTTATAGTCAATGACTTGCGAAGCGTCAATCCAAGAATCAAAACTAGGAGGATATCCTTTCCAACGTACTTTGACTTCTTTGACACGACGTTTTCCTACTTTGCGGGTTCTTCGTTCGAGAATGCTTTCAATGTCGTACACGTCGTCTTCTTTTTTGGTAACACGTTGTAACTCAGGCAAGTAAAACGTTCCTTTTAATACTTCTCCGTTCATGTCTTCCAATTTATAGACGGTAGGATGACGATCGCGCACTCGTCCAGTCACACGAAACAATTCGGTGGTCCAGTTGGGTAAGTAACCTTTGTCGAAAGTGCGTTTGGTTTTGCCAATGCGTACCCAATCTCCTAGGGTTAACACTTCTCTACCTTTCTTGGGGACAGCCTTCGTCCGGGACGTACCAAACAGACGCTCAAAAACAGTGACTTCGTTGTCAGGTGTCACCTCTTGTGGGGCACGTCCAATGCTTCTATGGTAAGATTGATTGTAGGCTTGGACTAAGTGTGGTAAGACGTCGATGTACTTGAGAGTGTGTTGATGCGTAAAATATTTCCACATGCGTTCTTTCAAGGTACGTTGAAAACGTTCCACGATACTGGCTTTGGTTTCAGGATTTTCGGTGGTGAAAAAATGAATGTCACGTTTTTTTAATTCTCGTTGGAAAGCTTGGTTCAGAAATTCGGTGCCTTTGTCGGTTTGCCATCGAAGAGGGTGACGACCACTTTGTTTCAACACCAGTTGCAAAGCTCGTACTAACTCTCCGCTCGATTTGGATGTCAATGGTACGACCCAGGCAAATTTAGAAAAGACGTCGATGACACAAAACAAATATTTGTAGCCACGATTGTAGGTGGCTAAATGAGAGACATCGGCTAAATCGGCTTGCCATTGATGATCGATGCCTTCCACTTGAGTGCGACTTCTGTGAAATTTTCGTCGAATGGGTTTGTGTAAAGTGTACGTCGCTTGTTCTTGTAACCATCGTTGTACTGCTGGTAAACGGAGCTTTTTCAGGCGAGTTTTGGCAGCACGATACAATTTCTGAATACCTCCGTAACCTGCAGGGTGAGCTGGATCGTAGTAAATGCTGGCTAATACCTTCTCCATGGTTTTTGTTAATAAGGTACCCACTCTTCGAGGATATTGCTTTGGGTGGGACGAAATGCGGGTTGTTTGGAAACGGTTTTACGTGTCCGATGTGCCACAGGAGTTGACGTCGAGGGTAATGGTGGTGGCGGAGGTAATGGGATAGCTTCTTTGGTCTTCTTTTCTTTTCTCACTTCTGGTTTCCTTTCTTTCTTTTTCACATCTGTCGAAGAAGGAGTAGCCATCATCTTTTTAACCCAAGTTTTGAGTTCTTCTCGTGGGGGAGTGGGAGAAGGAGTTAACAAGGAAGCGGCAATCTTACTCGGAATGGGAGTGGTAGTAGGTGTTTGAAAGAGATCATGGGGTTCTTCTTCCTTGGGTAATGGTGGGGTAACGTCTGTTTTAACCACTGTAGAGGGTGAGGGTGACGGGTTATTCATTAGAGCCTTAAAATCGGACAAAGTGGGTTGAGCTGTTTGTTCCACAGCTTTCTGATGAAAGAGTTGTAGCCGTTTCAAGAGTTGACCGTACTTTTGTGATTTTTCGGTTTCGGATAAATCGTGGCGATGGATCAAGGATTGCAATTCGTGTTGTAATTGCGACATCTCAGCCAAATTGGGATTGGGTGGTAAATGGGGGGATCGTTGTTCTTGCCAATGATGGTATTCCATCCATCGTTTGTAAGGAACCAAAGTTAGTTTTCGTCCTTCCATGAGCTTTCAAAGGTTATGTCTGAGATTGTGGTGCTCCATAGGGTCCTTTTATCTTCTACCCATCCCTTGAGTTATCCCTTGGGTTAATCCTTGTAGCAAACCTGGTATTAAGCTTGTCAACATAGGAGCAAGAATGGGTAAAAATCCTCCGCGTTGCACCAACATCTTTTTCTTTTGACGGACGGATATTTTCTTTTGGACCATTTGACGAAGAACGTGTCGATGTTTGGCGAAGCATTTTTTCTGGTGTGGAGACAAAGGTATCGTGCCTTTCAAAACATTCAAACAACATTCACACACGGTATCGATGACATCTTTAGAGGCTGTTTTAATGATTTGTTTTCGCATGGGCGGAGAGGCTTTGGACAGAACGGACAACACGTCTCCGTGTTTGGCTAAACGAGGAGGTAGTCCTTTCCTTTTCTTTCCTTTGTGGGGTGAAGAAGAATGTTTTCTGCGAGGTGACATCTTTGCTTGTTCGTTCCAGAAATACACTGATGTCAAAGACTTGGTACACACCCTCTTTTATCTTCTTTTTTCTATTGGCTTCTCCAAAAGGTAACGGCATGCTTCGCTAAATCCTCAAAAGCAGGGCTAAAGATACCAGTTCGGTTATTAGCTGCTTTGTCTAGTTTCTGCATACCTTTAATAAAACCAGTAAATATGCCTCCTCTTTGGTGACTTCTCTTTTTCTTTTGACGTTTGGGTATTTTCTTTTGTGTCCTTTGACGAAGAACGTGTCGATGTTTGGCTAAACGTCCTTTCCTTTTCTTTCCTTTGTGGAGTGTAGAAAAATGTTTTCTGCGAGGTGCCATCTTTGCTTGTTCGTTTCACAATACCACTAGTGTCAATGACTTGGTATACACTCTCTTTTATTTACTTTTTTTTGGGAACTAGCGCTTTGTCAAAAAGGTAACAATGTGTTTCCCAAAATTGTCAAAGGATCCTCCTTTTTGGTGTCTCTTCTTTTTCTTTAAAGGTCTACGTCTTTGGAGGGAAGGACGTTGATGTTTGGTTTTAAAGCTTTTGGTGAGATGACGAGATTGTCTTGTTCCTTTTCCTTTTTGGACAGCAGAACGACGAGGGTAGTGGTGGTGGTGGTGTGCATGTTTTTGAGGAGGCATCCTTGAGTGTTCAGCATCAGCACAGAAAAAATACTGATTGACGTCGTGGTCTTCAAGTCATATTTTTATACTGGAATGCGACGCCACTGATTATCTTTGCGTCGTATCAACTTCATGGCAGGTAACACACGTCGTGAAGGAGTTCGCAATGGACTCAATCGGGACAGTTCTTGTTTGGACAAATCTAGTAAACTCTTTAACATGCCAGATCTTTCTTGGACTTTGACTTTCGGGGCAGGTACTTTGTGAGCAGCTGCTACTGCCGCTAAGGTGGATGAGGGTGTCTCCGGTGGAGGAGACGTTTTGGGAGACGCAGATTTCCAATGTTTCATCAAATTAGGAAAAACGGGTGCCAAATTGGGTTTGGCTGGCATCACCCGCAACGGAGAAGTGGCAACCCCTGAGGCTACTGGCAACGTAGTCCCTACCAAACGTCCTTGTAGATCTTTTCTTACAGGTCGTGGTTGACGAAGGTAAGGTTGTGTCCTGGCCGAAGTGTCTCTTTTGCGGGTGACCGCTTTTTTCTGTGGACTTTTCTTTTTCTGTGCTTTGGTCTTGGTACCCTTGTTCTTTTTCTTAGGGGTTTGTTTGGCTTTTTTTGTTTTCTTCTTGGGGTGAACTTTGGGAGTATTGGGATCCCATTTTACAAGGGAACGAATGATGACACCTCCTAGAGAACCACTACCTCCAGGTTTCAATATGATTTGCTTTTTGGTGTGAGTGTCAATGCGAGGATTGGCCAGTTGCGTCAAGGCTACTTTGTTTCTGTCAAAAAAGCGTTTGGTTTGATGTGGAATGTGAATGATGCCTTGCAGTATTTGACGTGCTGTCACCGTAAACCATCGTAAGACTTCTTTTAGACTGGCTTCTAAGACGTGAGCACGTATTTGTGGATTTTTTTCGCGACTGATGCCGTACAAGGCACGAATCAATTTGATCGGAAGATGAGACTGAAGGGACGTCATGTTGACGATGTATGAGACCAGGTCAAAGTAACCCAAGGTTTTTATAGATTTTTTTAGTGCTTCATAGTGTTATGTCGACGAGGAGGACGTGTACACGACAGGTCCTCCGTCTTGACACCAGTCGTGAAACAAATCGGTACGAAATCGCAAATAATCAGGGGTAGTGGGTTTTAAATCCACGAGTAAATAGGCGTGTGGCGTTTGAGTGGCATCATCGTACGCATGAGTTAGCCAAGGTGTTCCTAACTGTTTGGCTAAAACTTGCACTTGTGATTTATCTCGAGGACTTTTAAACAAGACCACGTAATGAGCATTGAGACTAATGGTACGATGGGCTTTACTTTGTTGAAATAAATTTTGTGTAATGTAAATGACACTGGCATTACGATGATGGCCTTTACGCGTAAACCATAGTTTAATTTCTTCTTCGTCTTCTCCTAACATGTCGTCAAAAATAACCCAATGAGTTTGACTAGTGTCAGACACGATCCCCTCGTCTTCTTTAGGAATGCCTGCTACAAACACAATGGAATCACCTTGACTTTCTTGCAAGAGGCTGTATGCCGATTGCCACTCTTTGTAACACCACACGATGCGTTGAGGTGGACGATCGATCAAATGATGTTTATGTTCGATCAAACTTTTGACAAATTCGGTTTTGCCTGAACCGCTCGGTCCAGCAATTAACATGTTAAAAGGATGACGAAGATACAAGGCTTTCCAACTAGCCTGATCTAAGTGTTCGTCAATGACTTTGAATGTGGAGGAGGAAGGAGTAGTAGAAAGAGTAGAGTGAGCCATAGTCGTGTAATGGTATGACAGTATTGACACAAAAACAGACAAGACAAGAGGTTTTTATACTTTTTTCAAGACACGTTTATTTCAATGCATGTTTAAATTTGAACAACACGAAAACATAAAAGCCAAATGGATAAATACAGGGATAAAATACCTAGGCAAACGATCAAAGTGGCAAATAAACAAGTCCCTGTACAAAATGGTTTGGGTAACGAAGGTGTCCTAGAGGTAGTATGTAATGTTCTTATAGTCTCCTCTACAGGGGGTACAGTCACATAGGTGTCTTCTCGAAAGGGTCTTTGTGGGGGAATGTCCATGACAGTTCTGTCTTGAACAGAGGGTTTGTCTTGGGTGATAGATTCTTTTTCTTCTTCTTCTGGTACTGTTACTAACACAGGATTAAAAGTGACTTTTTTCACACGACGATGAATTTTAGGAACACAACGCTTGGGCATAATGGGATGCTTCGTTTGTCCAAGCCTCAAAATCCCAACTTTTCCAGTCACGTACATCTGTCCAATGAGGGTGTAAATCACAAGCTACACACACATCTTCGTACACTGCTTCCGTACGTAAAAGTTGACGAATCTTTTTTTCTTGGAAAGGTCGAGACGTATCCAGATGAAAACGTAAGGCTTTGAACAGAATAAGTCTCTCGTGGACATTTAAAGGAGTCACCATACTGTCTTATTTTTTGATAGGTAGTGTTCGTAAAGTGTCCACAGGGAATTGGCAGGTAAACGAAATCCCAGAAAGCAAGTCACTAAAACACACACGACACGTCGACCCCAATTCATAGGGTATAGTTCTTGTAATAAGTGTTCGTAATCTTTCACCGTGTGAATCTTCTCATTGATATCCTTCCACGGAATCTGTTGGATCACCAATGATAAAGGTTGTGGCATGGTTGTTCTCTTTTATACTTCTTTAGGTCAAAGATCATCAGTGTAGATTCAACCCAGAATTAAACACAGAATTAAATTTGCTCAAAAAGCGAAAGTGATTAATATAACGTGTAATTTCGTCCCACTGCCATTCAGGGTAACGGTTAAGAAGGATCAAAGTATCTTCAGATGTAAACGTAGTAAATTGGTAACGGAGCAAAAAAATACCCTTGATCCAGAGAAATCTAACACGTTGGTTAATTTTTGTCACTTTCCTCTTGTGAATTTCACGACACAAAAGTTCTACAGTCACCCATTGCGATTTTTCTTTAGCAAGGCCTTGCCAAACGTCCTTGTAGATCTTCTCTTGCAATTCGTGTGGTAATCCTTGAATATTATGTTTTAGAGAGGGTTTATATACTGGTCTAAGCGTGTTACACGACATGGAACAGTAGTGTCACTTCCAATCACTAGGTCCTACTAAAGGTAGGTATTGACAATTCGGAGACCATCGAGCATGTTCCAAGTAAGCGGAATCTTTCTGTTCCCACTCGTAAATGGATACACCACAACTGAAACACTTGACTTTATCCCCTTCGCCCAAGTAGAAAAATCCAGCTCTGGCTAATTCTTCAGGAGTTGGTCCAGGCAGATATTTTGGCCATTTATCTTTGAAGGTTTGGAATCGACTTTTAAAGTGGCAGTATTCAGGTAAACTCGTCGGGAACGAATATTCGACTCTCCTCACTTCAGTTCGATGTAGGTACGGTGAAATTCCTAGGAGTCCACGATAACGTGTCGCACCGCTTTCGCATCCCTCAGGTTTGACACGCACAGCATCACTTTCCAGGGTAGATATAGGGGTAGTAGTCATAGCAAAGTTCCCACGATATCCTGCTGAATCGCTAATGTCACAGCGCCTGGCATCACTACAATCGCAAGGTTTAGCATCGCACTCCACTTGAGAATTCCCAAATTTGAATGATGTCTGTTTAAATGGATTCATCTTCTTTCTCACTTGGCAGTGTTAGTCACAATGAACTATTGGTCTTGGACGATATCCCTTTTTATATGCTGCCCAATTTTGACGTGACCGTACGGTAGAGTGAAGTGATTGGGAAGTCGTACTCTTTTTTGGTACACGATTTGATAGACTTTTTCCAAAGGTCGGCTAACAATTTGGTGTGTGGGTAAACGGACAATCTTGTGCGGTTCGTGGGTAGTCACTTGAAACGTTTCATCCTGTCCCGACTGTAAGGCTTCTTGTAGTACGTTAAAGTTCACCACTTGACTGGTGCGATAATTAAGAGTCAATCCTTTCACTTTACATTCGGTGTGCATTTCTCCTTGTGGGTCTCGGTATTCGTAGCCGTAATTTTTAGGACCGCCACTTGCAAAACTTAGAATCTTGTCGTCGGGATGTTCATCGGTCCAGGCTCCTAAACGGTCTCCTTCGATGACAGGGTTACACTGGTTCGGTCGGTGAATGTAGATGCAACTGTCCGTGTCAAAATACAACACGCGATCTCCTAACAGTTCTAACACTTCGTACAATTTTAAGCGAGCGTGGGCTGTTACGTAAGCCGCAATGATAACATTTCCAAATTTGTCGGCTTCTACAAAGTCTAGTTCTTCTTCGTAATTGACTAAGATCAAGTCCTCACGAATGACGTCCACGTGTTTCATGACTTTGGTTGGGTCGTGAATCATCTGGAAGTAGCGAGACGGCTCGGACAAATACTCTGTCTTGGGTAAAGACGGGCGTTGTGCCATTTTACCCCACAAGCAATTGAGCATCACTTTGGCAAACGATCGCCTTCCTTCGTTTTTCTCGATGTGGTCTAAAGTGATACCTTCCTGCTCCCGATATTTTTCTTTGAATATCTTTTGGTCTTCGGGAGTGTGACACCAGGAAGGATAGCCACTAGCTTCTTGTTTTAGTTTTAAAAAGGCATCCACGTAGTCTGCAAAAATACCTTTCTGTCTCTCGTCGCCCTTGCGGTATTGTTGTGTTTTGGGAAAGTGGTAAATTTCGTACACTTCTAACAGTTGATATCCCAGGTCCAGAGCTTTAAACAATTCCACGCTCACCCACGTTCCTGTCAAGGTGCGTTCTTCCTGAGTGTGATGACAAGGTTGGCCTTGGTTGCACGTTTCGGCACATGTGCGACACAAAGGAAACATCAGTTTTCCTTGGCAATGGTGAGGTAAAACTGGATGGTACAAGTCTGTGGGTGGTAAGACTTTACACTTGATCAATCCTTCGTACTGTCGAATGTGGTCCAAGTCAATGTGTTCTGTCATCAATTCTGGATGCCCTACGGGAAAGTGACAATATTTGCACACGTAAGGATACAACGAACACACGTCCAAGTATTTGATTTCTTCTCCCTTCTCCTCGTCCGCTTGGTACAGTAAACAGGTAGCATTCGTTCGTCCTCCGTACAAACTATCCCGAGGGTTTAATGGGTCCACCAACTTGTAACTTTCTACGATGCGTTTAAACTCGGGATCGGTTTTCAAACGCAGATCGTACTCGTGTTCCCACATTTCCACCACCTGGTATCCTTGCTGTTCTAACTTCAAACGTCGCTGACACGTGGTCTGGTACAAGTCTTCCATGGTTCGTTGTAAAAACTGATTTTTGGTGTCTCGTTGAGGGTAGCATAGGGGACATCCGTGAAATAAACATCCGTTAAACTCGTACACGATCTGAGGGTTTTCTAAGTCCCAACCATCCACCGAATACGTTCCAATGGTCTTTTCGCCTCCTCCGTTGCGAGCGTGTTGGATCCATTTGTCTTCCTTGTCGCACAAGTAATGGAGCCAGCGTAGGGCTTTGACCGAGTATTGACGTTTAACAAAGTTCGTCGTTTGAGGACTGATGACAGCTAGAGTATTTTCAGGCATAAAGCGTTTTCGGTACACTAAAGAACACGCTTTGGCAATGGTACAAGCTTCTTTCAAAGGATCGATCCCTCCGTACTCCATGAACAATTCTCGAAATTTTCCACAGCAGCGTCGTAAAATGTCCACGTCAGATCGACAGTACTTTAACATTTCTTCTTGAAAGTCAAAAGGGTCCGAGGCGTGAGCCTGGTACCAAGCGAAGAAAGCTTCTCGTTGTTCGGTACGCATGTTGTCGGGGTCGTAGTCGTCAGCCTCCGGCAAATGGGGCAGAACGGCATGTTGATTGGCTTCGGTATTGAAAAAGTGTGGAAAATAACCTTTAGCCAATTCTGTCATTCCAAACGTTTTAGGCATGCGACTCAATGGCATGGCCAAGTAACACATCGAATCTTTAAACTGCACTTGTCCTACTTGCATAGAAATGATTTTGGCTCCGTTTAAAGTCACTTGGGGTCGTTCGGTACTTTGTTCTGCATAGTATCTGAGCAGAAATTGCCCATCGTATCCCGAGAAATTGTGAGCCATGACCGTGGCATGGCGATGACAATTGCCGTAACGTTCAATGTCTTCTGGACTCCACGTTTCGTCAATGGGGTTAAGGATCCATTGGGCAAAATCGGCTAGCGTGTTTGACCCTCGAAAGATTTTTTCACGTCCTCCAGGAATCTTGCTGCAGTAAGGGCAATGACTAAAGATAGGTTCTTGGATGCACTGCTCGCACGCACGGTGAGCCACGCAGAAATTAGGAATGTGAATACCAGTTTCTTGCATGCATTCGAAATCAAAAAAGATAAAATTTCCTTTCTTCTGGGTATCTTCTGGTTGGGGTTGATATTTTTGAATGAAGCATTCGTGCTCCAAGTCCACAATTTGATGACAAATGTGACATCGTTTCTTCCCTCGACAAACGTGAAACTTGGCATTACTGGTACGTATGCCTTGTCCACAAGTAGGACACAATCTCAGCAGTTGACAAGTACTTTTCTGCTGTGAACCTTGCATCTTCAAATGTTGTTGGTAACAGGTAGGACTGACAAAAGTGCGCTGACAAGCAGAGCAATGCACTCTTTCTTGTCCTTGGTCCAGACAAGGTTGAGAGGCCAAACATCCCTCACATTTCGATCCACAATGTTTGTGTTGTTCTCGATTGTTATAACCATAGTCACATTTTTCACAGTAGTAACTGTATCCCAGGAATCCAGTGATACTGGTAATGGTATCAAAATGACCATCGTGATGATAGACGTGAATGTATTTTCCGTCTTTGAAATCGTGACCTCGAAACAAAAGAGCTCCACGCACTTCTTGAGGGTGTACTTTCAAAGTGTAATGTGGAGCCAAGACGTCTTGCAACTTTTGCATTTCTGGAATGCCGCAAGGGGTGTCTTTGGATACCCCCGCTTGCTGTAACAGGAGTTCTGCTTCACTTCGTTGTTTGGCTCGGTCCGATTGTTGAATAGTTTTCCAGGCTCTTTTCCATTCTGTCGTGTCGTTCTTGTTGGCATACGTCCGTCCCACGACGACAGCACGGGCTAAACACATCTGGTCTTGAGGATTGTTAATTCGGACGAGACTTAGTTTGGTGTTGCGAAGACTGTCGACCAATAATACTTTTTTGGGTCTGGTCCCCTGGGGAGGAGACACGTGGGTCATGAACAGTGTGGCTTTTCCATCGTCAATGTGAAACTTGTCGTTGGATTGTTGCACATGTTGAATTTTGTCAATGACTTTGGAAGGTGTTAATTCTGATGGACTAGTAAATTCGATCCAAACGGGAGACTTTAAATTATCGTGATGAATAGAAAGTCTCAAGCGATCGTCTTCTTTGGCTCGACATTGCTGTTTCAGTGCAGTTAACACAGAATCCCACACCTCAGTAATGAACCCATCTGTATTCTCCAAAGGTACATTGGACTTGAAATCTTTAAACTTTACGGCATACGTGTAAGCCGTTGTTCTAAATTTTCGAGAGGAACGCTTTTCTGTCTCTCGAATGTGATAGTAATTTTCAGGGTTAACTAAGGGTGGTGTACTTTGCTTGGACGTTGATTGTCTGGGTGTAAATTCGGGCTCACTCATGTCATCTTCAAAATCACTGGCATGAATTTGAGCCAAGACTTCAGCTACCGTGCTAGGCGATACATTACGTTTCTGTCTCTTACTGTCTTTTCCTTTCTCCACAACATGATGTGGTCTTTTCATCTTCTCTGCAAAAAGTCAAATGACTACCTTTTAAAGACCATAACCCCTATATATTCATGTCCGATCCGTGTATATATAAAGGGTTAGTGTCTAACGGTTCAGTATTCATTTCACTCTCACATTGACCAGAACGATGGAAGAACCTACACAAGTAGAACTTCTCATCAGAGCTTTACGTGGGGTCATACGAAAGTTTTCTTCAGACCAGCCTACGGCCTATTCTCCTTCCTATCGAGATAAAAGTCAAGATACTTGCTATATCTGTAAGAAGAAAGGACATTGGGCTACAGAATGCTCAGACCGTGACAAAAACAGAAAAGGGTACAATAGAGACAAAAGTCAAGATACCTGTTATCATTGTAAAGAGAAAGGACATTGGTCTCCAAACTGCCCTAAGAAACAACAGGAACAAGAGGATGAGGGGGAAAGGAATTCTGAACAGGAGGAGGAAGAGGTACCCTCCCCCAAGGAAGAACCCCGACACATTCACAAAGACAAGAAAAAAAGACGAAACGAAAGTGAAGAGGAAGAAGAAGAAAAAGAAAAACGTGTGGCAGTAAAGAAAATGAAAAAACAGAAAGAGTGAAACAGAAGAAAAACTATGAACTTTTTAAAAATGGTCTTGTGTTATGTTATGTTATGTTGTGATATTGAATTGTAACGTTTGTACTAGAATACACCAGAGAGAAAAAAACGTAAGTGTCTCTTGGTTTTGATTTTGATAGTATAATTACCTACACTCACACATTCATTCACTCACACGTACATTATGGGTTTTTAAAAAAATATAATAAAAAGGACTTTTGAGTTTTCATTGAAATAGGCAATTGACATAGTATTTCTTTTCGAAATAATT
>JARLTB010000442.1:0-142500 GCA_030141615.1 Unio pictorum
TACACTATGTGTTATTGGTTGACCATCGGGGCCCGATGAAGTCGGGGCTCGCTGATCTTCGCTAATGGGTCTTTGTGTGGCTGATGAGTCCGATATGAGATACGCACGTCTGTGAACAGTGTGTGCACTAGTGTCATGGGTTGGTTCTTGACGTTGAGGCTTTCCAGCGTTCCCAGCCTTCGGCGATCCTCGAAGGTTTTGCACCCATTACGAACTGCTGCACGCCAGCCAGATCTATCCTTGGCGCAGGAATCGAGGTCTGTAACAGATATCGAGTAGCATCTCAAACTGTCCTTGATTGGTCTGTAAAACGGTCTCTGTCCCTCTTATTAGAAATTAATTGGATTAGCTAAGTTATCTTGGGAATGACCTCCCGCGATATTATGACTCGGTGTTAGTTAAAGATAGATTATCAACAAAGAACTGGGCAAGAATATTGGGGGAAAATACGACAATCCTTAAACAAGTAAAATAACATATTTAATCAAATGAATTAATAGTGGTGATTTCAACTTAAATGACATCAACAGGATTTATTAGCAGTGTATAATATGGATTTACTACATGTTATAAATCGCGTAATGTCCACGACTGATTGTATCACCGTCTCCTCGACTGTGTTCAAACGTTGATATTTAGCCGTGCCTTCCCTTTCCGATTGCCTCGTCCTTCTTGGACTTCCTACATTTTAGTCTCTAATTGTCAAGTCCCCCTTTCCGACCTCACTTTTTCCTTTTTTTGGACTCTGTATCCGGACTGTAACTGTTTCCTTCCATCGGTAACTGTTTCCTTAAAGGGCAAAATTATCACTAAATCGCTATAGGTACCACTTTTAGATGAATATAAAATTCCTGCATTAACGTTAGAATACTCTCCATTCAGACACTGCGTAAAGCCTACCTACGGTAGTTTACTGCCCTAAATTACCACGTGACCTCTCTATCGAAAGTTTACCGTATCCTACTACGTGTTCGAGTACTATGGCATAAAATTCACAGATCCTTACACACTTCCAGATTATTTAAATATTACAAAAGCAAACATAACAGGTAGTTATCGTTAGATCACGACAATCAGAATTGTCCGAACAGACAAAGGAAGTTAGTTCAGATTTATTTAAATAACCCCATAAATCTTGCACATGTGAACATTTGGATCGGATGCAAAAAATTCTGCTAATGAACTAATAACTGTAAAAGATAAATTGCATAACAATTGCAGCACCAATATATTTCCCTGAAAAGGAATAAAATAAGTTGCATAACAACTCTAGCATCAACAAATTTCCATGAAAATGAATGAGCGATACATAATATGGAACTTGGTCACATCAACAAGTTGCATACAACAAACAATAAGAAGAATATAACGTGAAATTAAAATTGTGTATCTTAATGATGTTAACTTTAGAACTTGTGCATCTAGCACTAAACCTTGTTTTTCTCGCAAGACAGATACCTGGTCCCTCCGTTGTTTAACGAGGGAAGAACTATTCTTGTTTAGGCTTCCCATGTCTTGACAGAAGAACTTCGACGAAGTTGTCACTTTAAAATGCCCATTAGTTCCAAGATGTACGCCTTTTTTTCACTCGGTCAATCATAAGCAGCGGTTTTCTAACACAATTTCTAAGACAAACATTTGTTTCGTCAGTCAGAATCTCTAAACTACGTTATAGAACTTTTCACTTTCATTGAATTGCAACACTGTCCCTTTGAAGTTTTAACACTGACATGACAGAAAATTAAGAACAAAGGTCGAAATGATCCTTCTCAAATACTCCCCTGATCTAAATGTGATACAATCTCAAAGCTCACCACATTCAACTTTAAGGTTCACTGCTTATTCGTAATACGCTACTTCAGTCATTGAATCTTTTTCTCGGGCGACTACTTTTTCTGTGTCCACTAGATAGAGCTCCATACAAAATCTGACGTGGCGTTCGAGACTCATACGTACGGATGACATGGAATGTCCACCAGGGTTTTGCTCTAATGACCATCGCTTTTATACTGGTTAAGCCTGATCCATTCAACACTTCTAGCTTCGTCACTCTGTCTTGCCATCTGACACGTATAATCCAGTGGAGGGCTCGTGTGGAAGCGCTTAAGCTGCTTGATGTACTTCTTGTTTAGTGTCCAAGTCTCGCATCCTTATTGGCGGCTTGTTAGCACAACTACATTATACACCTTTATCTTGGTAGACAGTTTGATATTCATATGGTTCAACACCCGAGAGCGGAGACGTCCTGTGATTGACGAGCGCTGCTGATGCGTGCAGGTATCATTTTCTCTAGCGATCCATCGGAAGATATGATACTTCCAAGGTACTTGAAGTGATTGATAACTTTCAGTTTGGTGTCTGCGATAGCTACAATCGGGGGGTGGGGGGGGGGGCGCTGTGGTGCCTGGGACAGGTTAGTGAAGTATCTCCGTCTTGTTCAGACCGATAGTGAGTCTGAAGATTCTCGAGGCTTCAGCGAAGCGAGTAACGATGCTCTGGAGATCTGTGTTTGTTTGTGCCAAGAGAGCACAGTCATCCGCGCAAAGTGCTTCTAGAATATGTTTCTTCATTGTTTTGGACCTGGCATTCATTGGGCGATTGTCGAAGAGAGAGCCACTAAGTCTGCACTTTATGTATACTCCATTCTGGAGACCACGTTTAGCATGGTTCATGAAGCATGTTAAGAAGAGGTTGTATAACACTGAGGCGATAACGCAACCTTGCTTCACGTCGTTAGAATGTTGAATGGCTCAGAGACTTTCCCATTATAGAGAATGAGTGCCGTCGTGGAAACGTTGGCACATCTTAATGAACTTCCTAAGGCAACCGAGTCATGCTATGATGACCCATAGTGCATCTCGGTTGACCGTATCGAAGGCCTTTGTGTGGTCTTTGAAGACACCGTAGAACTTCATGTTTTATTTAGTGAACTTTTCAT
This sequence comes from Unio pictorum, assembly GCA_030141615.1. Taxonomy (NCBI): domain Eukaryota; kingdom Metazoa; phylum Mollusca; class Bivalvia; order Unionida; family Unionidae; genus Unio; species Unio pictorum. The sequence continues at coordinate 2,939 of JARLTB010000442.1, forward strand.
GTATCTGTCTCACTGTGAAGATGATGTTGATCGTGCTCCGATCTGGTCTGAAGCCAAATCGGGCCTCCGGCAGTATGGCCTTTGAGACTTTACCAACCAGACGGTTTTGAAAGACACGCGTTATAATCTTGCCTGCAATCGACAGGTGTGATCTTTCTCGATAGTTGACCCAGTCAGCTTTGTTCAACTTCTTTTTGCATCAAGTGACACTCATTGTGTCTTTTAACTCCTCCTCCCAAATTCTGATTGGGATACTATGCAGTGTCTCAATTGCCTTAGGACCAGCTATCTTAATGTATTCAACAGGAATTCCATCTGCTCCTCGTGCCTTCAGCTCATGTTGGTGGCTCTCTCAACTTCTTCCGTGGTAGGAGGTAACTCCAGATCCGATATAGTTGGCTTTTGGACAATTGCGTCTAACGATGCAGAATAAACGGTGGATGTCATATTCAGTTGTTGAAGCGTTCCTTCCACCTTTCGATGATGCTCTCTTTGTACTTGAGCAGAGTGGTCCCGTCAGAAGATATTAGCGGAGTACTGCGGGAGGTTCCTAGACATCTTTTAGGTACCTGAAAAACTATTTCGAGTTACTAGTATCTGCGTAATTCCGAACGTCATCTACTTTGCGGTCCAACCAGTTATTTTGCATAATGAGGAATTATCTCTGGGCTTATGCATGTATTTGAAAGGATCACGTTTTGAGTCAACGTCGATCTGTCATTCTATATAGGCCTCTCGCCTTTGCTGAAGGAGGATGCTTATCACTTCGTTAATTTCGTCAAACCAGTCTGGTGGACGTTTTCTCTTGATTCCTAGGATGACCCTTACAGACTCACTCAACATGCCCTTGAGCTGATTCCAATTTGAGTTTGGGTCACCAGCCAGAGGTCCGTGTGCTTTATACTTGTTCTTCTGACAGAAGAGTCTGTTCGAGATAGTCAGCTTATTCTCTACACACATCGACAGTAGAAGCAGTCTATTCGTGTTAATTTCTTTCCGATTGCAACTGTCCTAATACTCCATTTGAGCCTTCGTAGTCGTGGTCCACTGGGCGTTAAAATCACGAAGTACGACGAGATGTTCGCAAGCTGCGGTAGCTTTTACGAGGACATTAAGACTTTCATACAAGGCCTCCTTGTCTTCTTTGCTGCTGGTCAACGTGGGGGCATACGATCTAATGATGGTGATATACAGTGATTTAGAGAGGGGGACGCGAAGTTTCATAAAGCGTTCGTTCACATGCGCATGAATCCCTGGGAATTGACACAAACGTGCAGTACGAATGGTAAAACCGATCTGTAAATTCTGTGTTTGGTATTTTGTTTTCCAGTTCCAGAAGAAAGTGTAGCCATCCTCAGTTTCGAAGACAGGTCCTACATCGACTAGACGTGTTTCGCTAAGATCAGCTATGCCAATCTTGTATCGACCTAGTTCTCTGACTATGAGAGCCGTTCTTCTCTGAGGCATGGGTGCATCTTCTTTGCCCATGAGTGTACGTACGTTCCATGTACTAATAATGAGTTTGGATTGTTGATGCTCATGGTGTCGACTACATTAATTGTTAACTTCCAACAGCGCTTCGCCGGCTGGTTAGTTAATAGGAGAGGGAATGTTTAGGACACCTTTTATTATCCCTTCACTTACTAGCGCGAGCAGTGCTAATCTAAACAAGTCTGCTCAGTAGCCTCATTGAATGCTACCCTTCTTTACTCTCCTGGTTTAGAGAAAAACGACAAGTTATCCACAGACCGCCTCCGTGTAGTTTTGGAACTACGACTGCCAGTAAAATCCTCTACATTTCGTTTCATCCCTCCTCCATCGCCATTGGACATGGAAGATGCACAGAGTAGAAAGAAAGTGGATGGTCAAAGTTTCTTTCGTGCCCTCTGCATTCAACAGTGCATTGGTGAACCGTCATTCCTGCCGTTGGATCTTCTGCTTGATCTCATCCGCCCAGTCAGCGGAGCAGTCTTTGTATGTTGGATTGAGCAAGTCCCTAAAATCACCGTAAGGCTCGAGACCTACCGGCTACTCTCACTTGGTTTATCCCGCTAGTTGAAGCGGTTGCCCGGTGTGTGACCACTGTCGCATGCAAACAGCTACTAAGAGCCACATATGTGAGTTAGTGATCAAGGGAAGACCTATATGGATGAACTACAATTGAGAAGGCACATGTTCCAAAAATCAGAGATACTAACTCTCCGTGAGACCCCAAACACCCCTTAAGTACACTATGTGTAGTGTTATTACAAATAACGACACAATCTAGAATGCGGAGTGGATTCAAACTAATCATCTCTGGCATAAATATAGAAACATAGCCATTCTAGATTGAATACTTCATTAAACAATATTCCCTCAAAACAAATATGCGCCGCATTGATTAGTAACAGCGTCAGATTAGTGTATCTACGCACAACTCATCGATACAGTATTGGTATTGGCGGCAGAAGACCTTGGCCTATATATAAAATGTAGTCTGGTTCCCTGCTTCGTATGCTCACCGCGTTGCACTCCGTGTAGCAGGGAACCAGACTATATAAATTGTGGAACATCAGAAAACCTTCAGCAGTCTTATAATTGACAATACACATGAAGGTTATTTTTATTTCTGAAACCAGTCTTGAATCAATACAATTTAGTACTTTATGATGGCAATCAAGGGAACGTATCACCCTGAATAATTTCGAAGACAAACATCACCACAGCTTTAAAAAAAGATATATCACTATGTAATGTACTGTAAAGTAAATACAATGTGTCAAAGCAAATGAAAAAAAAGTATTAAGTGTTTCTAATAATTAAATAGCATATCTGAGAACGGTAAAAATATTCAAAATTATGTAATTCAGATGACTAAATACAATTCTATATACGCTCCTTATCGATGAAAGAAATAATATATGCATTTCGATTAAGTTACACATCAGTCTGAATATTCACTGGCTGTTGAGTTGTTCATCTCGAGTGCAGTGAACCGGAAAGATGCCTTTCCCAACACACCATACACGCCCCGAAGTTGTATCTTTGAAGGAACCTAGTTTCAAGCAAAATTTCAAGATCACACTTTCTTACATAAATTGAGAACTGCTGATAGATACAAAGATGGTTAGGGAGTCTTGGAAACAGACGTACAAACAGACGTACAAACTGACGACTGATTTTGTTCTTTTGGGTTCACCGAAGACCACAGGAAGAATCCCTGACCCATGGGAAACTACTGGCAAATGTTTTCGCATCCCTACGTTGATCGAGCCGAGACACGAACTCTTGCGGACAGAGGGGAGATGCGTGACGTGACCATTCTGTCATTTAATACCCCTCGAACAAATGAACACACACACACACACACACACACACACACACACACACACACACACATATATATATATATATATATATATATATATATATATAGAGAGAGAGAGAGAGAGAGAGAGAGAGAGAGAGAGAGAGAGAGAGAGAGAGACTAGTTCGTGCACTACTTATGACAATGTAAACACCTTCCCCCTTATATATAAGGTGGAGAGTCGGGAAACGGAGGTGAATTTTGAAAGGTGTTAACATTGTTATAAGATGGAGAGTCGGGAAACGAAAATGAATTTTGAAAGGTGTTAACATTGTGATAAGATGGAGAGTCAGGAAACGGAGGTGGATTTTTACAGGCGTTAACATTGTTATAAGGTGGAGAGTCGAGAAACGGAGGTGGATTTTGAAAGGTGTCTACATTGTCATAAGTAGTGCAAGAACCAGTCTCGAGCTTTGCGAATTTCCAAACTTAATTTAAAAATGACGCCAGCGTTTATCGCAGCCAGTGGTCATTGGTTTTACGTTCCAAATATTTTACTTGACATAGTAACATCGCAAGAAATATATTTTACCCCCACTCCAGATCTTTGCATTACCACATCAATGCAAATTTTTAGGAGAGAAAGAGGTCAAAAGAGTAGAATGCACTTTCCATTTTGAACTAATGGATGTTCACTACTTAAGCACTCTTAAGTGGCTAAGTGTTTTTCCCCAGCTTCCCACTACTGATACGATCAGAAGTCGGCATTGGAGTCCATTCCATCCTGGTGGTTTCTATTTTTTATTTGTAAGGACAGGGTGAAAGGAGGTGAGTAGTCATACCTTTTCTTTCTTACTAATGCTAAACGTATGTCCAAGATTGTTCAGCATATCTAGCTATTTTATATACCTGCATACTTTTTCATGTATTATCAGTCACTATTTACTAGTGAAGAGGTGGAGTGCTGTTGCAATTAATATTGCAACGAAACACAACATCCTCTCCGACGCCTTTCTTAATAATAGCATTATATGATGCAAAACTGTGTCCAGAAGCGCCAGCTAAATTATTTTTGGGGCGGGGTAGGGGGGGGGGGAGACGGAGTGGAAGGGGAGCAAACATGAATTGGTGAGTTATTGTTAAGTTTTACTGATGTAGGCCAAAACATGTTCTGTGAAATCCGGAGGGGTGGTACACTTCCCCATCCCCACCCCCTTCTCCTGAGTGCGTACGCCCATGATTGTGTCATAACCTCAGCTTTTTTAGGCAACAATATTTTACACAATTTGCTAGGGCAAAAATCTTGACGATGTTATAACACACCTCCGCTTCCCCAGTAAATCGTTAACAGTCCGCTGTTACTTTTGATAACGGCATATAATAAATACAAATGCAAGTTATGATCTTTTTTGTGTGTGTGCGTGCGTGCGTGTGTGTGTGTGTGTGTGTGTGTGAGAGAGAGAGAGAGAGAGAGAGAGAGAGAGAGAGAGAGAGAGAGAGAGAGAGAGAGATATATCAGGCAGTTCAATGAGGATGTAGACGTCAGGCAGTTCTAATGGGTTTGGTAAATATCAGGAAGTTCAGTAGGGATTAAACAAAAGAGCCTGTCTCAAACAGCACAAACGAAATATGAAAGTACTTTTTACTTCAGAACCAGGGGTCTATGAAAAAAAGGACTGTTGTTGTTTACAGTGATCCAACGACCGCTGAGATCATGTCATGAACTCGGCTATCGTTTGAGATCATGTCATGAACTCGGCTATAGTTATTGAACCCCTATAATCATGCACCGGTGAAGTGACCTAGGTACAAATTCTGTACAATGGATACTTTTCCATTGTACATTGTCCCTTTTTATTCCTATGAGATTAAAGTATACAGATAGAGACCATACTCCCAAAACATGATAATTTGTAAAGAGTAGTCATCTATTAATCAAAGTACTAGGAGTACTGTAAAGCTTTGATCAGTTAAAAGCGGCAGGATATGATTGACCGTCAAAAGTGGTATACGTCTATTTCTGACGTGTCTCTGCGTATGAATGCAGGATGTTATTGCTACACGACAGCTGTACGGGCAGATAATATCTTTTTTTACTACATGATTTGTATCAAATGAGTTAATTCAGTGAATGTTTGTTAACACCTACCATGATGATGTCCTTTTATCTCAAAATGATATACAATTATATAATGGAAGAGAAAATAAGATAGGTAATCTAAAATATTGATATGTAACCTTGAAATAGTAACACCTCTTATATGTACTCGACATATTCTAATTCCCATTGGCTTTAAAGTTATTATGTATAACATTACAGGTGATGGAAATCTAACATATTGAGCTAGATATTGATCTTGAAGTACCCCAAATATGGTACACAACACCATCTACTGAGGATGTACACATATATTAAGTTTTTTTCCTTAATTTCATATGGCTTTAAACATATTATGAGAAACGTAAAGTATGATGGAAAACGTAAAATTTTGAGCTGTAACCTTGACATAAGACAGCACTATATGTGGTACGTGATGCATGTTCTAATGATGCTGGATATTAGATTTAATCCTAATCTCAAACAGCTTTACAGTTGTAGTGCAGAAAGCAGAGGGCAACGGAAAACTTGAAAATAACAAACTATGACCTTGATCAGAAGTTGTACCCCAATTGGTTCGTGATAATTCTTCTTGTAACGATGTTCATTCATACCGTGGTTCAGTTCTAATCTCAAACTGCTTTACAGCTGTAGTGTGGAAAAAAAAGGTGATGGAAAACTAAAAAAAGTAAACTATGACCTTGACCAATATTGTACTCTAATTTGGTACACGATAACCTTTCTTGCGATGATGTACATACATACCATGTTTCAGTCCTGATCTCAAACAGCTTTACTGTTATAGGGCTGAAGTTAAAGTATTGAAACGTGTCAATATCAAAGAGCTTTAGAGTTATAGAGCGGAAAATAAAGTGCAACGGATGGTATTTCCTGGGATAGAAAGTTATGGCCAATACAATATATTTATTTCAGCTAACTTTGTATAAGGGCTATAACATCTGAATTGTTGTCGATGAAAAATATATATAAACGTACTGTTTTACTTTGACACAAACTAATCAACACCACATTAAAAAAAATATTTAAAAAAATTATCTTATATCATGTCTGGAACTCCTAGTACTCCGAAATTTGATTGGTCACTGACAATTGCAACTAATTATATCCATAAGTTGTTCTGCGTTGCTTTGATTCGAGATTTCACAAACATATCAGAAAAATTGCCATGAAAAGACATACCAAGTACACAGTAATTCTTTCAGCGCATTGCACCGTGATAACTAAAAAGTGTGACCATGGCTGCAGGTCGTCTGAATTTTTGAATGTTATCAAATGAAGCTGACTGCACAAAACTTGGATATCGAAATTGCATTAATCAATATTAATATTGCTAGAAAAACCTTGCGATAAGATAAATTGTAAAGACCAGTTTATTTTTACATGATTGTCTTCACGGCCAATACTTACAGGGTGAAACACGATGTTATGGGTTCTTCTTTTGGAAAAAAGTATTACTTGTTTATTTATTCATTTGTTTTGCAGGGAAAATGACGAATCTCAAAAGAATACTTGGTTTGATGGCGTTATTAACCGTTTTCACCTGTCAAAGTGGTAGGTTTGGGACCGTATAATCAAAGTATGCATATCAAACGACCCTCCCCTTCTCTCTCCCCCTCTTCCCCCCCCCCCCCCCCCTGTCTCTCTCTCTCTGTCTCTGGCTCTGTCTCTGTCTCTCTCTCTCTCTCTCTCTCTCTCTCTCATAAACATATTGGACCATTTTTCCTGTGGAAGACGGATATCTTGTGTGGGACACTGGTATGCAAATCTCCCCTCCCTCCCCCTCCCTCCCCCTCCCCTTATCTCTCTTAGGGCATCGTCAAAAACCACAGGCAAAACAAAACTAAATTCCTGAAAAGAAACGTAGTTAATTTCCGGCAGTAGATTACGACGACATTCTTAGAGAAATCTTGCTTATTCTATTAATGTACTAAACAAGGTACTGTGTGTGTGATTTTGGATTTAAAGGCTGCTCGAACAATTTCTCAGTCATACCGTTTCAGTGCGGCCGTGTGTAGTGATGTCTAGCACTGGGGCATCATGCCGCAGAGATGTAGCATCATGTCCTACCCAGTCACATTATCCTGACACCAGGCCTAACATTAACCTCTTAATGCTGAGCGCATAGCGAGACAGCCATTGGTTCCACATTTGTTTTTAAAAAAAGTATTTGGTATATATCGTACTGGTTTCGACCAGCAGCTTCCCGCATCCGAGACGGACGCTCTAACGACTTTAGGCCACGGAGCTGTCACAAAGCAAAGAAGATAAAGAATGTCGTAGATAAAGCTTTTTTAGTCTTTTACCAAGCAAAAATAGAATGATGTTATTTGCGAAATCTTGTCTATATTTTTTTAAACCAAGCAAACATATAATGGTGTTATTGTGCATGTACCAAGCAAGGAGAGAAGGATTAGTAATAGGTCGGACAGTGGTTACTAGCACATAGTTTTGAAGAAAAGGAAATATAATCTGACAAACTAACTAATTAGTGGATATTATAGGGCGTTTGTAGCATAGAAACACTGACGCTAACGTACTTGATTTGAGTTTGGGGGTTTGAGCTAAGCCACTGACGTAGCACAATGATGACAGCGAGCGGGTCAGACCGTTGGTTTAAAGTCCTAAAAACGTGAATCACGTATGTTAGAAGCAAAACTAGGGGTTTTGTGCAAAACAAACCTATCATATCTACTACTAGATTGTCTTAGAGAAATTTTGTTTTTTCGTTTGCCAAGCAAAAGTAATGTTCTTAGAGAAATCTTGTTTAGTAGTTTATCATGGAAGAATTGAATGAGGTCTCAGAGAAATCTTGTCTATCCGCTTACATGCACAAAGCAAAAATGATATAAAGATGTTCTTTGAGAAATCTTGTATATTCTATTACATCTGCCAATCAGAATAGAACGAAGATTTACAGACTACAAAAGTCCTTATTGCTTTATAATTGTTGCTTAAGTACTAATGTTCAAATACAGTTTTGTACATAAGCAATATTTGACCTTGAAATTGTATAAAATGTTTTAAATGTGTTTCTTCTTATCAGCTAATGCTGACACTGTACAGAAGCAACATTTGACCTTGAAATTGTATAAAATGCTTTAGATGTGTTTCTTTTTATCAGCTAATGCTGACACTGTACAGAAGCAACATTTGACCTTGAAATTGTATAAAATGTTTTAAATGTTTCTTCTTATCAGCTAATGCTGACACTGTACAGAAGCAACATTTGACCTTGAAATTGTATAAAATGCTTTAGATGTGTTTCTTTTTATCAGCTAATGCTAACACTGTACAGAAGCAACATTTGACCTTGAAATTGTATAAAATGTTTTAAATGTGCTTCTTCTTATCATCTAATGCTGACACTGTACAGAAGCAACATTTGACCTTGAAATTGTATAAAATGCTTTAGATGTGTTTCTTTTTATCAGCTAATGCTGACACTATACAGAAGCAACATTTGACCTTGAAATTGTATAAAATGTTTTAAATGTGCTTCTTCTTATCATCTAATGCTGATAATCAGTATCGGTATAATACTTGCACTCCAATTCCCGAAAACATAAATAATAATTGCTTTTCGTATTGGAAGAATGTACTTTCGAAGAAAAAGAAAACCATATCACCTGCATGTTGACTCCAACCAGCAATTGCCAGTTTCATAAATATTTCTTTTTACAGTAAGCACGTACATCTTAAAGGGCAAATTTACTCTATTTTTAACGTGGATGAAGATGGTTCACATTGTGCATTGTATAGATAGGATTTTAACTCCAAACAGCGCAGAATTAATGTTTGTCTTTTAAGAAAAAACATCATGCTAATTTAGACAAGAAACCAGGCGGTTAATACACTTGAAAACATATCACCTATTAGCTGTGCTATTTTAAGTTTACATATGTGCTGATCAGTTTTATCAGTAATGACCATACTTTAATTAGCAAGATCGTTACTCTTTATTACAGATGCAGGCAGAGAGAAGAGGATAATTGGTGGTAACCATGCCAGCAGAGGGCAATGGCCTTGGCTTGTATCTATCCGCGGAAAGATCGTAGTGGAGCGTTTGTTTGGTCTTATACCTATCCGCCATCGTGTCTATTACTGTGGTGGATCTGTATTGAATGATCGTTGGATACTAACCGCTGCTCACTGTTTCGATTATAGGTAATATATAAATTGATTTTTTATTTTTATATTAAAGAAAGAAAATAAACATATATTGAAATATTCCACGAAGAATGCATACCTACTTGTCTTCTTCTTGGGATTATGATATTCAGTATAATAGCCGAAACAGAACAATAACTCTCAAACGTTGAACCACAATGCTTGCTCTTAAAAAGAAATAGCACCTGATTTTATATCTACTTTAAATTGAAAAGCTAAAAGCCTTTTTGTATTGGCAATAAAATAGTATGTCGGTAATGTCAGTAACATGTAAGTTTAAAGTCAATATGTGATATACTAAGCAGAATCCCTTGGTGTATTCAGAAAGAGGTCCCTTGAAATTATGCAATTTTTTCCTCGTGAGCCATTCCATTTAGTAGTAACCTTTAAGGTAGTTCCGCCATTTTGCTTTATGAGCGAACTTTCCAGCAAGCCCTGTTCAGAGGATTTGTCACTGCTATCCCTATTTCGTAATACTACCGATGTGAGTCCAAGTCAAAGAGATTATACATACATTAGAGGTCAATCCTACCAATCATAATATGTACGTACTCGGTTAGCTGACATTAGCTGTCATTCGGAATACCTCGGGTATTTACTATGTTTTCATTCGTAGCTTGTCGGTTAATCCTACATCCAAAGAAAATAGATCAGACGGTGCGAACAAATTTCGAGCGAACAAAATAATTGAATTTTCTGTACATTACTGCTCCAACATACAGTGGAGGCATATTTTGTCTCGCAGAAATTGACGATGCGGTCCGAATGTAAAAGGAGACAATATCTTTACACGCGACGGAAAAGGCTAATGACATTCCAATTGGGCTACTTAATAAAGTTAATAGTGCAATGTACCCTAAAAGTATAGTAGACCAGTATCGAATGATTGTTTTTCTTGCTTTAATACTTGCAGAAATTTACAGAGTTCTTTATTTGCCTGATTAATAATAAATGAACGAGTCTTTTTTTATTTGAAGTGTATTTTTGTTGTTCATTAAATATATTATTCAGCCCAGAAAATTTATTAATGCTAGACATGGCGAGAATATGAAACATTAACTCCATGCTATACCAGACAGAATGATAATGAAACTCTTAATGGATACCATTTTGTGTCGTAAGGCCTGAAATATAAATGGTTAAACCTGATGTATTGCCGGTAACAATGTCATAAGGCCGGAAATGTAAATGGTTAAACCTGATGTATTGCCGGTAACAATGTCATAATGCCGGAAATGTAGATGGTTAAACCTGATGCATTGCCGGTAACAATGTCATAAGGCCGGAAATGTAAATGGTTAAACCTGATGTATTGCCAATAACAATCATATCGATAAATCTGATATGGATTCCAATGGGATTATCCCTAACGAAGCTTTTCACTAGCATATAAAAAATTAAAATTAACAATAAAAGAAATTAGGCGAATGCTATACATGTATCTACTATAGAACAATTCCAATAAAATACAAATAGGCGAACGCTTTACACATATCTATTATAGAAAAATAACAATAAAAATAAAATTAAGCGAATGCAATACACAAATTTATTATAGAAAAATAACAATAAAAATAAAATTAGGCGAATGCAATACACAAATCTATTATAGAAAAATACCAATAAAAATAAAATTAGGCGAATGGAATACACAAATCTATTTTAGAAAAATAACAATAAAAATAAAATTAGGCGAACTCTTTACACATATCTATTATAGAAAATCAGAAGCTATAATAAAAACAACTACAATACTGCAAATTTAGTTTTTTAAAAACCTATAAAATATCCCTATACTTAAAATTGCAATTTCCACCATAGTCTGACACAAATTTGAATGAGCTCTCACAGAATGGAAATAGAAACGTGCAAATATAGGAATACTAATCAACACAGAAGAATATGAAAATATAGGAATGCTAATCAACACAGAAGAATATGAAAATATAGGAATACTGAACAACACCCTAGATTATGCAAATATAGGAATACTGAACAACAATATACAGTATGCAAATATAGGAATACTCAACAGCTACATAGAATATGCAAATATAGGAATACCGAACAACAGCATAGAGTATGCAAATATAGGAATACTCAACAGCTACATACAGTATGCAAATATAGGAATACTCAGCAGCTACATACAGTATGCAAATACAGTCCTACCCGTTTATCTCGACATCCTCGGGACCGAGGAAATATTGTCGAGATAAGCGGATGTCGAGATAAGTGTTGGGGGGGGGGGTCTGAAAAAAAAAATGCAAGTTAAATTCTTCAGTAAGGGGTAACCGGTCATCGGTATTTACACTTTGAAAAAAACTGTAAATTTTTAGTATGTGGGGACAAAACTAGAGTGAAATACACTTGTATATTGACAAATAACATTTTGGTTACCTTTGTGTAATAAAGTCCACAATAAAATATTGCATCGGTCAAATCCTGATATGAAAAACATGAGAGATTCAATGTCAGCATTAGCACGTGTTTGTCTAGTTGTTAGTTGCATGCTTCAAGTACATGTACTTAAATCAGCCTAGATATCGGTCAGTCTGTTCCCATATTATTGAGGGTACCAAGGGGATAATGAAAAACTGTCAACAGTACATGTATTCTCCACAAATACTTTTGTATCCGATGTTATGACGAACATTAAAGCGACTGCACCAACCACTCGTTGCATCGAAGTTCTCCACACTAAGCTTTTTCGATAATGCTTAATTGAACCGTGAACCGTTTAGATGCTTCCTCCATGTCTTCAAATGTACCAGTCTTGCTTCTTCCTTAGGGGAGCGCAGTTACCTTCAACTTAGTCTTTCTTTATAGACTCTGCAGCTCTCATCCTTCCTGGACGTGTTAATTTTAAATGAAAAAATTTCACAGACCTCTTTGCGAGATGTTCATCCCTTAACTTCATTAACAGCCAGATATTTAGTTTCCAAAGACTGTAAATTTAATTTGCGTTTTACCCTTCTGTCGTAGCCATCGTAAATGTAAATAAAATTAAAAACGAAACTTTCACAGCGAAAATCACCGATCACTTTCAAAGGTCTCGGAAACGTGTAATCCGTATTTTCACGCAATTTTTATATATGGGATTCAGAAAATCACGTATACAGGAGTCCTCTGTACGCATCAATTTCCTGGACGGCAAATTTAAGGGCTTGCTAGTCCTGCTTCGACCACCTGTTGATTGGGAAATTGTGTTCATCAATTGATCCTTTTCGCTGTGCTGATATATTTACAATCAGAAAATTCAGTGGCTGAAAGACCCACAGATGTACATGCTGTTATTGTAAGAGTACATTTGAATAACATGATTCACAAGCTAGGCGGCAAGATCAAAGACTTAACTAGCTGCAGAGTGGTGAGAAAACATGCTGCTATGGGTTTGTTTGTTTTTTTCATCCGACCGCGACATTAAAGCCTGGCGGCAAGATCAACTAATTGTTGAACAAAGTATTGGTCTTAATTGGCAGCTTGTCGACATAAACGTTTTGAAAACAAAGGATTTGTTCAAGCTGGGACCAAGGGCTTCTGTCGACATATACGTTTTTCTTTTATCTCGACGTCGACATAGGCATGACAATTTGATAGTAATAGTAGACCATGGGACCGGGACTTTGCTTTTTTGTCGACATAGGCGGCTTGTCGAGATAAGCGATGTCGATATAAACGGGTAGGACTGTATAGGAATACTCAACAGCTATATACAGTATGTAAATATAGGAATACTCAACAGCTACATACAGTATGCAAATATAGGAATACTCAACAGCTACATAGAATATGCAAATCTTGTAAATTAAAAAGTAGATGATTAAAATTTTTAAAAAAAAACCCTCAATGCTCTCACCTTAACAAACAATAAAATATAGCAAACCAGCCATCTTTTAGTTTCAATTTGCAGTGCGTAAAGAAGATAGGTGTAACTGTTGAAACAAATCCTAGTAAATTTGCAGAGAGAATGAACGTTTGTTAATCATACAGTCAGACCAGGAAGGGTGCAACAAATGGAAACGAATTACTTCAGAGGATGGCAAACAAAACAATGCTCCTTGACTGTGAGAAAGGGAGATATGAAAATTTAAAGAAGATTTGTAAAGGTGAACTTGATATCATCTGTGAACATGCTCATCGAGTATGAGGCTTTCGAAGACATGAAAAAGTAAATTTAAAACAAACAGGTAGCACATTTGCATATAAACGAACTTTGCGGAAAATTATGGAATAAAAGTAATGGAGAGGATAGGATTTAAATCAGAAAAAAAAACCAAGCTGTACCACGTAGAGCAGAGAGAGTTAGCCAACTAAATAGAAACGTCACCCTTTTTTTGATTACCAAATCGACCAATGGTGACTAACATCGATGTCAGTTCAATGATTACACCTAGCTTGACCTAAACCAATGTTGTAGTCGACCCCTCTCTGCTGCTCTCTCCATGTGTTAAATTGTCAATCTGATAATTAAAAAAATCTTGTATATAAATCAAACAAAATGAATAATTCAGATAAACGAGCAATCTGAGATTTGTTGGAACTTTGAGTAATATTCTTTCTCGGTTGGAGGGGTTTCTTTTCTAGGTATCAAAACCCCTTCTTCGATCCTACGACGGTAATATGCCATCAAAGTTCTGTATTTATCTCCACCACATTCATTACAAATCCGATATTGTCCTCAAACGCCAAAATTGCATCCAACACAATGTCGAAGACCAGCATGTGGATTTTTTGATAGGATATATTTATGTTTCTTGCAGTATTCTCCATGACATTTTATATTACATTTATCTGTGCTTCCTTGACGTAGCCATGTGCAATTTTTCATATATCAAATAGTATCTATTTAATTTAATTAGAGGATTTGTCAATCTGCTGCTACAAATTAGCCAAATATTTGATCGATACCTACATGATATATTGTCTTGGGATCATGCAGATTTATTGTTATAAAACCATACGGTGTTGCTTGCGCACGTGAAAAGAAATTTCTGAATTTATTTATGTCCTTATCCCCGCTACACCAGGTCTGATGAATATTTCCTAGCGTGTGTGTATCAATTCCATTAAATACAGCTAAAATATTACAATTATCTCTGCTTACTTTCGGAATTTGTGTATATCGCTGAGTTACATAAACAACATCAGTATTTTTATGTCTTTCTCGAGAAAATATTCTTGCCGGATTCGTTTGTTTATCTAGCATTACGTCATCATACACAACTAAATCATTAACGAATCTAACAAGATCATTGACAGATGGTGCTTCATCAATGTCGGTTATAAAATCAATAATATCATCACCGGTCAGCAATCGTGCGTTTTCATTAAATTCTTTAAGTACTTCGTAGCATCTCTGATCATCTACAGATGGTACAACTAAATACAATTTATTCCATTTAACCATCTCATTATCAAATTAAGTAATAGTTGTGTTTTACGGATCCAGAGGGGCTTATTAGAATCATTCTGATCGAATTTGGTAACGCTGGATGATGTTTTACCTGTTCTCGTTTTCGTGTCGCTGAAAAATCAATTACATCCATAATATAATATTATATCATGGATTTATATTGTTTACGCTGTAAGGTTAAAACTCCAACTACTGATTTATCTACGGTTACAACAAAAAATAAAAGAATAGCATACAGTGGAAAATGTTCCGTATGTGGCAGAAAGAAATTTTCCTTTTTACCCAAAAAAAACCCGGTGGCGACATTGCAACATTAATGTCAAAATTTCCAGGAACTCCGTGGGTTAAATATCCCGAAGAAAAACATCTTCCAGGATATAATTACTGCGGTCCTGGCACTCGACTTGATATCAGACTTAATGAACAAGATCAACCAAAATCTGGTGAATATCCGGTAAATGCAATCGAAAAAGCGTGTCACGTTCATGATGTAGCTTATTAAAGTAAAGATCTAGAACAACGACATATCGCAGATGTGATATTGATTCATGCATTGAATTCCATAAAAAATAAAAATCTCTAGGAGGGATTAGCCAATTGGTTAGTGAAATCTGCGATGAAAACCAAATTAGCAATAACGTTCTACCGCAGCAGCGTGGTTAGCACGACAAGCAATATGGCAAATTTACCTACCACCGCCTAAACGAATCGAGTATGCACATTTTGATGTTAATGTTCCTAATGAAGTTCATCAGGCTGATATTCTGTTTGTACTTCATGATCGTATACGTAGAGTAATATTTAAATACGCATTAACCGTTGTTGATGTTTCAAGAAGATATAAAGAAGCAGAACCACTATCAACTAAAACAGCCACTTAAGTTGCATCTGCCTTCGAACGAATTTATCGACGAGGACCTTTGCGATGGCCACAACTATTACAAGTTGATCCTGTAAAGAATTTCTTGGTGCAGTATCATCATTAACGAAGCGACACAATGTTCAAATAGAACGAAGACATACTGAAATTCATCGTGATCATGCAATTGTAGAACGAATTAATCGAACACTTGCTAAAGATTGTTTGGATATCAATACACGAATGAATTCATTCAGGATACAAGATCTCGTGAATGGGTTGAAAGATTACCAAGTGTGATAGCTGCATTAAACAATGAGGTTACTCGAACAACTGCCATGAAACCTATTAATGCGATTACAAGGAAATATATACCAATACATCATAATATTCCACAGCATCCACTATTATGTAATGTCATCTTCAGGTATTTGTACGAACCCGGTGAACTTGAAAGAGGGAATAAAAATAGCGACAGATCCTATTTGGAGTATTACTACACACAAGATATCCAGCGTGGTACGATCCACAAGTAGACCTCCAATCTACACACTAGATTCAACTGCTCCTCAACGTGGATTTACACGTGAACAATTACAGGTAATTCCGGAAGATACACAATTACCACCACATTCACTTAACTAGCACCTCTACGCCGATTACATTCAAGACAAGTTAACATCACTTTATCACGTGTATGACCAAGACTGTTATCTTTTCTATCTACGGTAAATTGTCTTGGATTTTTACTCGAGCATTGCCATAGTATTATACAATTACAGCTTGCACAGTGATATCCTGTTGTTGTTTCAATGTTGTGATAAATTGCACGTCCAGATTGAAGTCGCATTTACTTTTTTTATCACATTGTTTATAGCCATCTAATTTTTGTCTTACTATAGCATTGTCAACATTGCCATTGGTTTCTGACGCATGCACGACAATCCTACGTAGCTAAGATATTTTCCTGACGCGAGACACCGCAAGATAAACTAAATTCGACCACTCGATATGATCATCCACAATCCAGACAACTGTATCAGAAATAGTTAATCCTTGAGATGAATGTATCGTCATTGCGTATCCTAGCGTCCAATCCGATAACGCTCTACCAACAACATTGACATCAACCAAAACAATATCATTCAACACGAGATTTCTTCTCTCCGTCTGTCCTGGTATGTCAATGAGAATATTCTGTCGTCGCGTATCTGCTGGGCCATAACATAATGGTACCGGCAACTCGGCGAATTTTTTTATGTAGCAGAAATAATCTTTGTTTAAGTGTGACACGAACTAGCTTTCTACTTGCAACTATCAGATCATTGGGTATCCGCGTATCCGAAAAGTCGTTTAAAGAGGTTTCTGAGATTATATTACGCATAACCTCACATTGAATTTTATTCGGTTGTAATCTGATTAAATTTTTAAACTCCCTCAATGTTGAATCAAGTGCTCTATGATCGTCAGTTATTTCTTCGTAATAGTCAACGGATCTCTTTAACCATTCGTGTGGAGACGGTCCAACAAAGGGTGGTGGTTGACCATGATCTCCACACATTATTACAGCAGTGTTTCTCGTCAACAACCAATCAACAAATATTTTTAGATTATCTAATGATACAGTACATATTTCATCCCACATTATGATCTTCGGAATATATTTATCTCCCATTCAATATAACTCACAATTGTACCTAACTTAGTTCCATTTGATAAGAAAGCTGTATCTCGACTTCTAAATGTATTTCTTTTCGTTGTATCAGCGATTATAAAATTTAATTCGGCATCGTCCATGATCAATCTTGTACAATGCCGTTTATGGTCGTATGATCCTCCTTAGGTATATTTACCTATTATTTTCCTGCCAACATCCTTGCAATTTTATTTTCAAAGTCGGTTTTATCAGGATTTGCTTCATCGGAATATTCCTTTTTTTGTGGTAACCAAACTTCGGTCTGCATTTGGTATGATATAATCGCTTCACTGACAATCAACGACGTCAACATTAAACAATCTAGCATATATCGTAACATCACTATTGGAGCCCACTTCTTTTCTGAAAAATGTCTACCGAACCAAGCATAACAAATCGGATGAAGGTTTTCAGTGAACTCAAATGATTCAATACAAGCGAATCCAGTAATATCAAAATAAGTTACTGGTCCATATATTGATACTCGCGTCATCTTGTGTGTCGGGTGACCGAATCTTTTAAAATACCCAGATTACTCTCCGTATCCCAGAAAACTTCCCGGATAACATGCAACCATATCAACCGAGATAACATCTTTACGCGAGTATTTACAGTTTCACAGCCCACCGCGACCATATTCAATACAACCTAATATTATATCATCAATAAGATCAAACCGAGTTGGTTTCCAAGAATTTTTCTCTATAGCAAAATGAGCTGCAACCGATGGAACAGTAAAACATTCACAGAGTAAGTTTTCGTCAGGCGTATATTCTCTCATTTTCTCGTGGAAGCATTATGTTGATAAATATCACCATTTGGTCTTACAAACTGATCCGATTCATCTTCAGAACTAAACAACCACAGGGATACATGATCGTTTTTACTTAATATCGTTTATAAAGTCGAACATGTCACTGTTATAGAATTTAACCGTCCTCGTGAAAATATTGTTACTGCATTAGTCCACGCATGCGCATTATGATTAACAATTTCGATTGAAGCTCCCTTTGATTTAAATTTTGATTCGTATAAGATCTCTCCTGTTCTCAATTTTACTTTTGTTTGTTTGTTTGATTAGGATTTTTAACGTAGCTTTAACAATTTTTCAGTCATATCGCTACGATGTCTGCTGTGAGGCAGTTTAGAGTGATGTCTAGTACTGAGGCATCATGCCGCAGACATGTAGCATGATGTCCCACCTAGTCACATTATTCTGACACCAGGCCGACCAGTCCTAACACTAACCTCTTAATGCTGAGCGTCAAGCGAGGCAGCTGTTAGTACCATTTTTGTAAGTCTTTGGTATGACTCGGCCGGGGATCGAACCCGCGACCTCCCGCTTCCGAGGCGAACGCTCTAACCACTAGGCCACCGGAGCGGTTATTCTCAATTTTACTGTTATAGGGAACTTTAATTTCTTTCCTAGTTCGGCATCATCTTTGATAGATGCTCCGGTACATTTGACCTTTTCTGCCCACGAATTTATTATATTACGTCGTTTATCCGTTAAACCCTTCCCACGAGTCAAAAAACTGAAATGTTCTGTTATTCGTTCGGCCACACAATTTATCTTCGAGAATTTCATCGGCTTTAGCTTATCAATATTAGGTTTCTCAAGCGGAAACCGGTCAACATCCCTGGTTTGGAACCCTTACTCAGTATGGCAGTTTTTTCGTCATGAAGGACAGGATCACGTTTATCACGAATAATCCAATTGTTTGTATCTGATAGTACGATAAATTTGATCTTTAAAATACATTATATATCGTCAAGATAGTTAATGATCATCGCCGCTCGTTTGTCGTTCATCGTAGCATCTATATTTTTAGTGTCACTTATTATCTTAAACGTCAACCATACATGATATGCTTCATTTTTCTGAAATTCTTTCTTAGCCTCATGTATTTTATTGATCAAGATTGTATCTGTCGGATCAACCAGATCTCGCATCGGCACAGGGAATATTCTGTCAAGATTAAATCTTTTATTTTTTAGAAAGCTCGATCTTGGATAATCTCTCGAATTCCCCCATCATTATATAATTAAAACAAGTATTTAAATTAAAAATATTACACACACACACACACACACACATATATATATATATATATATATATATATATATATATATATATATATATATATATATATATATATATATATATATATATATATATATATATAATGATTAAAACAAGGAATGTCTGCAAGTGGTTGATGATAGGCTCTGTTACTCCTTGTAATAGATCTTGCGTAAACGAATTCTGCGGAATCTACTCGCAACGTGTCCGAGATGGAAGTCTAGGACCCAAACCGTGTTTACAATGTATTGTTGGAGTACGAGGTGAAACACGCATGTGTGTGTAATGTGGTGGTAAAAGATACAGAGAACTGAAACGATATTATGATTTAAAAAAAAATGGTAGCGACAGGATTATAAAAACCCCGGAAGATTATCTGATAAGATTTCAAAGTAAAGAACAAGGCAAATAACGATTTAAACAAAGGATATTAATATATTATGGAGCAAAATGAATTCATGGGGCATCCCATCATAACAAACTACGAAGCATCTCCTGATGGTGTTATCATACATTGTATACGAAGAAAACCAATCGGTTATGTTGATCATGGTTATCTTAGATTCTCGAAATTCAAAATTAACAGATTATGTACACACATCTCACCATGATCATGGTGGGAGATGTTTTACTCACTCCGAGTTTGATTTCGGGGGGGTGGGGGTATGGTGTGTACATAATCTGTAGAGAGGTAATTGTAATACGTAATTCGTATTATATTAATGTTGTGCTGTCCTTAATTAAGATTATATGTTCCATGTACATTAAACCTGAAAGGTCACGGTGGTGACCTTAAGGTTCACAGGTTGTGCTGTCAATAATATGCCTTGAGCCTGCTATAACACTCGAAATTAGAGGTTAAAGGTTGTGCTGTCCTTAATTAAGATTATATGTTCCATGTACCTTAAACATGAAAGGGCACGGTGGTGACCTTCGGGTTAAAGGTTGTGCTGTCAATAATATGCCCTGAGCCTGCTAGAACACTCGAACCTAGACGTTAAAGGTCATATTTTTTAAAATGTATATATATATATATATATATATATATATATATATATATATATATATATATATATATATATATATGAACATCGAAAACATTAATGCTATAATATCTGCAGTAAAGAAATTAAAAAATGAAAATATAAATATACAACTCGATCCAGAAAAAATAATTTGTGATTTCGAGTCAATCCAACAACGAAACCTTGAAGGTGGTTATACACTTTCAACGGAGTACAGGCTGATAAAGAACATACAGTCTGTAATGTTCCAGTCCTTATCGACGGTTAAAGATACAGATGTAGATAAGTTCGTACCACTTTCTATCGCAGTAGAACATATTAAATCAAAACTGCCTCACGAATATGAAACAAACAAAATTATCAACACACGCGTGAGACAACTAAAATAGATTATAAATGAAAACGCTGCTAACGATGAAAGCTTGGATTAATTCCTCTACGATTCTGTTGTTTTATTCTGCTGTAATATCCTTATTCTGTTATAAATATCTTTTTTTATTTTGTTATATTTTGTTTTATTCTGTTATACTATTTTGTTTTATTCTGTTATAATATCCTTTTTATTCTGTTATATTTTGTTTATGTTATATTATGCTATAATATCTTTTTTATTATGTTATAATATTCTTTTTTATTCAGATCGGTAATTTTTTATGCATTTCACCCTTTTTTTTTAACCCATTTTAGTCGAAATATCGTAGAAAATCTGTCAAAGTTGTAATATTTGTAGGGTAAAACCCCGAGCCATTCTCTAATTGATTTATCGATAAATCGGTAAATTTGCCATGTTTTGTTCATAAATCGGATATATTTCTAAGAGAATATACAAAAAAACCCAGACCAAAAATAGATAAAATTAGCGATAAATCAATAAATCGTTTAGAGAATGGCTCGGGTTTACCCTACACAAATCAGAAATCGGTCAGACTTTCTACGATACAATTGACTAAAATGGGTTAAAAAAAAGATGAATTTCATCAAATCTGTAAAGAAATATTCTGTTTTACTCAAATCAGATTTTATTCAGAACCATATAATATTTTTTAAGTTCATCAAGTTTAATACAGGAAAGCGCGTAGTTTATAATCTGATCTCGGTTACACGATGTTGAATGGAGACTGTGCAAATATTAATTTGATTGCATTTTCAAGTGCTACCTTGCCGTGTATAAAAACCTTTACGTGCTGGTACATATATAATATTTATCCGATTAATTCCTGAATCAAGATCAAACAGTCGTTTACGATAAAAATCGTTTACGATTTCACATTGATGTTTATCAGTAAAACCTCACCACGTAAATCAATCAATTGTCCACTCTGGTCGGTGAGTTTAAAATTTATTCTTGACAAGAATTGATTATGCGTGCGTAGATATACCGGATTGATTGGTTCCTGCACGATCAAGGATCCAGGAGGAACCATTGGAGTAAATGTGTAAAGAACGTACCTTTGTTGAGCTTGATTCGATATCCCAAGATCTGTTTGATAACTACCATCAATTACATCACATACAAGATTGACTGCAATCGTTGAGGTTATATTTACAATCTCTGGTTAAATATGTCTGCCTTCAGCATCTGGATTATTGTCATATCATCATCAGGATTTGGTGGAGTTTTAGGCCACCCTAGAATAGTTTTTATCGATGATCGATAAATATCTACGACGTAATCGGGACATTTTCCTTCAATCACAGATGATAATGATGGTTCGTGAACAGTAATAGTTATTTTTGATTCTTTTTTGTTGTTGATTTTATTCTGCGCTGGAATTCATCGTTGATCTGTTCAATCTGATAACTATCTGTGGGGATGTAAACAACAAAGAAAACTGGGGTTCCGTCTGGTTTATTTTTGTTTGCCAGTACCAGCGAATGATTTGGAGGTAATCCACCAAACGGTTCAGATCTGATATTTGGCCATATACTCGTAGTTGCGCAAGTGCAATTTCCCTTGCTAAAATTGCAGTTGGAAAATTAATATTGAATTCGGGATTGTGCTCGCTGATATCATAGTGGTTTTCACCGGAGTTGTGTTCGTGACAATCTGTTGCAATAGTTCCTGTGTTGACATTTATCTATGTATCTGTAACTTTAATGGGTGTAGCTTCTATCACAGTCATTGCTTCGGAGAATATTTTAGTCATTAATGTGAACTCATAATCCGATATTGAAGCATCATTGAGGCCTTCAGATATTAACTGAGACAGTTTAGAATTCGACGCCGTCGCGTGTAACTTCACCGCATAATCGGATAGTTTTTCATTCGTGTACGTCGATATTTTTTTGGCGATTATATTAAAAACTTCAGCGATCGCAGTTGACGCTGAAACACAGATCGTTATGACCACAGGTGATGTCATTGTTACCGCGGAAAATAAAAGACCGGCTCCAGCAACAACCGCGGAGACTGCATTTACAATTATATCAATGACAATTACACGTCTGTGATATTTTTTTTACTTTTATGGTGTAAGTATCAACGATCGATTTTAATTTATCTTTCCACACACGCGCTAGATTGTATCTATAGTCCATATTATTTACGCTGTAATCAATTGAAGTGTTTCGGCAACAAATTTCAGACACCACCATCGTTGCTGCAGTTAATTTATTGTCGGATGCAACCAGGATAAATGTTTCCTCGTCTCCACTGTTTAATATAATAGATACGGTTCCAGAGAACTTATCCGCTGAGTGACGCCATGGATACGTGTTAAATATCTCGAATTGTGCACTACTAAACACAGACAATCTGTACACGCCAGTAACTTCCACTGTATGTTTCATACTATTATTTTGTTGAGACCATGTTGTTGATCCTAATGATATTGTGTATACGACGTTGTTAATCCGCCTGTGGAGAATTTACCCTGATATTTTTCAAGATCAATTTTATCAATAATATCACGAGCATCACTTACAATATCTCCCTGTGTTCTCTTAATCGTATCGATTGATGTTTTAATATCCGAAAGTTTCGTATCAGCGATTAATGGTTTTCTGAAGAACCAATCTGCAATTTCATCAATCTTTCTCAAATTTCTACGGAGATTTGTAAACGCACCTACGTGAACGTCATACTCGGCTCTCATCGTAGATAATTTTCCGTCTACGGTATTGTGATCGTTTATGTGAAGTTCGTATTCAGTTTTTAACGTGGATAATGTACATCTAACGGCATCATGTTCGGTTTTTAACGTAGATAATTTACCATCAACAGTGTCAACGTATCTTTCTGTTGCCGCATCTTCATCTGATGTTGGATCTCTCAAGACAGTTATTTTATTTACGTTTTTCTCGTGTGTTTGCCTGAAATGCGATAAGAATATCTCGTGGTGCTGAAACCCCATACAACTTCCTCAGTTGTTGCAGTAATAGGCTTAAATAATCTTTCTGTACCTTCTACATAATCAACTTGTGACTCTTGGCGTTTTTGAAGTTTTCTTCGAAGCGAATCTCTCAAAGGAATAAATTGTTTGATTACTTTCTGGCGTTCCCGAGCTAATCTACTAGTATATGCTTCTCCGATATTTGTCATATTTTTATTGATATATATATATATATATATATATATATATATATATATATATATATATATATATATATATATATATATATATATATATATATATATATATATATATATATATATATATATATATATATATATATATATATATATTATGATTTAATTACATATATCGATAAAATATTTAGCTAATTTGTAGCAGAACCGAGGAAGAATATTACTCAAAGTTCAGAATAGTTTCAGATTGATCGTTTGTCCGATTATTCATTTTGTTTGATCTATATACAAGATTATTTAAATCATCGGATTAACAATTTAACACATGGAGAGAGCAACAGAGAGGTGTCGACTACAACATTGGTTTGGGTCAAGCTAGGTGTAGTCATTGAACTGACTTCGATGTTAGTCACCATTGGTCGATTTGGCAGTCAAGAAAGGGTGACGTTTCTATTTAGTCGGTTAATTCTCTCTGCTGCTTGTAGTGATTTACTATAGAAATGAAACAGGAAAGGTTTCACACAGAAGCTTTGTCATGGTGTCCGAGTTACACGCGATTGTTGAGAAGATGGTTGTTCGAGTAAACGTTGTGTGCATTCATTACTGGACTGACTCGCCCGCGTCCCAATATAAGAACAAATCAATATTTGATCTTATTGCACGCCATCTTGAACTATTTAATGTTAGGGCTAGTTGGAAATACTTTGAAGCCCGGGATGACAAAGGTGCCTGTGATGGGAAAGGAGGTGTTGCTAAACGAATGCTAGATAACGCATTGAAATCAGGAAAGGCATTCATCCAATGTGGAAGAGATGTTTTAAATTGGGGTGTCTTTAAATAACAGTTTGGTCAGTCATATATTTGTTGAATATGATGCAGCAAATGCTGATATAGAATTACTTTGCATACAAACCGCTAAATCCGAACATATTCATATAAATTGAATATTATATGACATCGGAACAATACATGAATGGCAGCAAGACAATACACGACTACGTCTGAACTCGAGAAAATTTGAGATATGAATTTACAACTAAAAAAATGCAACAACTAATAAGAAATTTACATTGGCGAACATATTGCATGATATTGAAACAATACCTTTGTGCTTATGAGACCTCGCCAAGTCTCTCTCTGGGTCCAAGTCTCTTAGATGCTTACAGAACCCCGTACCTTGGACGGTTTAACAACAAAAACTTGTTATTTGCCGGAGCTAAACACAGGTATCTTGACTGACTAATTTTGCGACAGAAATTTCTTGGAACCTTGAATTTTGTTTTGGAAGCACACCCATTCATTTAGCTTAGCCATTCAAGAATAACTTTCTCTAGTCGCCAAACTTTCAACACTCATAAAAATAAGAATAATTCTATCAAGTGTGCCTTTCTAATAATTATTCCTGGACAATTTATTTTTATGACACATCGTTCTGTCCTATCTATCTCACAGTTATCCTAACGGACTCTAATAATAGAAATTCCCTCGTGCATGCAAAGCAAGAGAAGTTAACCATCGCAAGCTAAGTGTCATACTGAACTCGAGAGAATGTAGTGCGAACATATCCACAAATTTTTTCACTAGTACATGCATCAAAAACGAAGAAGTGTCTTAAACGACACAGTCTAGAAGATAAAATCTGGAGGTCAAAGGCTTTATAGCTTGTCAAGTGAGGGCACCAATGCCTTCCGGTAAAGGTCTACGGACTTTTACACGTTCGGACGAAGACAACCAATGCGTTGATGCATCTCTAGTGCATGCTTGTCCTTACAAAAATTAATTACAACACTAAATTGTGAACTTTAATTTTGTCACGACTTTTTTAACCTTGGAATTGCAAGCGAATTTAGAGCGAGCAAATGATGCTTTATAAGTATATAATTGATATTGTTGTAAATTCCAATTTGTTTTCAATTATCTTTAAATACTCTCTCAGCTACATAATTTAACAAGCTCGTTAAACTTTCAAAAATCATCGCGTGTTCAACGTTACGACGTTGTTTTATCAACCTGTTCGATCTTGTGAATTTCCACAAATTCCATTTTTTAATTAATAAAAAATACGTGTTTACACTTGTACAATGTTAAACTTAGAGAGAATTTTTTAAAAAAGTTTATCATCTACCCTCGCCCCTTCTTTATAATTAAAGACTAAACAATTAATCTATTTTACTTTCCAGTCAAAACCGAGATGACTATACCGTACGACTAGCATCCACATCACTACAGGTATCTCAATATCTCATACCCTTCATCGTCTCGTCATTTCTTTCATATGAGAGAGAGAGAGAGAGAGAGAGAGAGAGAGAGAGAGAGAGAGAGAGAGAGAGAGAGAGAGAGAGAGATCATATTGTCGCAAGTCGTTAGCCTGGGAGCATACATGTCAATTATTGTCGGTAAGATGGCCGCCATCGCTTAACTGCTCGAGATAGGCTCTTCCGATTTTGTGCTATATTTA
Organism: Unio pictorum; assembly: GCA_030141615.1. Lineage (NCBI taxonomy): Eukaryota > Metazoa > Mollusca > Bivalvia > Unionida > Unionidae > Unio > Unio pictorum. The sequence continues at coordinate 29,581 of JARLTB010000442.1, forward strand.
TGATATTTGTGCTTGTTCTCTATCATTGTCTACATTATTGTGTTTAATCATGTATTGGATGTTCCGTTCGTATGTGTCAATTCATCTCTTTGTTTTGGAAACGAGAACAATTAGAATTTTTCTCAGCTGTTTTGTCCGATTGTTAAGACATCATTTGTTTTTGAATAAACCGCCGTCACGTGACCGCTTACAATACGACGGACCCTCATTAATTGGATAAATGACCACACCTTGGTTCTAGATACTACATTGTGCTCAAGACTAAACAAAATGGGAATACATTCATCATTTCTTAAATGTAAACGGAAGCGTAAAAAGAAACGTTCTTTCAAAGCTGGCCTGCGTAGAACATGAAGAAGAATTCCAGTTATCTCCCTTTCGCCCGTAACGGATAAATAACTTGAAAAAAATTCTGCCGTTAATTTTAATAACCTGGTTCAAATTCCTCTTAAATCGTCAACCGTTGTGTCAACTGTCCCAGGGATACCACGACGTATTGCATTATTCAACGCTCGATCAGTAGGATCACCGGAAAAGCGCACAGAAATTGTTAATTTTATCAGAATATTGACGTCTTCTTCCTGATAGAAAGTTGGTTACATTCCGCAGGTGATGAATCTAAGTGTGCGGATTTAACACCCAGCGATTACTCCATCAAGTCGTTTCCCCGCAACTCTCGCGGAGGCGGAATTGCTGTAATTACAAAGAATTCCATGATCAAATGCCTTAAGTACAACACAACCTTCAATTTCTGTCACACATCGTTTGAACTAGTCCATACAACGCTCACACTGGAACAAAGGTCAGTCCATTTTTTTCTGTCTCTACCGTCCTCCTCCTAGTACAAAAAACAAGCTGACTGAATCTCTCTTTTTGGAGCAGTTTCCAAATCTTCTAGAGTATGGAAATTCGATAGGTTGCAACCTAATTATTCTTGGAGATTTCAACTTTCACTTTGACTGTCTTGGTAAACCATACGTGTCAAAACTCCTAGATTCCATTCATGTTTTCAATCTAAAAACAGTCAGTTAACCGACCTACTCATAAACTTGGTCACATTTTAGACTGGTTTCTTCATAGACCTGATGATAATATTATGCAATCCACCTTTGAATCCCACGAACTTGCATCGGATCACCTCTGCATTGTATGCCATCTCGACGTATCAGTCCGTAACTATCCACCTCTATTTGCTACTAAGAGAAACCTCCGTATGATAAATAGAACCAAATTCATGCATGACATCCAAGAAAACCTAACAACTTTATTACATCCAACAGCGGAAGAACTTGATAACTGCCTGCGTTCATTGCTTGAAAAACATGCCCCAGCCACCAAATGCAGAGTATCAATAAAAAAGTGTTCTCCATGGTATAGCAGTGTTATGGACCAGCTCCGCGCTGCTAAAAGACATCGCCGAAAAGCAGACTCACTATTCATAAACAAATCTACGAAGCCGCTAAGAAGAATGTCATAAACATAGTCCATTTAGCCAAATCATCCCACTACAGTACTAAGATCACGGAGAGTTCCAGCTGCAAAGAGCTCTTCGAGATAACTAACAAACTAATGTCAAGCAACAAATGTACACCACTTCCAACAACCTTCTATCCACTAGACCTACCAGAACAATTTGCAAATTTCTTCGATGACAAAGTACAAACCATTAGAGATTCGCTTGACAGCACAATTTCACCTGATTCGTCACCATACAGTTATGATGCAGAATTTCAGCGACAACAGTTAGAAGCATTTGAACCTGTTTCTATTGATTTAGTATGGACAATCGTGATGAAAAGTGCACCAAAGTCTTGTGAAGTTGATCCAATTCCGACATCACTGCTGCTTGAGTGTTTAGACCCAATATTGCCTTCACTAACTGATGTTATTAATATCTCTCTCTCTCATCAGGGGAATTCCCATCATTTTTCAAAACTGCCATTGTAAAGCCACTGCTGAAGAAACCAACACTGGACCATAAGAATTTAAAGAACTACCGCCCAGTTTCTATTCTCCCATTCATATAAAAAATCTTAGAAAAGGTTCTTCTAACTCAACTTGTATCTCATTTGAATTCAAATAGTCTTTTTTAACAATGTACAGTCTGCATATCGCCCTTGCCACAGTACGGAAACTACTCTTCTGAAAGTATTTAGTGACATTCTCTCTGCTTTGGATAGTGTAAAGATTACAGTCCTCACTCTCCTGGATTTATCTGCAGCATTTGACACAATAGACCATGATATATTACTTCACCGTCTCCAGCATGTATTTGGCATTCAGAATATAGCCTTACAGTGGTTCAAGTCCTACTTAGTCAACAGGACACAAATTATATCTGCAATGGAATACACTCCAGCCCAGTTGACGTATGTTGTGGTGTTCCACAGGGATCTATTCTTGGACCTGTTCTCTTCATTCTGCATACTCAGCCGCACTCAAGTGTCCTAGATCATCACCCAGTGTGGCACCAATTGTATGCTGATGACACCCAAATATACAAGTCTAGCCACCCAACTGAAGTTGTTGCTACCATCCATGGAGTAGAGACGTGCATTTCTGATGTGAAATCATGGATGACATGTAACAAGCTGCAGATGAATGATGATAAAACTGAGGCTATTGTGATCACAACACAAAGACATTCTCATTTACACCTTTACCTCAGACAATAAATATCAGCAACACCAACATTAAATTCTCACAGTCAGTACGAAACCTAGGCGTTACTCTAGACAGTACTCTCACATTGCACCAACATGTCATGAACATATGCAAGGCTGCATATCTTGAATTGAGACGCATCAGTTCCATTCGTAAATATCTTTCAGTTGATGCCACTAAAACACTTGTGTGTTCATTAGTACTTTCAAGACTGGACTATTGTAACTCAATTCTGTCTGGTTCGTCACAATATTTACTCCAGAAACTTCAAAAAGTTCAAAACAGCTGCACGGATCATCTTTAGACTACCTCGATCAGAGCACACTTCACCACTACTCTGTACGCTACACTGGCTATCAATTCGATACAGAATCAAACACAACATTTGTTCTCTGTGCTATGTTTCAATGACAGACTCCAGTCCAACATACCTATCCAGCCTCACCCATGTATACACACCAGCTAGATCCTTATGCTCTTCTTCTGATAATGGTATACTCATTGTTCCCAAGGTGAAAACAAAGTCATATGGATAACGTTCGTTTGCATACCAGGGCCCGGCGACGTAGAACGAATTGTCCATTGAAATTAGACACAAAGACACAGTGGTCCCTTTTAAGAGTGCTCTTAAGACTCACCTGTTTCGACTGCAGGGACAAACTTAGCAACCTAATCATGTTATGTATCTTATATGTTTTCAGCATGTTTTTATTTTTTCCAATTTCATTATTTTTGTCATTTGTTGTTCTGTAGTGAAGTCATATCATTATTGATGGTGTAAAGCGCTTAGAGCTTCCAAAGATTAGGCGCAATACAAAGTCCTCATTATTATTATTATTATTATTATTATTATTATTATTATTATTATTATTATTATTATTAATTATTTTTGCGTAATACATTATACTTTTAGTACGGCAAATATATATTACGCAGTGACTTTATACTACAGCAAATGGTTTTTTGATAATATGTTTTCATATGATGGGCGCTCCTTTTAAGTTATAAAGTTAAGTTTTAAAATTTGATTAAGTTTAGTTTTGGCTCAAACGCGTGTAGATTTTTGAGAATGTTTTTTTTTAAATGTACAATTTAGACACATAAGTGTATTATTCATGATTTCCGCATCACACTAAAATTCTGTTCATTTTGACAGATTCAAATTTTTTAAATCAATGGATGCAATTTAAAATTAGAGTAAATCATTATTTCGCTACATCAGTTGATGTGACAATACATCTGTTCCGGGGCTATTCAGTGTGTGTGTGTGTGTGTGTGTGTGTGTGTGTGTGTGTGTTGTTTTTGCTGTTGGTCATCTTTTGCGTGTAGATATATTCATTCTCCTTTTCCATTACTTTTTTCATCAGCCAGACATTGTCGACAGAATCAGGGATGTTTTTGGTCGTATCTTCAGCCACGACAATTGGCGAATGTGGAACATTGACGTCGAAAGGATTATCGTACATCCATATTATAGTAGTTACGGTAACGTTACCTCTGTTTTACTCATATATAATGCGCACTCAAATCATTATAGCACAAATCTAAATTAGACTGGTCTCGTTGAACGTGTTGGAAAGCTAAAGACCAGACGTGCATCATTGGCATACGTTGTTCGTGTCACCTATTTATGTTATCAGTCAAGTATCATAATCAGAATTCCGTTGCATGCAAGAAAAAGATCTCGTCTCTTTCGACTCGCGTTGGAATGAGACGAATATGTTCGGCTTGCGAACAATAAAGACGTATACTGTTGTGCCGAAATAAAATGTTCCGAGTTTCTAACCAGTCACCTGGAGTGATTTTATTTATATTTTATTATGATTTATATCATTATCACCATGATGCTTGCTTAACTAAAATGTACCTTGAGAAAAGCTATTTTTTAAGTTATTATGCTTGACAAATGTGTGACGATTCTCATTATCTATATATTTTAAATAATGTGTAGGTGATCGTTGTCACAGAATTAGGCGAAAATTGAATTTATTTCTTCTTGGATACAAACCAATTTCACCATTTTTTTGTTTCGTCGTACATGCGTTACCTGGGGTGAATATGTGTTTTTCAAGGTAAGCGACGTGTAGCGACTTACATGTACCTGGCTGGAAATCACTTGAAGTCAGGAACATTATAATCACGGGGTGCACGGGAATTTTGCCCTGAATTCTGCTCACCTATTTGGGGACATATAAGGCAGAAAATTTCTAAAAAGATGACGAGTCAAAAGTATCTTGTCAAAGGAGAGATAGCTCGTCATTTTCTTTCTCCAGCCAAATGGTTGATTGTGCCGTGATTGTACCGTGATTGTGCTGTTTGATTGTGCCATTTGATTGTGCGATCAAATTGAGGTGTCTGACTGTCTGTCTGTCAGACTGTCTGTCCGTCTACGTTTGTATCTGGCGTAAACAGGAGGTCATGATGTCTGAGGATATCTGTCGAGATGTGTAAATATCCGGAACTATCTAGAAGTCTAAATGTCCGAGTGTCCGGAGCTGTCTAGAGATGTAAACGTCCGGGGTAGCATCTAAATGTTTGGGACCGGTGGATCTAATAGGTGCTGTATGCTGTATGTACATTAGTGTGACGTATAACTGTAGTGGATCCGTGAAGGACAAGCGGCCGATAAAAGTATTGGGTCAACCCTAGGTATTCGGAGAAGCTGTGCGGCGATTCAACAGTTGGTGAATCGTACGGTTGTACAGGGTCGAGACGCATATGTGTATTTCAATTGTGGTTACAATTGAATGCATTGATATATTTACTTTGAATCTCGGTAGTATTCCAAGGAATTGCATGAATCTCAAGAATAGTTAGAAATTTGACTTGATACATATAGATGTTTGTACTTGTTATCGCAATTCATACGTGTAATAATATGATTTGAGGTTTATCGCAATTCATACGTGCGATAATATAATTTTTGTAAAGGTTCCCTTTTATTTGAAACATTTGTGCAGTCCAGGAGGTTCCTTGGATCTGTGTTCATTTTGAATTAATATTTAATTTTATTTTCAAATTGTGAATGGTTGTGAAGTGTGATTGTGGGTTGAACGCATGAGTTATTGTGTTGATACATCATTATTTTCATTAATAATTTATTTCATAAATTTACATCATCTTTCACATATTGTGTTTGAGTTGTTCATTTGATCCACCATCCACTCGGTAACAATTCTGTTACAATCGTTACAACCCTTTTCCTGTATATATGTGGGTGCTTTTTATTTTTAACGTAGCTTTAGCAATGTTAGTCATATCGCTACGATATTTGTAGCGTGGCAGTTTATATGTATTTCTAGCACTGGCGCAGTGGCGTCTCTAGGGTTGGTGTTACCCAGTGCGGTAAACTAATGGTGTCACCAGTGGCGTCGCTAGGGGGGTGCGGACCGCACGGGTGACACCATCTCAGAGGGGTGACACTAAAATGAAAAATTGCAAATTTTACAGAGCACACACTGCTCGGTCTAGTCGGAAAGGTGACACCATGAGTTTACCGCACTGGGTGACACCAACCATAGCGACGCTGCTGGGTGTCACACCCCAGACTTCCACCATGGATTTCTTCTTAAAATAAGTCCACAGTATAAAAATGACAAAAACAAATAGTATTTAAGAACTGTAACAACTTTAAGTTATATTCATTTTTAAAATTAAAATTTGCAATTTTCATTTTGGTGTCACCCCTCGGAGATGGTGTCACCCGGTGCGGTCCTCACACCACGCACCCCGCTAGCGACGCCACTGCACTGGCGCATCATTCCGCAGACATGTATCATCGCGTCCTACCCAGTTACATTATCGTGACACCAGGCCGAACAGTGCTAATATTAACATCTTAATGCTGAGATGCCAGTACCATTGTATGTCTTAGGTATGACTCATCCGGGTTTCCAACCAGCGACCTCTCGCTCTAACCAATTAAACCTTTAGATTTGTTTACTCGTATACACATGATACAGTTTATATTATACATGATCGCCCACACATAAATGACAAGGGGCACTCGCACGCCCCTTACCGATTTCAACTCTAAACATGTTTTGACCTATATCCGTATAACATAGCAGCTGACCACTACATTCCCCCTCCCCATGAAACTAATAATGCGGACACCCCTGTTATAATACAACACGAAAATAGCAACAGCCATACACATTTGACAAGTACTCGCAATCTTTGATTGTTGGAAGAAAACTAATACATAATGGCTTTAACTGCTTACGTTGTATGTGAAACTAAACTTCGACAATCAGGGTCAGGGTCGTTCAGTTTGTACCATAATGAACTGAGTTATTGCATACATTATATCCAACAGATCAAGTTGGTCGTTACTGATTTATTTATGGAGGTGGTATGCCTAAAAAAATAAATGCTGTTCAGATGAAGGCAAATTCGAATTCCGTCTAATCCGATTTCCACCCGAGCCCCATCCAACCCAAGTAATATCTAGTTGGAGACCACGTTTTCTATTCATCGAACACGTGTTGTACGCATTTTCACTTTATATATTCAGGAATACAGGAAGATATATAACTATATTAAAATAATCATACTTTCATCTCTGATTTCAGATTTCTGGACGAATGATATAGCATTAGTCAAATTAAAAGAAAGCGTTCCGTCTGGGCCAAGGGTCAGTGCTATAAGGCGAATCAAGCTTCCAGAGGCGGACAATGCCACCTTCCCTGATCCGGGGAACGTATGTGTGGTACAAGGATGGGGTTGTACGGCAGCTGGTAAGTTTAAAGTTTGAATCATGTTTATGTTATGCTTCCTAACATACGGTATTCTCTACAGCTTCAATTCTAGTGCGTTGTCATTTTGGAGATTGAGTAAACTGCTTAACTCATACGAGAGATTGATCGTGGCTGATAGAACAGGAGATGGAACCCGAAACTGAAGAATGGTTGTATTACCACTGTGCTATCAAACCCTTGCCTATCCATTCACCCTTATAACCGATATGATTCCACAACAGTTTCAAACGTTTTCATTATTAAAGGTAATTACCATCCTATTACGACTCAATATCATAACATACGTAAAGGACAAAGAGTGAAACCAACAATTTAAGTAAAATCAACATGCAATTTATTTTCCCCTACAAATATAAAGTAAAAATTCAAGAGACACTTTACAAAATTGTGAATTAAATTCCAAATAATCCTGAATTTTCTATCACAATTCCAAAAGAATGGACTAATCCGAATTAAATCTAATAGTTTTGTATGTCCTGATATAACAACAATATTCATTCTCCAGACTGTCTTTGTGAATGAGTTCACAAAGGTCCAGGGCAGTGTATTAATCCAAACGTCAAAGAGCACTTTAGAAATTCCACTGAATAATTTAAATAAATAATTTCTCATTAATTATATTTGTTTTCAACAATACAAATGTAAACTAATGACATTTGGATTCCCAGATTGATCTCTCTCTCTCTCTCTCTCTCTCTCTCTCTCTCTCTCTCTCTCTCTCTCTCTCTCTCTCTCTCTCTCTCTATATATATATATATATATATATATATATGAATGGCATAATTAATTATATTTCATTACATGCTGGAATTGACACGTTCAAAATTTAGTTCATTTCCTCTTGACCTGATTGACTTTATTTTTATTTTTCTATTTCAGTTTTGTCAACAGCTAATACATAGCTAAATTATTATCTATGTGTATGAGCGTAATATTAGGATTATTATTGAGGTAAACAAGAAGGATTCCATATATGTTGATTTGGTTCAAGATTTTGGAGATTCGTAAGTGAATTTCACAGGTTATTGTGTTGTAAGTAAACAAGGCTCATTATATAATTCTAGAAGGTTCACGTCAATTAGGTAATGGTTTTTATTATTATAGAAAATGCTCCTTGTGATAGGAGGACAAGTTGAGAACATTATAATCTTGTGATCGTGAACATTTGGTCAATCATGCTTTAACAACTAGCACTTTAAAGTTGTATTATGTTGTGATCAGTTTGGGCTGAATCATTTTTTCTTATTCAAATTACTAAATTCAAGTGATTCTTTTCTCTGAAAATACAAAGTGCTTTGATAAAATTATATTAGTGTGACTGTTGACACATCAGCAGTCCATAAGCTTTAACAGACACGTCATCGCATCCACTTTCGGATCTCTGCGGAACTTTTACTGAAATTTACTCATGACATTAAATTTCGTGGACTTGTGTCTGTTTTGCTTGGATCATAACATCATAGGAAGAAATCCAATGGAAGCAAACCCAGTCTGAATGTAAATGCGATTGACCTTGAACTCAAATGCTTTGTAAACATTCTATTTACGAGTGGCGATATTCTACAACTTAAAATCTTAAGCGAATGTTGTGCTCACAATATAGAATAAGTATACATATCAATCAATAATGAAGTATTTAGATTCTTAGGGTCAGAACAACCAAAGAAAGAGGTGTTTATCTAACTCACTGCTTTTGTCGAGTTTTTTTACATGCTGGTGCAGTACAGTTTGATGAAGTATTGACGCGATCATGTTAGCGTTCACTGTTACTTAAAGAGCACTGATATGATCTTGTTATTCAAGGAATAAAATTAAAGGAAATGAAACGATTTTGTGGATTTTAGCAATGGACGATGTTCTGTAATGCGAAAAAAAATCGCACGATGTCATTATATTATTTAACAAGTTAGGCCGACTGTTTGCGTTTCGAATTATGATGTAAAATGGAGAATTGGAATATTCGAGAAGGCTACAGAGATCAATCCGGAAACAAAAGTGGTGCATACCAAACTCAGCTAAAACTCCAGGTATCTAAGACATTTAGGGAATTACCTAAAATATGTAAATATCGATTTAATACAAATCTCGCAAAACTTTTTCTACAATATCTAAAACTACGAAAACTTTTAATAAATAAGGATATAAGAAACAGTGAGGCCAGATTGTATTTAATTCCCATAATACATGCTTTTATATATTTATTTTGACAGGTGGATCAGTTTCGCCAAAAGCGATGTCCGTTAATCTTCCAATATTGAACAATTACAAGTGTATGGAGATATACGGCATGATCCATATGGGTGAGCGGATCTGTGCTGGTTTCGAGACTAGCTCATCAGGTGGAATATGTCCGGTAAGTGAAAGAAGTTGGCTTTATGGCAGAATCAACGAATGAAAATAAAATAAATAAGCTATTCAAATAGACACAATTATATATAAACAAAGATTCAGATTAAAGTTGCCCGCAATTTAAAGAATTCCTAAAAGTCATGTTAAATATTGTCATATCTGTATGTGTGACGTACTGATAATTTGTGTTATTTATTTATAATGATAGTTTCAGATTATTAGTAGAAAAGCTATCAAACACGCCTTTACTTGCATATTCTTTATGAATGTTTTATCTTACAGCTGTAAGTTACTGTACGAAATTATTTCCATCTGTATTTAACAGTGTCGTGTCTGTAATTATCTCAGCATAAGTAACATCATTTATGAAAAAAATAATCGTTTATGTGAATTTAGATTGCACGTTACAGGTGGTTGCTTGAGTTTTCTTAAGTTGTTTTTGTGTTACGGTTTTGACTGTCGCCTTAAAGTGTGGTTGAACATAGGTGCAATAGTTTTCTATCTTTCTCATATAGATAGCTGGGCAAATAGAGCCGTGTGCAAATTTTTTTAAAAAAAAAAAACCTGACACAAGGATTGCTCTTTTTATTCTAGGGTGACAGCGGTGGTCCACTTGTTTGCCAAAACGAGGCTGGAGACTGGATCCAGGTGGGAATCGCCTCCTTTACCAGTGTAGCAAGACCGGATAGAGATCCAGCTGGATTTACTCGAGTCTCGAGTTACATGGACTGGATTCAAGGAATCATAGCACGCTATTGATTGATACTGAAATAATGATTACAATCCAATCATGTGTGGTGTTTCCTTCACGGAATGTACACACCGAAAGTATAAATAAGACTAACATTTGGACAATGAATTGCATCAGTTGAAAAATGTGACGATTTTTAGTAACAGTCTTCAGCACTTCAAATTGTATTAAACAAGCGGATTTACAGAAACCTCAATGTTACTTATGTTGTAATAGCAACGACATTATTGTGTTGTGAAGCAGTTTTCAGACGAATTAGATAATGCAAAAATAGTTCATAATTCCTTCGAAATATTATTATCGGATAAGAGTATCATTACGTGATTGCCATTCAATAAAAGATAATTAGAACCATTCCAAAACCCCACTGCTGAGTCCAGAAGGATTTTGAAGTTGGGTTGAGCTGGTTCAAAATACACTTTTAACACATTATGTTTACTAAAAATTCTGTCCTAATAGATATAACATCTCTGGAAAATCGAAGTTATGTGCCTTGCCCAAAGAAACAACCATGCATCCGACGTGGACTGACTTGGGCAGGTGTCAAACCCGCGACCCTTAGATTACGAGTCTGATGTCGAGCTACTGCGTTCAGAAAGAACGTCTGTGCAAATAACTGATTTAGGTACATCACAGTAAATGAGGGGAGTTTTTTTTGTTGAAAACTGCATGATATAGAATTAAGGTATTTCAATCGGGGACAAATTAATTATTAAAACTTTTTAACTGCAAAGGACTATATTTTTTACGGTGAAGGTTTTAAATATGTTTTTGCAATCACCACTACAGGGCAACAAAAAAGTATTTAATGGTATTCAAAAGTTTCTTGGTACGATGCTTTTGATCTTAATTAACGATACTGGATCCCTTTTCTAATGAATGATAAAATGGCATTATTTTATTTTCATTGAATTCAACAGTTGTCTATATCAAATGCTATGGAATCTATTAGGTATTTAAAAGCGAAACTATCAATATCTTCTTCAACACCACGAATGTAATTGTGATTGTTTAAATTGTTTACTCAACAGAATCTCAGGTATTGCCTCTTTTACATTTTACTAATTAGTTTCATTGAGAATTATTTCCATACTTGTTTTGAGAATGTATATACTGCATATATGTGCAAAATTTAGGTTGGATGAATAGACAGCATTGTGTTCCACGTATTAAACCAGCTTATTTACCAAAGCAAAATAGAGTTTATTATGATTATATTTATGTAATGACATGCATGGAAACAATAAAGTCATGATTATATTTATGTAATGACATGCATGGAAACAATCAAGTCATGATTATATTTATGTAATGACATGCATGGAAACAATCAAGTCATGATTATATTTATGTAATGACATGCATGGAAACAATCAAGTCATGATTATTCTGCTTAAACATATTTTATTTCCAAATTACAGGTTTAGAAATGGGACAAAAGGATTTAACTTTCAAGTTCATCTCCATTATGAATATAAAAAATATTTAATAAGCCTGCAGACACGAGTCTTCGAACAAGTCAACACATGTGACATATAATGAAACGATAGAAATTGACGTAGGGTAAAAGCAGACGGGTATAATTTGATGTGGTCCGGTACTTATACTAAATTTAACTGAAAATAGAACCAAAAAAAAGCATATGTATGTGAATCAACTTGTGTCAATAATACATTTCTGCCTTTCCTTTTGTAGCAAAGTGTATTTGTGTCAATAATACATTTGTGCCTTTCCTTTTGTTGCAAAGTGTATGTTTCTGATGTGAAAGGTTCATTGCCAAACAAACTTGTAATATTATCAATAATAATATTTTTTAATGATAATCTGCGATAAAATCAATTTATTGCGTTAATAAATACATTGCATCAAAAAAAAAGCAGTTGTTGTTTCCTAATGGAAATTCAAGGAACATGAATGGTTGACGATAAGATTACACCAAAACCAATCAATTCAGCGTACTACATTTGTGTCTTAACCGGCTCAATAGCACAGAAGCCTGCCTACTACCAAATGCGAAATAAATGGGAGCAGAACAATGGTTAATATAGATGAACAATTTCTAATAGATTGTGACAGACGGTTCCAGGAGTCGATACAAGCTGGTAGATCGAATATCTTAAACAAACGGGGTCTACATTAATATTGAATGATATTGTACGAATTTCACCGATTATAAGACAATGTATCTTTTGAAGACAGGAGAGTAAATCGGTTATGTAATCCAGAACCTGGTGGTTGATAATTTTATAAAAACTTGAGATTTTTGAAAATAAATTTGCTTTGTTTTCTGCAAGAGTATGTCATCCAGTTTCAAAAGAAAATACTTTTCTACTAGCAAATTTTGTTTGTACAGAAGCTATTCTAACAACTTTAAACTAATTTGTCATGTTATTCAGAGTCTGTTCAAATTAGTACAGGAAATTAAACCCTATACCACACTCTAGTAAAGGTTTTGGAAATGTCACAGAATATAATGCATGAAACGTCATGGCGGCAAGTATCACTGCATATGTTATGATACAGATCCGTGACATAATATCTGGTTGGATGACAAGGCATAAAACCACATTGATCTTTGTAAAGAAAATCAATTTCATAGAAATAATTATACAAATATTTCAGGACAAATGTCTCGAAAAGTTTGCCAATATTATACAAAAAGAACATGAAGCTTAACCTTTATGATATTTTTAATATTTCTTGAATATTGGCACCACATTGACCTGTTATTACTGATTTGAGTCATGAAAAGTTAATGGTTTCGTTAATGAATTAAGAAGCAGCAAATTTCACCTGGTTTTGTGTGCAGTACGTACATATATTATTTTGGTTTCAGTCAACTGGACTTTGGTCAGCATGTTTCAGGTTTTTGTCTCAATGAAAGGCAACTGCCTGTCAGTCATCCGTAGAGATGAAGCAAAAATATTTAAGGAAGTTTTCAAATTTTGAATAGATTAGTTTTGAAACGTTAATATGGAAGAGATGAATATTCACAATGTGACGTCACAACTCAAACCGGTATTATGAACCATATTAAACAATGTGACGTCACAACTCAAACCGGTATTATGCACGATATTAAACAATGTGACGTCACAACTCAAACCGGTATTATGAACCATATTAAACAATGTGACGTCACAACTCAAACCGGTATTATGCACGATATTAAACAATGTGACGTCACAACTCAAACCGGTATTATGAACCATATTAAACAATGTGACATCACAACTCAAACTGGTATTATGCACCATATTAAACAATGTGACGTCACAACTCAAACCGGTATTATGAACCATTTTAAACAATGTGACATCACAACTCAAACCGGTATTATGCACCATATTAAACAATGTGACATCACAACTCAAACCAGTATTATGCACCATATTAAACAATGTGACGTCACAACTCAAACCGGTATTATGCACGATATTAAACAATGTGACGTCACAACTCAAACCGGTATTATGCACCATATTAAACAATGTGACATCACAACTCAAACCGGTATTATGCACCATATTAAACAATGTGACATCACAACTCAAACCGGTATTATGCACCATATTAAACAATGTGACGTCACAACTCAAACCGGTATTATGCACCATATTAAACAATGTGACATCACAACTCAAACCGGTATTATGCACCATATTAAACAATGCGACATCACAACTCAAACCGGTATTATGCACCATATTAAACAATGTGACGTCACAAGCATTGGTCATTTTGTTTTGACAACTGTTTTGTCTTTTGTAAAATGTTCTGTTTATTTGGATAGATTTATAGTTATCAAACAATCATAATATACTTTTACTATTTCAACTTTGTTTTGGACTATTTTAGGCACAACAAATGAAAGGTACAGCTTTTGTCAGAATGAACAAAATTATTCGTTCTTCTTTCTATCGAAATAATTTCTACTGAAATTAAATTGTGATAAAATGAATCTCAAATTGGTAAAGGCTTACAAAAGCTGGACACTTTTTTACCCGTTTTATAAATGTAATATGAAATAGTTATTCATTTAAGGTGCTCTATATATATATATATATATATATATATATATATATATATATATATATATATATATATATATATATATATATATATATATATATATATATATCATTGCTGGATGAAAGAAGACTCTGGTTCTTGGTTCTGCGCTGAAAGATCGTGCAGTTAAGTTAGTGTTGATTTGATCTAAGAAAGTCAGCACTTAGAATACCTATACTAATTATTTATTGTGACAATTCTCTCGCAGCATCAATACTGGACGAAAAAGATTCCAACAATCTCTTGTTGAATTTGATGCCTGTATAAATTGCAAATTGAAATTGATTTGGTTGAATGTCCCACTCGATGATGAATTCAACATGAATGTCCCACTCGATGATGAATTCAACATGAATGACCCACCTGCTGATGAATTCAACATGAATGTCCCACCTGCTGATGAATTCAAGCATTGAGAAGAGGATTATATTGTAATATAATATTATATTCTTAAGCCTAAATAAGGGGCCCCGAGTGGTCTAAAGCGCGTTTCGTTACGAATAACTGCCATCTCACCGCTGTCTGCGTGGGTTTGAGTCTCAGACTTGGTCAATGTGGGTATGTGAGTAAGCTTGTCAGTAGTTTCTTGTGGGTCGGTGGTTCTTTTAGGGGTTTTCCTGGGTTCTTCCTCCACCATTAATACATAGCATATCGTGTGCTGAAAATGGCGTTAAACACTACAACAACAAGAAGCCTAAATTGACTGTTTTGTAAAAGGCTTCAATAAACATATACAATGTATACTTGTGTAAGAACAAACAAAAATAATGGACATACATAAAGAACGGTTGGTTGTTATGCATTCAACGTCATTTCTCAGTATCTGATTTAGCGACCAGTACATGTGCGTGTGGTAGAGAAAGGACCCAGGAAATTTCCGGGAAGAACCACCGACCAACTGGAAGCTACTGACAGGCTTTCTCACATATCCACATTGGATGAGCTCAATACACGATTCCACGCAAACTGAGGTGAGACAACAGTGATGTGTTAATGTGAGCGCCTTTGAACACTCTGTGTCTTGGGTTCCGAACAGCATATACTTCAAATATTATTATTATAAATATACAAATATTTCAAGCTGAATAAGGTATATTATAATTACAGGTGAGTTAATCTGATACATACTCTATACTGATATATACTCTATACTGATTCACTGTATGGTTCACTTATTTTGCTAGCATGAACAATACTATAGCAGGAAAGACAAGTGTGTATTGCTGAGATTCAGTGGAAACTTTTTCTACAGGTTTAAAATGGCCACAAAAAACACATGATGGAAGAAAAGTTAAAGGGGAGGGAAAATGACAATAAACATATGTTCAAACAAAGTAACAAAATTAATCGAATAATAATAATAATGATAATAACAACAATAATAATAAAATAATAATAATAATAATAATAATAATGATGATGATAATAATAATCATGATAATAATAATAATGATAATAATAATTCTTGTATACTTAAGAGCAGCAGAGAGGGCGAACAGACCACGTTTTCAAGCAAAAATAAGGCTTCCTACGAATCTCATTTTAACCAAAAAAAAAATAAGTCTCCATTTAGCAAACGGAGACTTTACGATTTTTTAATCAATTTTGGTCGCAACGATGTGGTCATCGCCCTCTCTGCTGCTACAGGTTAACAAAAAATAAGAAATGATTTGATCCAGTCTTTATGATGAAAGTCCTTAGGACTTTACAAACAAACTAATCGCTAACACCTCTTCTTGTAAATCAATCAGATTATTTGACTGGTCGGTAAGTCGGAAATTAATTCTGGTTAATGAATTATTATGGCATCGCATGTAGACAGGATTAATTGGGTTTTCAATAATTAGGAATCCTGGAGGAGCTGTTGGTGCAAACGAATAAAGAATATATCCCTGCTGAGCTTGATTTGATTGCTCTAGATTAATTTGATAGCTTCCTTCAATTACATCACATACTAAATTAAGCGCAATCACCGCTGAAATATTTACATTATGCGGGGCAATATGCCTACCGCCACCATCTGGATCATTATTATATTTGAGGAGGACAGTTGAATCTGATTTTTGTAGCGCTTTGATATCGGTTTTAACAATTCTTGCTAATTCATCAGCGTTGTATTTCGGAAACTTGAAATTACGCAGATTGTCTTCTGTGGTATTGTAATCGGTTAGGAATCGTTGTTTATTGTCGCTGTTGTCATTAATTATTGTTTGAATAATTAGTTCATAGATATATTTCATGTCAGATATAAGTTGATTTATTATTTCAACGTGTTTTTGCGATCTTGTTTTCCGTAGTTGTTCTAGTTGTGTGTCATATAATTGTTTAATCTCATTAAAATAACCACGGACGTCAGTTAGCGTAAATGAAATAGTAACAGCTGACTCGGCTGTTCTTTTAATGATAAAATCCCATTGCAATGTGTCTTTGTTGGTAAATATAAATCTATCGCTGATTCTTCCTTTTCTTATATCAGATAAATTATCTCGATAACTGGGATTGATTTCATGATATGATTCTACGTCCGTGGTTAAGTCGGTGGTGGATTTTTCCGGTGGTTTTTCAGGCCATCCTAGTACGGTTCTAATAGAACTCTGATAGATATCTACGACGTATCCTTCTGTGCTTATCTCAATTGCGGATGATAGCGTCGGCTCATGAACTGTTATAGCGATTTTCGATTCTGTTCCAGTAATCGATTTTATTCTACGCGCGAATTCATTATTGATTTGTTCGATTTGGTATGACCCAGTTGGTATCGAAACAACTTTCCAGTCTGGAGTCCCGTCGTCTTTATTCTTATTCGCAAATACCAGTGAATTATTCGGTTGTTGACCACCAAATGATTTTGATCTGATATTAGGCCAACTGTGATACACTCGTAGTTTTGCTAGCGCTATCTCCTTCACGGGGACTGGGCTAGGGAAATTCACACTGAATTCAGGATTCGTTGATGTTATTGATATCATGCTTGTTTGTACTGGGTTCGTGTTCTCCACTACTCGTTGAAGTAATTCCTGCGGTGTTGTCATTGTTATTATACTGTTGTTGTCGCTTTAATTTTGATATCACGGAAACACTGACCATCACTGAGAACTCACAATCTGATATCGTTGAGGTTATTGAGATCATTCTGGTTTTTGGGTTTGTGTTTTTCAATTCCATCGGTGTTGTCATTGTTATTATATTCATGTTGTTGCTCTAATTTTGATATCGCTGAATCAAAAATACTGACCATCGCTGAGAATTCACTATCTGATATAATTGTATTATCGAGTGACGACGATATCATCAGGGATAACTGCGAATATGCGGTTGATGCAATATGAAATTGAAGTAAGTAATTCTGCAGTTTACTCTGGCTGCATGATGATATCTTTTTTGCTATTCCGGTTGATATACCCCCGATTATAGCCACCGCAGAAATGCAAATTGGAACTACGACCGGGGCAATCATTGTAACCGATGCAAGTATTATTCCGGCGCCAGCGAAAACGCTTGACACCGAGTACATAGTAATATCAATTGCGGTGATTCTTCGTCGGTATTTTTTTATTTTTATTTGATACTCCTCAGTGAGGGTTTTGAGTCTAGTCTGAAATTCTCTGACCTGATAATAGCGACATTGCGTTGATGAAATCATTGTTATTTTAAAAACGCTAGCGTTTTCAATTGTGAAATCCGAAGGATTTTCCTTTCAATTATCCTATTAACGAAGTGGTTTTAGGATCGGATGAGGGGATACCGGATACAAATTCTATTATCCAGGGTAGTGACTCCCTAATCACATACTCGTCGGAATTGTTTATAGTAATCGTAAGCGGGATTGGTATAGAGGGTGGAGGTGGTGGTACTTTCTCTAGTATATACATCAATGTGTTAACACCTCTGATACCTGTGTTGCTGAATTCCAAATCAAATTTACGGTGATGTATTATTGTAAGTCGGTAGCAACCTGGTACACCAGTATGTCTGTTGCCAACACGAAGATAATTTTCATTTCCCCGGATCCAATCAAAGGTTCCACTATCAACCGTGTACACGATGTTATTAACGGCGCTTACACTATGTGGAATTTTTACCTTATTGATAGCCGCGCTAATTTCAGCGAGAGTCATGACTGCCACAAGTGGGATTCCAAAAAACTTTCTAACGACGTCATTGGCTGGTTTTTGATCTTCTTTTAGTCTAAAAACATCATTGTAAATCTCGATATAATTTCCCCTGATTCTGCTAGGATCTATTATCCCCCCCACCCTCCTGTCAGAAAAGAATGAAGCCAGAAGGTCTCCGGCTTTAAGCTCTGCTTGGTCTTTAATATACCGGTCGATGTTAGAAAATTTTGTCGTGATATCTTGGGGTTTACTGCCCTCAAAGAACTTGTTAACAATTTCGCTGGTGAGCTTTTGTTCGTCAATAGCTTTTTTAACTTCAGCGAGGGTCGGGCCTGTCAACGATGTGGTTTCAGACACAGGTGTTCTCCCTAAAAATTTATCCACGATGGTATTAAGTGTTGTTTGTCTCACCATACACATATTAATATCTTTGAGAGTCATCGTAGATGTAGCCGGGACACCAAAGAAACTATTAGCGATGTAGGCATTGTGAGTGTGCTTGCCGATAAACTCACTGATTTCAGCGAGAGTCATGCCTGCCACAAGCGGGGTTCCAAAAAACCTAACAATTACGTCGCTAGTGGGTTTTTGTACCCGCTCAAAATCTTCTATTAGTTTAGAAATATCGAGATAATTTGCCTTGATTTCATTTTCATTCATCATCCTTCCCGCGTCCTTGTTAAAAAAGAATAGCGATAGATAGTTTTTAATTTCAGTGAGAGTCATGCCAACCACAAGCGGGGTTCCAAAGAATTTATGTACGACATTTTTGCGAAAAGAATTATAACCTCGTATATGATCATCCAGCTCATGGCCGTGGGCGGTAATCTTGTTGTCTTGGGTGGTAATCATGTTGTCTTGGGCGGCAATCTTGTTGTCTTGGGTGGTAATCTTATTGTCGTGGGCGGCAATCGCGTCGGTGATCGTAGACACAAGTGCGCCTGGTTTAAGTCGTCCACTGTTGGAATATAGCGCAATAGAGTTTTCAGCGGCGTCGCGCTGCCGTATCAAAATATCATCCAATGACACATCACTGCTTTTCAATTTACCCTGTTTGTCTTGAAATACAACTATTTCGTTCGGGTCAACATTTACTAAATTTAACGTCTCAGCGATTTCATCTTTAATTTTTTTTTTATATCACCTGTCGCAGTGTCATCGGGTTTGGGTTTCAAAGATCTCCCCCAAATATCAATCATGTTATTGTAAAACTCTTTCTCTCTCTAAAATCGTTTTTGACGACTTCGTTGAAAAATCTTCGATTTTCTCCAGCGATTACTAGTGTATTCATTCACGACAACATGTGGTGGTTTTCCGCTTGGGTTACTCAAGGAGTTAGAAATAGCGTCAAGGACATTTAATACTTCGCTGCCACATATTGGTGGATCATTCATTTGTTGTGTTGGTAGCGTAGAATACCAAGTCTTCATTGGAAGGGTTTTTATATAACGCATAAACTCTTTTGGTGGGGCTAATCCATATGAATCGAAATAAACAATCCCACGTGGATCAATAGCGTATGCAACCCAGTGAGTTCCAGGTCCGGTGCTGTTATCTAAATTAATAATACCGGTTTCAACGCTGTTTGGTTGATGTGGTAATTGATCTTTCATAAAGACACCTCTGAAATTTTTAATCGCTAGTTTTTTAGCAGCATCCATTAAATCAAAATTGGACATGGGAACCATAGGTTCCTGAGTCATAGACTCCTCAACAATTGGTTCGGAAATCGAAGATTTGGGAACCATAGGTTCCTCAATTAATAAATCGTTCCTGGCAGTCTTAGTCCCTTTCCGCTGTACCACGAATACGGGGTTCCTGGTAGTCTTAGACCCTTTCCCTTTTTTTTTATATCCTTTCCCAGTTGCCTTTTTCAACGCCATTCCTGCTGCAGTACCAACGGCTCCTAACGCCGCTGCTTTAGCCACCGCTGGGGCTGCTGCTGCAATCAAGGCCGGAATCGCAGCTAACAACGGAAATATACCGCCTGTTTTAATCATATTTTTGATAGCAGCCGCAGAGAGAGTAATCTGAACACCCTTTTTTGCTACTAGTGCATCATTGAAATGTTTTATTTGACGAGTTGTTAACGACAACTTATTTTGACCACCAGTCATTTGATTGGGTTTCAGCGTGATTGTGGTTCCACATTGCTTAGCTGATTTGGATTGCAATTTTTTTAATTGACCGGGTGTCAAAGACACATTGATATTACTATACGACATTATACATAATAGATTGATTCTAAATCGTTTACAATTTCAATGAAAAATCGTTCATAGATTTTCTACTGGCGCATCTATCACTCTCATTCTTCCACCAACACCTTCGAGTAGCATTGATTTATCACTGAGAATGACAGCAACCGCTCTGTAACCACGAAGCACATTAGCTCTAAAGTGTATATCAACGACGGATTGTCTCATCAAATCGAGATGTTCCAGTGAGAAATAATAGATAGGATATAAACTCTTAAAGTCGTATTGTGATATTTGCAGACCAGTATCGACATTTTGATCACGTGCCATAAACGACAACAGACGATGATACACGCGAGCAATATGATTCTGACCGTAATCGAGTTGTACATCCTCGGATGGTTCCTGCTGGCCGTTTATTCTCAGTGAGACGTCCTTAACACCTAATTGATCAAATATCATATGACTGAAACGTTGATCGCCAACTCGTGTGTTATCCTGTAACGCTACGAATATATGACGTGGCGCAGCAGTGCCCTGTTTTGATGCTAGATTCCAGGTGAATACCCCGTTGATATTTGATAGTTTAATATCTGTACTTACCGTTAGCCAACTTAGTAATGATTTTCCTCCATGGTCCATAAATGATAGTAATCGTTCTTCTGCAGTGATTGATGGAGTCAACACTGGCATCCACAATGATATTTTTGTTAAATTGACTTTACCGGCATCAGCATTTGGATTTGCAGCATCCGCTGGAATCCTCCAGATTGCGTCATTATCATCACCCTTTCGCACGAGTGCTACTGTATGCTTCGCTCCATAAATAACTTTTCGGACGTTTCTACAGAATCCAAATATATGATGCAGTGGAATCGCGCATGAAAATGATTTACAGCGCCCCTCCAACATTGAAATACGTGTTGCAGCTCCTAGATTGAAATTAACATCATTGTTTATAATCATATCCTCGGCATCAATATTAGCATTACCAGCATTATTCTTTGGTCGTCTTACAACAAATTGATTTCCTCCAGCGGTATTTTTATTATCCTTTGCAAACATCATAGAAGGTCCTGCTGATCTTGTATAATCATCAGAATATCTCGCTAACCCGATTATTGTTGTAGCCACATCAACATCGCGATCTATCGCCTCAATTTCTTTTCCATCAATGAGATATTTTGCACTCTCAAATAACGCCATGATACCATTATTGACAAAACCGACTTGAGTACCAGCTGGATACGGTGCTGGTACAGCAGGAGTATCAGCAGCTGTTACAAGTTCACCTTCGATTTCAATAAACGCTTCACAAGGCAAAAAGTATTTACTGGTATCATGGACTTGAAGATCGATTCTTGCTCGACTATTTGGGTCTATTGCATGATAGGCGTAATATTGATAATCGCGTACAGAATCATCCTTGCGAACTGGGGCATCTATATCAAACGCTGGATCAGGTGACCTTTTGAACATTTTATTCTATTTATCAGAGTCTAAATCGCGATTTTCCATTTTCATCGTCGTAGTTTTTTAAAGCCACTTCCTGCTATCATATTTGCAATATTGCTTTGGTCGGGGTTTAAAGCCATCGACGCTAATTTTTCATCTACTGCGTTATTTATAATTCTACTAACACTCGCAGGCATTTCCGCTGTAGACGTTAACGGTTTTGAAAATCCTTTGGATTTCATCCGTGATTTCACTAATGATGTTAATTTATTCTTCGCAGTTGAAAACGCTTTTCCCGCAAGATCTCCAACAGCACCAATACCCTTATCACGAATAACATCAATTTCTTTCATTCCTAATTGTTTAGCCAACGGCATCACTTTTGGAGCCATTCTCGCAAATAACCCTAAAATGGTATCACCGAAACCATCTCCGTAGTATGCTCTATAAACTGGAAACCGTGAATTAACTACGTAGACGGGGGTTGGTTTATCATGATTGTAGTGTATGATCATTATTTGAAATCAGAAACAATTTTTCAATTGTTATTTATCTAATCAATTGACTTTTCAATTCAGTCACTATGATACCCACTTTCCACTAACTCGCCAATGAAATCTCGATATGTGCTGATATCCATGATACCACCCTGAAATAACCGCCTGCAGATATCAGCTGCTTCATTAATTATTTCCGGTGAGTTATTTCCGGCTCGTTTCCCTCCGATGAGAACCTCTAACCGTGATATATCACTGAGAACACTACCAGGACATGTCATGGTAGAGTCAAAGACTCCAGCGTTGAAATCCTTTGGATTTCCAATCGAATATCCCTTTCCGCTTGTTTCCTCAGTTGTACCAGTTGCGCCCTCACTATCATCAAGTAATTGCCTTTGTCGGCCTCGACTTTTTTTTCTCGTTCTTGTTGTTTTTGTATACCATAACTATCAACTCCTACTTTAAAAGATCTATACTCAATTGTATCCTTTTTCAAATTACCAGTAATCCCCTTATTCGTTTTATACAACCAATTAACCCATTCATCTCGGCTTATTTTACTGTTTTTATACTCGTCTTTTAAAAAATCCTTTCTAGAATCAAAGCTTTTGGCGGCGAAATCACCAAAAGTCGTATAATCCTGGTGTTTCTCCAATTGAGGTCGTTTGATTTGTGTTATAGCTTCTTCGGTGAGTTTGTCTATAAAGGGAATACCTCTTGGGGTGACGACATCAACAGGTTGTGGATCAGGCGCAGAATCATCAATATCAGCTAATCGTTCATACTCGCGCTGAGTTTTTATATCACTGGATAACTGCTGTATCCCTGCGCGTGTTTGTCCGGTCTCTGCTGCTATCTTTTCAAGCGTATCAAGCAGCGGCGCCTTCTTTACTCGTTCTCGCTCAGGAATATCTCCGTATATCGCTGCTTCAGTTAACTTTTTCACATCTTTGGTCGCACTTGTTATCGGAGTAAACAGTTGTTCACTTGACACAGAAAAGTCAGTCTGCGCTTGTTGTCGTTGTTGAAGTTTATTCCGTACAGAGTCACGAATTGGTACAAATCTCCTGATTGCATCCAGTCGTTCACGAGCCAATCGGGTTGTTAATGCTTCATTGACCATTATTTGAAATCAGAAACAATTTTTCAATTGTAAAACAATTTTTCAATCCGACCTAACACCACCGTGGAAGTGTTATTTCATCCTATAACAGCCTCTACGATCGGTGTGGAATCGGCACTTTTTCATATAATAATAAAATGTAATGTGCCGTTTCCACATTGTTGTTTTTATTGATCAATCTGAACCGTCCATCAATTTTTATTCAGTGTGAAATATTTTCACTGTTTTTGACATTGTCAATCAAAAAATGCTAAAAAAAATTAAAATCTCTATGAGGGACGGTCACAATCAAATAATGATAAATGGTCAATCAAAATTGTTCATTTTCTTGAATTAACGCCCGTAGGTTTCTAATTTTAGAATTAACTTCCTTTTTCAATTCGTATTCGTTACCTAATTCTTTTCGTATTCGTTCTACGATAGTATATAACGGAGCGAACACACTTACGTCACTGGAGAATGCAAGAGAGTCCCGAATAGAATTCTGAATTCTTTTGATGAGCGCGTATTGCTTTGGCAGCATATATTTATTGTTGTTAACTCCGTATTCTATATCCTGAAAATCAGACATGATTTGATCAGGATTTAACCCATCTGATAGTTCAATATCCCAACTTTTCAATTTTGAAATCTCGGATATAATGCTATTCATATTTTCAGAATTCATATTCTATATCAATGACATATTTCTAAATGAAAAATATGACGCATTAGACATAACTAAATCGAATTTTCTGTCCCGTCTTTTTTGAAATCGCAGATCGATAAATCCCCTCTGCAACATATCGTACTGAGAGTGAACAAATATCGAAATGCCTACCGGCGCTGGTTATTGATTGAAATATTTTTTCTTCGTTAGTTATCGTATTCAAAGATTTCACAGGTCTCGCTTTTTTTGAGCATTTTCCAGTTCTTCCAGATGAATTATTTTCACTCTGTGTAACAACTCGTAAATTTGATAAAGAATTGTTCATTGGATTAGAATCAATGTGATCAATGACAGAATCATTCTCGATCAATCCATTGAAACATTCAAATACGAAACGATGATTGAGATATTTCTTCTTTCCAGCGCCAAACCTCAAATATCCATGATTATTCACATCACCAACTAGTTTCTTCAGTCTACGGTTTCTTACAACACCATCACTGGATGCTT
Organism: Unio pictorum; assembly: GCA_030141615.1. Lineage (NCBI taxonomy): Eukaryota > Metazoa > Mollusca > Bivalvia > Unionida > Unionidae > Unio > Unio pictorum. The sequence continues at coordinate 54,723 of JARLTB010000442.1, forward strand.
CATAATTTGTAATCACAGGGTGTTGTCTGAATTCTTGGTTCATTCGTATACTAAATACTATTTGTCTAATTCATTGTTTGGTTTAATGATTACATCACTGGAAAATCTTTCGATGTAGTCTTGAGGAGTTCTTATGATTTTATCCTTGACTCTGTCAAGAATACTGACTTTGTCAGCGTCAGGGACTTTATCAGTGTCAGGGTCATAATTTCTGATTGATTGTCCATTTTTTATTCTTTTATCATAATAACGCTTCAACTCCCTGTATCGCTTTCCACCGCAATTCAAACACAACTGAGATTTTCCCCTAACCCCAACCCCACATCGTATGCAAGGTAACGGGCCAAGGCTTCCACGACGAAAGCTTTGCATATGATACCCACAGAATTCATTTCTGCATGATTTGTTACACGGGGTTATTGATCCAATCATAAGCCACTTACAGTGATTCATTATATATAAATTCTTCATTTAAATGCTTGTTTTCATTATAGCATGAGGGAGTTAAGGAGAACGCCTTCGAAAAATGCTGAATTCAATACTGATAAAGAGTTTAAAAGATTATTGAAGATTAATCCTAAATTTAATCTCGATAAACCCAAAAAACGTCCAATAGACGGAAACATGAAAGAGTTTAAAAGATTATTGAAGATTAATCCTAAATTTAATCTCGATAAACCCAAAAAACGTCCAATAGACGGAAACATGAAAGAGTTTAAGAGATTATTGAAGATTAATCCTAAATTTAATCTCGATAAACCCAAAAAACGTCCAATAGACGGAAACATGAAAGAGTTTAAGAGATTATTGAAGATTAATCCTAAATTTAATCTCGATAAACCCAAAAAACGTAACAAGAGATTATTAAAAATTAATCTCAAACGTCCAAGAGACGGAAACATGAAAGAGTTTAAGAGATTATTAAAAATTAATCCTAAATTTAATCTCGATAAACCAAAAAAAACGTCCAAGAGATTACCCTGGAAAGATGCTCAATTCAATCTCGATATAGTTTCTAATACACCAAAGAATACAATTCTTGATAAAGCCATGATTAGTAAAATCAGAGACTGTTTTAATGAATTCAAGCGTGATGGAGCATCTTATTGTTGGTCAACATTTCGAATTGATGGTGTTGTTGATGCTACCATGACTGATTAAAAAGCAGCAGTGATAATTTCACGTGTTGGGGAAAAAAGGTATTTTTTCCGAATAAAATTCATTATCGAAGTCGATGGCAAATGGATTATTAGGGATAAATTTGAACCAATCCTCAAGAATAAAAAAGCTGTCATTGTGAGTAGAGATTCCAAACCAGGAATTCTAACCGGCATTGACAAACCATACTACGAAAGATCTTATCCCGTAACAGCAATGGTTTATGGGATATATCCGTTAAATGATAAACCCGATATCGCAAAACTAGCTCCTATGAAATATTCTAGTTCACTGAATTGTGTAGCAACACGGGTAATGGAACACTTCACAAATGCATCCCGAGGAAATAAACTAACTGATCTGCGACGTAGGAAAATAACCGAATGGGAACTGACAGTGAAACAGCATGGTGCAAAGATTTCTGATATAGCTAAATTAGAAGCATCATTAAAATTCCCAATATCAGTAACAACAATAACCGGAGAAGTATTATACGAACCGAAATATCAATCGCGAGGAGCTCCAATACAGATTATTGATCATAACAAACACGCGTGGACACCTGCGGTAACAGTATTTCCACGAGAACGAACCGTGAAATATATCCCTAAGGAGTTCGTCGGGGATGTTTTCTATGAAGAGAAATTATTCGATGCTATTCATGCGTTGTGTGTGGATGATCCTGTGTCAGTGTGGTTACTTAGAAGTGATGAAGATCCCGAAATAGGATTTGATCAATTTGTAAGACCAAATGGCGAATTATATCGCGTTGAAGAATTAGATAACAGAATGAGAAAAATCGCTAATGATTTTTCACCGGAGAGTTTCCATGAAAAACTACTCACGGGTAGTTTTACTATTCCATCAGTGGTAGCTCACTTCGCAAGAGAAAAAAACTCATGGCGTCCAACACGAAGTGATTTTCTTGAGGATGTTAAATTGAGTTGCGTCGAATTTGGTCATGGAGGACTGTGGAATACGAAATACTCACGTGATGGTATGATTTCAATTGATATATCCGCGTGTTATCCTGGAAGTTTTCTCGGATATGGGGAATGTGCTGAGTACTTCAAACGATTTGGACACCCCACACATGAAATGACTCGTGTTGCGATTAATGGACCATTACCTGATTTTGATTTAACCGGATTCGCTCGTGTGATATCATTTGAATTCGCTACAGGGTTACATCCGTGTAGTTATGTTTGGCTCGGTAGACACCTATCTGAAAAACACTGGATGCCAATAGTGCTATTGAGATATATGATTGATTGTGGTATGCTAATATCGTTGATTGTTTCCGAGGCTATTATATGCTATCGAGCTCAGAAAGAAGTTTGGCTACCACAACCCGATCTAGATCGTATAATCAGCGAACTACGAAAACAGTTTCCAGATGGAAATTCGAAGAATTTCAGTGAAGAACAAATCATGAATTGGTCTAAGAAGTTATTTGAAATTAAAAAAGAACAAGTAAAGGATCTCGGACGAAGAATAATCGGTAAATTTACCCAGGGTGGAAGATACGACAATGCAAAATATTCTTCGCGGTTGATCATAGACGTCGCTGAATACGATTTTATTGTAACGGATTTAATGAAACAGGGAAAACTTGTATCCCGTAAGGATGCTTTTCTATCCAATGGTGAGAAAATGGGTACGGTTGTTACCTACTGTGATGGATATAATTCCCAGTATACACATTTAAGATCATCTATGCTAGCCTATGCTTCTATTAATCTATTTTCGATGATAAATAGATTTCCTAATACCGCGGTTAGAGTGGCCACTGATTCGAAGTATATACACAATAAATACAAATCAGCTGTAGCTAAATTCACAGATCCGGAGGAAGCGTGGGGGCATTGGCGATTTAAAAAGGAGATGCTACATGAGTATTGTGAATCGGCAGACGTTGCCATGGATGATAAATATCTTTCATATAACCGTATTGAAATTCAATCAGAATTTTCTAATGCACCACCGGTATCTGATCCAGTATGTAGATACAAGACAGTTTATTTAAACGGTTGTGGTGGGTCAGGAAAGACAACTCGTGCAATTGAATTATTTGGTCGGTCAACCATGATTGTGCTAACACCGACTCACAGACTCGCCAGAGAGATGATACAACGAGGGGTAAATGCTTGCACTTATCACAGTTTTTTTCGATGGAAGGGTGACAAATGGACTCCTGAGCGTATGGGTGATAAATTCATTCCTGAAATCATAATCTGGGATGAAACATGCACAGTGTCATTAGATGTATTACAAACATTTCTCGAGTGGTTGTTAAACAAAAACACAAAAGTCGTCATGTGCGGTGATCACGGCCAACCACCACCATTTGTCGGTGCATCTCCACATGAATGGCTAAGGGGTTTTGTAGACTATTATGAAGAAATTACCACTGATTATAGATCACTTGATGAACGATTACGAGAATTCAAAGCGCTAATTAGATTACAACCGGATAGAATCCAATGCGAAATAGCGCGTGAAGTGATTTCAGAAACTCCAATGAATGATTTCTGGGAAACATGGAGACCAAATGATTTGATAATTGCAAGTAGAAAAATAGTCAGGGACACACTTCAGATGAAGTTATTTGAATTGCATAAAGAAAAATTTGCAACGCTTCCAGTACCCCTTTGTTATAGGCCATCGGATACACGAAAGCAGAATATAGAAGTTGATATTCCAGGGAAGAGTGAAAAGCAGATTCTCGTATTAAATGATATTGTGCTGGTTGATATCAGCGTCGTTGAAGATGCATTGCGTGCTAATAAATCCCCGTGGATGCTAGGATACGCAGCAACGATACATTCTTCACAGGGAGTGACTATATCGGATACAATTGTTTGGATGGTGGATAATCACATCGAATGGTCGAATTTAGTCTATCTCGCAGTATCCAGAGTACGAAGAATAAATCAACTTCGAAGAATTGTCCTGACAGAGTCAGGCGATGATAATGACACAACAATGGATGATATTGATGTTAAAATTATTGATAAAAAACTCTCCGGTTACAAACAACAGGACAAAAAAAACCAACGAGAATTTGATATTGATGCTGAATTAATAATCACTTTGAAGAAACAACAGAATAATCACTGCGCGAGTTGCAATTGTATAATGCGTTGGCAGTATTCGGATAAAGATCCTCGCCAATTTACCGTAGACAGAAAAAATAGCAGTCTCGGTCATGTCAGAAACAATGTGATGTTGACTTGTCTTGAGTGCAATAGACGCAACGGCTCTAGTTAAGACCACGCGGTGGCAATTGAGTATCCTCGGGTATTACCTGTAGTTGTTGTCTAGTAAAACCCCACTGAGGGGCAGTTGAATCCAGTTTATAGACTGGAGGTCTACCCGTAGATCGTGTTATACTAGATATCTTGTGTGTAGTAACACTCCAAATAGGATCAGTAGCCCTTTTCCCCCCCCCCTTCAAGCTCTCCTGGTTCGTATAAGTACCTAACAGTGACATTACTACCAAGAATTGGTTCTTTGAAATCTTTTTGTGGTTGTACGGGTATAGACTTCTTTTTAATAGCGTTGCTAGGTTTCATGTTGATTGTTCTAGTAATCTCATTATTCAGTGCGGTAATCACAGCTGGTAACCTTTTGACCCATTCACGGGATCGCTTTTCTTGAATGAATTCTTTTGCGTATTGATATCCAAATAACCGCTCAGCAATCGTCCGATTAAATCGTTCTACAATGGCCTGATCGCGATGTAGCGCAGTATGCCCTCGTCGTATGGTGACATTATGATGTTTCATTGTAGATAACACTACACCCTGAAATTCCTTGCCAGGATCAACCTGCAATAGATTTTGCCAGTGCAGAGGACCTCGTCGATAAATCCTTTCAAATGCAGAAGCGACTTCAGTGGCTGATTTTGTTTTTAACGGTTCTGCTTCTTTGTATCGACTTGCAATATCAACTACGGTTAAAGCGTATTTGTAACCACGATCATGTGGCAGAAATAATATATCAGCCTGATGAACTTCATTAGGAGCGGTCACATCAAAATGCGAGAATTGGATTTGTTTAGGCGGTGGTAGATAAATCTGCCATAGTGCCTGTTTGGATAACCAATTAGCCGCAGTGGTTTTTTTCACTTTTGCAGCACTAGCGAGTTTATGGACTGCTGATTTACCCCTCCAGTATCCTCTTGGGGAATAATAAATTGATTCCATATTATTAATTACCGGCACCTAACATCAATTTACTTTTCATAGCCGATTTTATCAAAAAGGAAGCCAATTTTTCTTTGAAGGATTTATCAGGAATAGCATTTAACGCATGAATTAATTTCACAATTGCGAGATGCCTGTGTTGCAGATTGCTGCTTTTATAAGCAACATCATGAAGGTGACAAGCCTTATCAATGGCGTTTATTGGTTCTTCACCGGGGTTGGGTTGATTTTGATTATTGAGTCTGATATCAAGTCTGGTTCCCGGTCCACAGTAGCTATATCCTGGAAGGTGCTTTTCTCCGGGGTACTTTGCCCATGGGGTTCCAGGGAGCTTTGCCAATTTGGCTGCGATATCACCTCCTCGTTTTTTTTTAAATCAGATCTCATAGACACAAATCTAAATTTCTTTGTACCACATTGCACGCATTTACCAGAAAGCGCTGATCGGTTATTTTTAGTTGTAATCGTCGTCAAGTCATCTGTGCCAGTACGCGTTTTACACTTCACACAATATAGATCCATAATTTATGTATAGAAATATGGATATAATTGATTTTTCAGCGACTAAAGCAAGAGAACCGGTTAAGCATCATGCAGCGCTACCAAACTCTATCCGGATGATTATAATCAGGCCATCTGATTCCGGTAAAACACAATTGTTACTCAATTTAATAATGAGATGGATGAAGTGGGATAAGTTGTATTTAATTGCCCCTAGCGTAGATGATCAACGATGTTATGAAGTGCTAAAAGATTTTAATGAAAACGCTTCAGAGATTGCCGGTGAGGGTATTATTGAATTTATAACCGATATTGACGAGGCACCATCAGTAGAAGATCTCGATGGAAGTATTAACAATTTAGTCGTATACGACGATATAATGTTAGATAAACAAAAAAATCCTGCTAGAATATTTTCCCGTGGGCGTCACAAAAACACTGACGTGATATATGTCACTCAACGCTACACTCAGATTCCAAAAGTGATCAGAGATAACTGCAATATTCTTGCTGTATTCAACGGAGTTGATACTCATACTCTTAGAAATATTTGGCAGACATGGTGTTCTGATATGGACTTCAATCAATTTAAAAACTTCTTTAGTCATGCTCAGTCAACCCCGTACGGATTCGCAACAATAAATTTGCATGATCCTCGGACATGATATCGTATCGGACTGGATCAAATATTCGGTTAAAATCATTTCTTATTTTTTGTTAACCTGTAGCAGCAGAGAGGGCGATGACCACATCGTTGCAACCAAAATTGATTAAAAAATCGTAAAGTCTCCGTTTGCTAAATGGAGACTTATTTTTTTTGGGTTAAAATGAGATTCGTAGGAAGCCTTATTTTTGCTTGAAAACGTGGTCTGTTCGCCCTCTCTGCTGCTTTAAGTATACATATATTTACACACACACATAATATATGTATACATGTACATATATTTAGATACACACCCAGATATACATATGCACACAGGAACATACACATATGTATGCACATTTGCAGCATATTAAGATTAATGAGTTATGAGCAGCAACCGTTGTTTATCTGTCTTAGGAAAAGTTGCATATAATGAGTATCAGATAACACAAATAATTGCACAGGTTGTAACATTTAATACTGTTTAGTAATGTTTCATAATGTTTAATACTGTTTAGTAATGTTTCATAATGTTTAATACTGTTTAGTAATGTTTCATAATGTTTAATACTGTTTAGTAATGTTTCATAATGTTTAATACTGTTTAGTAATGTTTCATAATGTTTAATACTGTTTAGTAATGTTTCATAATGTTTAATACTGTTTAGTAATGTTTCATAATGTTTAATACTGTTTAGTAATGTTTCATAATGTTTAATACTGTTTAGTAATGTTTCATAATGTTTAATACTGTTTAGTAATGTTTCATAATGTTTAATACTGTTTAGTAATGTTTCATAATGTTTAATACTGTTTAGTAATGTTTCATAATGTTTAATACTGTTTAGTAATGTTTCATAATGTTTAATACTGTTTAGTAATGTTTCATAATGTTTAATACTGTTTAGTAATGTTTCATAATGTTTAATACTGTTTAGTAATGTTTCATAATGTTTAATACTGTTTAGTAATGTTTCATAATGTTTAATACTGTTTAGTAATGTTTCATAATGTTTAATACTGTTTAGTAATGTTTCATAATGTTTAATACTGTTTAGTAATGTTTCATAATGTTTAATACTGTTTAGTAATGTTTCATAATGTTTAATACTGTTTAGTAATGTTTCATAATGTTTAATACTGTTTAGTAATGTTTCATAATGTTTAATACTGTTTAGTAATGTTTCATAATGTTTAATACTGTTTAGTAATGTTTCATAATGTTTAATACTGTTTAGTAATGTTTCATAATGTTTAATACTGTTTAGTAATGTTTCATAATGTTTAATACTGTTTAGTAATGTTTCATAATGTTTAATACTGTTTAGTAATGTTTCATAATGTTTAATACTGTTTAGTAATGTACGAGTTATTTCATACTAAAATCATTGTGTAACAAGGACATTATACATGGTAGGAAAATGACATTTGCATAATTGGGTTTTTAATGCTCATAGTTTGGTAAGAAGCCGCTAAGAAGAACGTCACAAACATAGTCCATTTAGTAAAATTATCCCACTACAGTAGGGGCCTACTAAGATCATGGAGATTTCCAGCTGCAAAGAGCTTTTCAAGATAACTAATGAGCTAATGTCAAGGAACACACTTGTACATCACACTTCCAACTACCTTCTCTCCAGTAGACCTTCCAGACCTATTTGCAAATTTCTTCAGTGACAAAGTACAAACCATTAGAGATTTGCTTGACAAAACAATTTCAACTGACTTGTCACCGTACAGTTATGATACAGAATTTCAGTGGCAACCATTAGGAGCATTTGAACCTGTCTCAGTTGATTTAGTACAGACAATCGTGATGAAGAGTGCACCAAAGCCTTGTGAACTTGATCCAATTCCGACATCACCGCTACAATGAGTGCTTAGACCCAATATTGCTTTCACTAATTTATGCTATTAATATATCTCTCTCATCGGGGGAATTCCAAAATTTTTCAAAACTGCCATCGTAAAGCCGCTGCTAAAGAAACCAACACTTGATCATAATGTTTTAAAGAACTACCACCCAGCTTCTAATCTCCCATTCATATAAAAAAATATTAGAAAAAGTTGTTTTAACCCAACTTGTATCTCATTTTTGAATTCAAAGTCTTTTTAGCAATGTATAGTCTGATTATCGCCCTTGCCCTTGCCACAGTACTGAAACTACTCTTCTGAAAGTATTTAATGACATTCTCTCTGCTTTGGATAGTGGAAAGATTGGTCCTCACCCTCCTGGATTTGTCTGCAGCATTTGAGCCAATAGACCATGATATATTACTTCACCGTCTCCAGCATGTATTTGGCAATCAGAATATAGCCTTACAGTGGTTCAAGTCCTACTTAGTCAACAGGACACAAATTGTATCTGCAAATGGAATACATTCCAGCCTAGTTGATATATGTTGTGGTGTTTCATAGGGGTCTGTAATTGGACCCGTTCTCTTCCTTCTATACACTCAGCCGCTCTCAAGTATCATAGATCATCACCCAGTGTCCCACCAATATGCAATGCTGCATATCTTGAACTGAGACATATCAGTTCCATTCGCAAATATCTTTCAGTTGATGCCATTAAAACACTTGTGTGATCATTAGTACTTAGGAACGAATTACCTATTGAAATTATACACAAAGATAGTATTCCCTTTTAAGAGTGCTCTTACAACTCACCTTTTTTGACTGCAGGAACAAACTTGGAGACCTAATAATGTTTGGTATCTTTATGTTTTCAGCATGTTTTTATGTTTTCCAATTTTGTGGTTTTTGTTATTTGTTTTTCTGCAGTGTAGTCATATCATTATAGATGTTGTAAAGCGCTTAGAGCTTTTGAAGATTAGGTGCTATACAAAGTTCTCATTATTATTATTATTATTATCAAAGTCCGATATGACTGGAATTTAACAATAACCTGGTAATTATTGCAATGGTTACCCTGGTCCTATATGACTGGAATTTAACAATAACCTGGTAATTATTGCAATGGTTACCCTGGTCCTATATGACTGGAATTTAACATGGTGTCTATTGCAATGGTCATCCTGGTCCTATATGATTGGAATTTAACAATAAATTGATATCTTTTGCAACGGTCACCCTAGTACTATGGTATTGGAACGTATCAATTACCTGGTAATTATTGCAATTATTACCCTGGTCCTACATGACTGGAATTTAACAGTAACATGGTCTCTATTGCAATGGTCATCCTGGTCCTATATGACTGGAATATAACAGTAACATGGTCTCTATTGCAATAGCCATCCTGGTCCTATATGACTGGAATTTAACAGTAACATAGTCTCTATTGCAATGGTCACACTGGTCGTATATGACTGGAATATAACAGTAACATGGTCTCTATTTCAATGGTCATCCTGGTCCTATATAACTGGAATATAACAGTAACATGGTCTCTATTGCAATGGTCACCCTGGTCTTATATGATTGGAATTTGACAATAGTCTGGCATCTATTGCAATGAACATCTTCGTAATATCATGAATTATGATGAATATACAATGCATTTAGGGTTAAACTTGAGCCAAGTGTTTGGTAAACAATTTTCAAACTGGCACAGTCCTCTGGATTTGGTCCCAGAATGGTAGATTGTAAAATCAAAGACACAATACTTTTTAAGATGATTAATTTTCTTATTTAGGATGTTTATCATGGAATTCTTTTTGGTTTTTTTTTTCATAAGTGTGTTAAATTCCTATTCATCAATAGCCAAGGTGAGTTTTCCATAGTAATTGCTAAGTGTGTTAAATTCCTATTCCAAGGTGAGTTTTGCATAGTAGTTGCTAAGTGTGTTAAATTCTTGTTCATCGATCACCGAAGTGAGAGTTTTGCATAGTGGTTGCAAAGTGTGTTAAAATTCCTGTTCATCAATCACTGAGGGGAAAGTTTTGCAGAGTGGTTGCAAAGTGTTTTAAATTCCTGTTCATCGATCTCCAAGGTGAGAGAGTTGCTTAATGAGAGATTGAATTGTAGATGGTGTCATTTACTGAATCAGTGATGGTAGACAATATTTAAAACAAACTTGATCAATCATGTAGAGAGTTGCTCAATGCGAGACTGAATTGTAGATGGTGCTGTTTAAATCAGTTAGTGATGGTTGAGATTATTTAAAACAAACTGATTCTTGTAAAATTAAACTGTAATGAGACAAGATCAGACACGTTAAAGGAATGTTCGGGTGAATAGATTGCACCATTCTTAGAATACTTAATGTTATTTCAACTTTGGTTAACAAAATCAATTATGTTTCGCTATGTATGCTCAATTGGCTCAGCGGAAATACCATCAATACACCAAGTTTATGTTTCTTTCCAATTTCTCCACATGATTAGGATTTGATCATGTAATTTATTTTTTGGCATTAAAAGATGGTTTCAATCACTGAGTGCAATTTGAGAGTGATACAGTTTAAAATTTGTGATTTCATATTTTCTAAGTCAAATTTGTCTAACTGTTCTATATTCACAAATTACATCATGGAAAAGCCTGAAAAAAACATCTACTTCCTGAAAAAATCGTCACCCCATACACACACAGGAATTTGAATGAATTAAATCATCTATTTATTAATTATTCTCTAATTTTTTATAATTAAATTATCTAACTATTGTGATATTTTTTGGTAATTAAATGATCTATTTATTAACTATTGTGTAATATTTTTGATAATTAAATTATCTGTTTATGAATTATTGTATAATATTTTGGTAATTAAATGATCTATTTATTAATTATTGTCTAATATCTTGGTAATTAAATGATTTAATTATTAATTATTGTCTAATATTTTGGTAATTAAATGATTTAATTATTAATTATTGTCTAATATCTTCGTAATTAAATGATTTAATTATTAATTATTGTCTAATATTTTGGTAATTAAATGATTTAATTATTAATTATTGTCTAATATTTTGGTAGTTTGCTAAAGCAACAAGTACAGCAGAATAAGTGTAAGCATCACATGACCAAAATGGAAAGAAACTGCCGATTTCTGAGTTGTAACCATTAAAGGTCAATGGGGTCATCATTCCAAAATGAGGCTGCTTTAACATGGCAATGTATTCATCCTCACTGATATATCCCTGCATAGCAAGAATGAAGGTTGGAGTTGGTGGAAATTTGGTGTCAGGAAAAGTGGTTCCATTGAAATATTCTCGCCTATTTGCAGGGTATGGAAATGGCATCGACTGAAATGTAATAGAAATAAATTAGGAAAATGTATGTATGGATGGATGGATGCATGTATTGTATTGTATATTGTATTGTATTGTATGTATGTATGTATGTATGTATGTATGTATGTATGTATGTATGTATGTATGTATGTATGTATGTATGTATGCATGCATGCATGCATGCATGCATGCATGCATGCATGCATGCATGCATGTATGTATGTATGTATGTATGTACATATATGTATGTATGTATGTATGTATGTATGTATGTATGTATGTATGTATGTATGTATGTATGTATGTATGTATGTATGTATGTGTTCCCAACCTTCACATGTGATGAACGAACCAAGATTTTTCCTGTTATACAGCAGTTGTGTATCTCTCTGATAGGCTTTCATAATGCCAATCCTGTCCCTACCCAAAATTCTTGTGACTTTGACGTTTCTAGATCAGAGGTTATTCAAGTATTTCTATATTTGGATGAGCGAATCAGATTGTGCATGGAGGAGCGAGCAGTTTTATATTGTTTGACTAGCTCTGGATATGTCCCAAATTTTTGCTTAACATGTTTTTCCTGGAGCTAAAAAAATAGATACTTCGATCATTCCAGCATGCAGTTGAAAGATGAAGTTAGTTATGATCACCAAGAGGCATCAACTGGAACCTCTCTGTAAAGTCAACAATGAAAACTATGCTCAGAACGTTTAGTTTTGAAATGGTTAATGTTCTGATTGCAAGAGGCAGGCTTGGTTCCACTGAGAATGTCTTAATGATTTTACGTTTCATTCTAAACATGAAGAGTTAATGGAATGCAAAGAAATTTCATAAATATCTCCAGGTTTTTACTCTCTCTGACTTTCCTATATCAAATACAAATATATATATATATATATATATATATATATATATATATATATATATATATATATATAATACATACATTTACACCTTTTCCTGATCCAGAGAAGAATGCATTCCATGGTTTGTACTCCCCAAGTAGTGTATGGATGTTAAGCCAATCAACCGCTCGTGCAGTCATAGTTTTCACATGATCTGGTGTGTCTGCAAAAAATATAAATTCAAACCAGATAGCATGGTCAGTATACTTTTCCCCAACATTCTCTCTCTCTATCTGTACATGTATAATGAGATAAGTATTAATAATGGATTAACCGTTGCTAATTATCTTCAGATTCTCATCCTCATGACTCCATGATATATGAGCAGCACAACATATTTTCACATAATAAAACTGACTGGCAAATAAGAATAAGTTGTTTGGGTGCTCTTAAGCTTTCTCTTCGGGTTTAAAAGTCATGCAGTTGTACTACTAGTGGCATTTAAAAAAATACTGATTAATAATTATGTTCAGAAACAAGATGGCATGATCTAAATTGTATGTTCCTAAAGGTGATTATAGATTGGACATAAGATGAACAATATATATATATATAACATTGTTGCACCAAGTTTCATCTAAACAATCCCACACTCACTGGTCTGTAGTTTGATCTTAAGCTATCAGATGTCAGATTTTTTAGGCTCAACTTAAAACTAATGTCAAATTGGTGCAAAGAATTTTTGTATGTCTCTGTTATTGCATCAAAGCATAGGCAGGTAATTTACATTCATTCACCTGGTGTTCTTATTCTTTAATCATCTTAACTCTATGAAAACTCATGGTAATAATAATAATAATAATAATAATAATAATAATAATAATAATAATAATAAAATAATAATAATAATAATAATAAAATAATAATAATAATAATAATAATAATAATAATAATAAAATAATAATAATAATAATAATAAAATAATAATAAAATAATAATAATAATAATAATAATAATAATAATAATAATAATAATGAGGAATTTGTATAGCGCCTAATTTTTAGAAGCTCTAAGCGCTCTACAACATCTATAATGATATGACTACATAACAGAAAAACAAATGACAAAAACAATGAAATTGGAAAACATAAAAACATGCTGAAAACATATACGATACAAAACATTATTAGGTCTCTAAGTTTGTCCCTGCAGTCGAAACAGGTGAGTCTTAAGAGCAATCTTAAAAGGGACCAATGTGTCTTTGTGTCTAATTTCAATGAACAATTCATTCCACGTCGCCGGGCCCTGGTATGCAAAAGAACGTTGTCCATATGACTTCATTTTCACAGTGGGAACGATGAGTATATGATTGTCAGAAGAAGAGCATAAGTATCTTGCTGGTGTATACACATGGGTGAGGCCGGATAAGTATGTTGGACTGGAGTCTGTCAGTGAAACATAGCACAGAGAACAAATTTTGTGTTTGATTGTGTATCGAATTGATAGCCAGTGTAGCGTACAGAGTAGTGGTGAAGTGTGCTCTGATTGAGGTAGTCTGAAGATGATCCGTGCAGCTGTGTTTTGAACTTTTTGAAGTTTCTGGAATAAATATTGTGATGAACCCAACAGAATTGAGTTACAATAGTCCAGTCTTGAAAGTACTAATAAACACACAAGTGTTTTTGTGGCATCAACTGAAAGATATTTACGAATGGAACTGATGCATCTCAGTTCAAGATATGCAGCTTTGCATATGTTCATGACATGTTGGTGCAATGTGAGAGTACTGTCTAAAGTAATGCCTAGGTTTCGTACTGACTGTAAGAATTTAATGTTGGTGTTGCTGATATTTATTGTCTGAGGTAAAGGTGTAAATGAGAAAGTCTTTGTGTTGTGATCAGAATAGCCTCAGTTTTATCATCATTCATCTGCAGCTTGTTACATGTCATGCATGATTTCACATCAGAAATGCACTTCTCTACTCCATGGATGGTAGCATCAACTTCATTTGGGTGGCTAGACTTGTATATTTGGGTGTCATCAGCGTACAATTGGTGGGACACTGGGTGATGATCTACGACACTTGAGAGTGCCTGAGTGTATAGAATGAAGAGAACAGGTCCAAGAACAGACCCCTGTGGAACACCACAACAAACGTCAACTGGGTTGGAATGTATTCCATTTGCAGATATAATTTGTGTCCTGTTCACTAAGTAGGACTTGAACCACTTTAAGGCTATATTCTGAATGCCAAAATACATGCTGGAGACGGTGAAGTAATATATATCATGGTCTATTGTGTCAAATGCTGCAGACAAATCCTGTGCGCTTTTCCGGTTATCCTACTGATTGAGTTGAATAATACAATACGTAGTGGCATCCCTGGGACAGTTGACACAGCGGTTGACGATTTTTGAGGAATTTGAACCAGGTTATCACAATTAACAACAGAATTTTTAAATTGTTTATCTGTTATGGATGAAAGGGAGATAACTGGAATTCTTCTTCCTGTTTTACGCTGGCCAGCTTTGAAACAACGTTACTTTTTTGCTTCCGTTTACATTTAATTAATGATGAATGTAGTCCCAGTTCGTTTAGTCTTGAGCACAATGTAGTATGAAGAACCAAGGTGTGGTCATTTAAAGCAATTAATGAGGGTCCATCATAGCATAAGCAGGTTGACTGGCTATCACGTGATGGTGGTTTATTAAAGAACAAATGACGCCTTAACAGTGGAACAAAACAGCTGAGAAAAATTCTAATTGTTCCCATTTCCAAAACAAAACATGGTGAATGGTTCACAGTTGCCTTTGTGTTATTTTTATTTAATTTTAGCCTCAAAGTGAATGGTTCACAGATGCCTTTGTGTTATTTCTTATTCTAGCTACAACAGGCCATTACTGTTGACTACATTTTGACTTTAATCAGAACACAGGAATGTTTTGTATATTTCTGGACGGTATCAATTTGTATTTTAGCCTTTAACTTGAACAATGTATACAGAGAGAGAGAGAGAGAGAGAGAGAGAGAGAGAGAGAGAGAGAGAGAGAGAGAGAGAGAGAGCATACCAATGTCCCATACAAGATGTCTGTCTTTCCCATAAAAAATGGTCCATGTGTAGATTAGCGAATTAACAGCCATGGCAGTGCTAAAAATACGATCTTCAGCTCGTCTCTTAAAAAAAGGGCACGAAAGTTAATTATTTGCTACCAACACTTCCAGTGACTATTTTTTTCTTCAAGCAAATGATGTTAACTCATGAAACAAAATTGGAACAAGATTTCTTTGGAAAACCACATTATTTCTGGAGAAATAAAATAAATAAAACATAATCCAAGTTCAAAATGCTTTTCACAAAATCTTTAGCATCTGTAATATTCATTTTGATTACAAATAACTCTAATTGACCCATCTACAGATGTATATAAAAATGTCTCCCTAACTTCACTCGCATAGATCAAGCAGTTTCTGACCAATATATGCTAATAGGCTTTTCACAAGATTCTTGACCACTTGAATGACTATCTACTAGTAGACTACTTACAATAATCTTCAGGATTCCAAGACAAGACTTTCTTCTTAGTAACTGAAGTAAACCATCTCTGATATCATCAGTAATAACAAGTTTTTCAAGATGTCAGTGTTGTAAGATTGACAGTATTTTCTGGATCAAACAGACATGATAAGAAATATTTTAGTGACAGATGGCCATTGTAGAGGTCATACTGGGTGCAATATTGGCACCATGTTTCTTTAAAACCAGCTAGATATGACAAGAAGTCTTGTAGTGAAATCCCAATGTCAATACCACCATCAATTCAAAAGATTGAAGCAGCAACATATGACAAGAAAAGTCAAGAAGTCTTGTAGTGAAATCTCAATGTCAATACCACCATCAATTCAAAAGAAAAAGCTAGATATGACAAGAAGTCTTGTAGTGAAATCCCAATGTCAATACCACCATCAATTCAAAAGAAGCAGGGATACCAAGATTTTCAGGATGGCCACCATGGTGGCCATATTGGATGTCCAAATGGTACATGTGTGTAAAGTTTCATGGTAATTCTTCAAGTAGTTTTGGAAGTAGCAACAATATAAAAATGAACTAACAAACTGAATGATGACAGACTGCGAACCCAAGGTCCATAACCATTAGAACTTCAAAAAGATACCATACCTCCTCCTAAATAAAACACAATAAAGAAATGCAAAAAAAATTGAAGGGCATTAATTTCTTTTTTGGATCAATACAAGCTCTGCATAGATCAAGCATTTCTCAATATACTCATTGTAACAAAATCCAACCAAATTTAAGTTCCAATGTCTAAATAAAATAAAATAATATACCGGTAAATACATTTTGAAAAAATTAAACATTTAAATATCACTTGCATGAATGAAAATATAAGAATATGTATTTGAATTATGTACATAAGGAAATATTTTTCAGACAGCTGAGTTAGTTCAATGTGTGGAGCGTCAAGCTTGTAATCCAAGGGTCAATAACCATCCCAGCAATCTGGAGTAGCTTCTGTGGTGTGTCTTTAGGTAAATTAATTAACTGCCCATTTATTGGCATAATGTAGTCAATAATATGTAAATACCGTATTTTGTTGTGTATAACGCGCACTTTTTTTACCTAATTTTCTTATCTTAAGTCGGGGGTGCGCGTTGTATACAAGAACTAAAAAAAAAAAAGATTTTTTCCAGGTCGATCTGAAGAGGATGAAGGCACTCACTACTTGTGAAATATTAAATCCATTGTACATTGCATTGTAACTAAAATGTTTACCGGTACTAGCCGTATTAAAGAAATAAAAAATGCTTACAAATAGTCTTGTTCTTTGATTGCTTATGTTAATAAACTGGTTTCATTTCACGTCACTGTGTCAAGTTTTTTTGTTCTGTGCCACGGCCGGAAATACATGTACATAACGACTTGCCTTTGTTCAAAAGCTGTGCAAAGTGCCGCATTGGAGCGGAACAAATACCACTGTGTGGATTACCGTACTTGTTTCGTAAATGTCCAGTACCGTATTCCATAACTGTTGATCTAATCGAATTTTTCTTCTTTATTATTGTTCGAATTGAAATATAATATGTGTAGAATTCAACTAGTGTTAATGTTCTCATCAGAGCATCTGTTGTGGACATATATATTTTTGCGACTACGGGTTCTTTCTTACGGGAACACTGATACGTTGTAAAACAAAATAATCAATGTATGAAGTCGGGAAATATTTTTTTTCCTCTTTGGAAAATAAGCTTGTTACTTAGTTTTATTTCTCATCTTAAATCATAGTATTTGAGATATCTTTGCGATTATACAGTGATCAATGGCTTCAATGCTTCATCGACTCGGTGTGGTCTTTTCACGGTAACCGGCGCCAGGTAAGCTTTGATGCGCTCAACATAGTTACAATGCTTTGTCTCGGTGAGCAGTATTTAATTGATTCAGGACATACAGCGACTTTTCGAAAGTAATGACGACAAAGTGGAACTTGAGGGATTTGATGCAATAGACTGCGTTAACTAGACAAACATTTAAAGGGCCCTTTTAAGGGCCAACAATAAAATCGGAAAGATACAATATCAATATTGCCACTTTTTCATTCACTATCTAATATGACCAACTGTTGTTGCACTATGAAAACGGAGCGAAATAGCGGTAGTCAAAATTTTAAAATGCATTATATCACATGCGCGTTATATGGCAGAACTACATTTTTTTCACTTATTTTGGGTCGAAAATCGGGGTGCGCGTTATACATCGGTGCGCGTTATACACACCAAAATACGGTAGTGCTCTTATAACTAACAGAACAAAATGTAATCGCTTCGGATATCAAGTTTTTATATGTCTGAAGATGCCTCTAATACAATAATATTTTTATAAAATTCTATTTCTTCCTATATTATTTTTTAAAAAATATTAAATTTAGCTTGAATTAAAGCACGATACATGTATCAATGCATATTATTTGGCTTTAGTGGAAAAAATTGAAAAAATAAATTACAGAGCATGTAAGATTAAAAAAATAAGTATTATGCCATCTAGCTATTCATTCTATAAACTCTATATTCTATAAACTGTTTATTCAGTACAAATTATCTGACCAGTACAGAGACAGACAACCCAATATATTACTGTACAGGAAGAAAAAAGGGATACAAGAAAAGAAAGACAATGAAACAGATAAAAATAATAAGTGATACATGAACTAACGAACATGGATTCATACTTACAACAGTAAAATTTCTTAAATCCAGATCACCATCTCCCAAGAAATCATCAACAAATGCTCTTCCCATTGTATCAAGCGCAAAAGATAAAATAACATCTTTGGTCATGTATTCCTTTAAGACTGGGCCCAGGGTTTGCCATGCAAATTCAAGGTACTACAACAGCAGATGGAATATATATTTTTTACTGAGGTAGTTTTGTTCTTCTACATATTTGTTAAAGAAATGCAACTATCTTCTTATTAATAACAGTTTTTCTGTATATACATTTCAGAGGCAAAATTGTTCTGAAAAATTTGTATTTGCTCCTATCTATATTTTAGATTAGACTAAACTGCTCAATAATTTGTAAGGACTAAATGGACTGAAATGAAATTCGGAATGGGGCTTTATTGTTTAAGATTAGACTAAACTACTCAATAATTTGTAAGGACTAAATGGACTGAAATGAAATTCGGAATGGGGCTTTATTGTTTAAGATTAGACTAAACTACTCAATAATTTGTATGGACTAAATGGACTGAAATGAAATTCGGAATGGGGCTTTATTCTTTAAGATTAGACTAAACTGCTCAATAATTTGTAAGGACTAAATGGACTGAAATGAAATTCTGAATGGGGCTTTATTCTTTAAGATTAGACTAAACTGCTCAATAATTTGTATGGACTAAATGGACTGAAATGAAATTCGGAATGGGGCTTTATTCTTTAAGATTAGACTAAACTGCTCAATAATTTGTATGGACTAAATGGACTGAAATGAAATTCGGAATGGGGCTTTATTCTTTAAGATTAGACTAAACTGCTCAATAATTTGTATGGACTAAATGGACTGAAATGAAATTCGGAATGGGGCTTTATTCTTTAAGATTAGACTAAACTGCTCAATAATTTGTATGGACTAAATGGACTGAAATGAAATTCGGAATGGGGCTTTATTCTTTAAGATTAGACTAAACTGCTCAATAATTTGTATGGACTAAATGGACTGAAATGAAATTCTGAATGGGGCTTTATTCTTTAAGATTAGACTAAACTGCTCAATAATTTGTATGGACTAAATGGACTGAAATGAAATTCGGAATGGGGCTTTATTCTTTAAGATTAGACTAAACTGCTCAATAATTTGTATGGACTAAATGGACTGAAATGAAATTCTGAATGGGGCTTTATTCTTTAAGATTAGACTAAACTGCTCAATAATTTGTATGGACTAAATGGACTGAAATGAAATTCGGAATGGGGCTTTATTCTTTAAGATCAGACTAAACTACTCAATAATTTGTAAGGACTAAATGGACTGAAAGAAATTCGGAATGGGGCTTTATTGTTTAAGATTAGACTAAACTACTCAATAATTTGTAAGGACTAAATGGACTGAAATGAAATTCGGAATGGGGCTTTATTCTTTAAGATTAGACTAAACTACTCAATAATTTGTAAGGACTAAATGGACTGAAATGAAATTCGGAATGGGGCTTTATTCTTTAAGATT
Source organism: Unio pictorum (assembly GCA_030141615.1). Taxonomy (NCBI): domain Eukaryota; kingdom Metazoa; phylum Mollusca; class Bivalvia; order Unionida; family Unionidae; genus Unio; species Unio pictorum. The sequence goes on from JARLTB010000442.1 coordinate 75,011, forward strand.
AGACTAAACTACTCAATAATTTGTATGGACTAAATGGACTGAAATGAAATTCGGAATGGGGCTTTATTCTTTAAGATTAGACTAAACTACTCAATAATTTGTAAGGACTAAATGGACTGAAATGAAATTCAGAATGGGGCTTTATTCTTTAAGATTAGACTAAACTGCTTAATAATTTGTAAGGACTAAATGGACTGAAATGAAATTCTGAATGGGGCTTTATATCAAGAATACCATGGTTGGTTTGATTGTCACCATTTTGAAAGTCTTAGATTTAATGGAGTTATGGTGCCTGTTTGTCCTAGAACTTCCACAGGAATGTTTCATGGATTGAAATCTAAGCTTTGTCTTATTCACATAATTTCTCATACAAAGGTCAAGGTCATGTATCGTCAGTCTCTATTTACATTTTGCAGAGTTATGGCACCTAGTCTGACTTGGCCCTTGTATTTTCACTTAATAAGTAGGACTTCAATAACCAACAAGATTTGACATAAAATGTCAGAAGGTCAAGTAACTTTAATTTCTAGCCAAATTATAGAGATTTGTGGCTAATATCTTATTTAGTAGTTTTCCATTAACTGCATCATTAGTGACTGGATTATCAATGGCATGTATGTTTTAGTATTTTTGGTATTTTTCTAAATCTAAAGGCTAATTATACCAGAAAATTTAGCATTGCATTACCAGATATTCATAAATGACCTTTTCTTGAATTCAAAACACACAGGTCTGATAATCATCCAGATTTTATTATGTTCACAACTCTGTGTGTGTGTGTGTGTGTGAAGAGATTAATAAAATTAAGAATAAATAATGGTTCTAATGTTTTTCAGCATATTATCAAAATTTAAAAAAAAATGATATTACTTTAATTCACTTACCTCCAGTTCTTTTGGGAACCCTCCTTTGCCATACTTCCTATTCAGGAGAGAATAGGTTCTTGAAGTGAACCAGTAAAACTCAAACTTGGATGGGTAATAAGTTAATGTGAGATCTGGACGAGATGAGAGATTTCTGGCAATTTCATACGCTATCAAAGACGTTGTATTCATGTAAATCTTCTGAAAATATAGTTTCAACAATTTTAACAAATTATACAAATAATACAAATTTATACTATACAAAAGTGGGAGGTTGTGGGTTCGATCCCCATCCGAGTCATAACAAAGATAGTACTAACAGCTACATTACTTGGCGCTCAGAATTAACAGGTTAGTGTTAGAACTGGTCGGCCTGGTGTCAGGATAATGTAACTGGGTGGGACATCATGCTACATGTCTGCAGCATGATGCCCCAGTGCTAGACATCACTATAAACTACCTCACTGCAGGCATCGTAGCGATATGACTGAAAAATTGTTAAAGCTACATTAAAATTCGTAATCAAACAACAACAAAAATAACTATACAAATTCCCTGTATGTGTAGTCTTATTCAAAATTCATACATAATTTTGCAATATGTCGTCTGTATTTATGTATCAGTTTTAGCTGGAATTTAGTGATAATTTGTTTGTGAGGAGTGGTGTTGGGACAAATCTTTTTCTTTCTTGGACCAAATAATCTCCAGGAGCAGATGTCATAATATATAATATTCACAAGACTTTATGACATCGTGTATTAGTTTCATAAAATGAACCCTCCCTAATTTCTAAACATAGGGAATATTTTCTGGAACTCTTTTTAGGTATATATCTTTAGTAATATGAGAGAGGAATAATTTTTTTGTATTAGGTGTTTAGGTCATGTTTTACATTGCATATCAATAAGTATCAATACTTAAAAGCTTACTGTGAAACTGGAAAAATTATGCAAGCGTGAAATTAGAGTTTCATGACGTGTGATTAAAGGAAAGTTATTTGTAGAATTGGTTTAAGAACCCTTCAGATGGACAATGACTGCTGTCATGAGGTTCTCAGAAATAGGGGAAACAGTGGACTTCCTGTCATGCTCACACAGGTGTTTGATTTGCTCAATATGAGACCACTAGCATGTAGCAATTTTCACATGCTATATTCATATCTGTGTTAATCATAGTAAAGGTACTTGAAAGGAGCAAGGCTAGGACATAAAATAAAGGAATATGCATGTAAATGATTTCCAATGTCTGACTTTGGTTAAATGATTTGACATTACAACACAATATATATTTCAATTATCTGTATGTAGTCCCATGTCATATATTTGAAATGTGAACTTGATTTCATACAGTTTTATTCATCGTGTTTATGGAAAATGCAGTATGTGCTTATTCTGTTTTGTCAGTTATTATTCTTGGGTTCAAGATCTGTATCTGTCACAAGATTCCTATTAGTTTTTAAGCCTGTTTGATTAATGGCAGTTGTATTTGATGATAAAGAAAATCTGAGGTTTAACAAAAATAATTATTTAAAAAACATCATTAAAATATAATTAGAATAATTTGTTCATATATCATCTTTATAAATGTCGACAAGTATGAGAAAAACAAAAAACCTTGACATCTTCATCGATGTATAAATCTGGTTTGTCTATGGCACCGCTAAGTACTCCAGCTGTTATGCCGAATATGACATTGGTACAGACAGTAACATCAATGTTGTTAATGTTGAAGGGCATGGCAACTCCTTTGAAAAACCAACTTTTAATTTCCTCTGTGTCTTGTACCTGTGAAATATAATCATACTATATGTTGGTACATGTATTTTTATTTAATTTGACTAAATTGTTATAATCATGTGCAATGGAAGACAAACATAATATGTCACCAAAATAAACCCATTCATTATCTCTAAGACAAAGATAATATGTCACCAAAAAAAAAACATTCATTATCTCTAAGACAAAGATAATATGTCACCAAAATAAACCCATTCATTATCTCTAAGACAAAGAGAATATATCACCAAAATAAATCCATTCATTATCTCTAAGACAAACCTAATATGTCACCAATATGACCCACGAATCACTCTCGATGGAAAAGTACATAACATACACCTTTTACTTCCTTAATTTAGAAATCTTGCTCAACTCATGTACAAAAGAAAAATTATAACATAAGATACGCCAGCCAGCACTCGACAGAAAAGATATAAGAATATAATTGCTAATTTTCTGCTGTTGCTATTTCTTACCCCAACCCCTATCCCCAGCCAATAAGTTGCTGTGTGCCAGTTTTCCTGACATTACTGCTTGTGAAGACCATTAAGTGTTCTGATGGATTTATTGCCATGGATCAAAAAAGGTAGATTTTACTTACCATCAACATAAAAAAGGTCATTTTAATTAAATTTATAATTTACTAGCAAACTGTTGATAGTCCGATGTTATTTTGGTGAAAAACTCCATCTGAAATAGGGTCAGTCATCAATGGTCTCTGACATCAGCAAAAAGGTGGAGAACTATTTCTTGGTCAAACCCTACCCCCAATCTTGCAGGACAAAGAATATTTCTAATGCACTGACCTGTATGCCATCAAGCCTAACTAATAGAGGCAACCATGTTGCCAGGGATGCACCTGGTGACGATGTTCTAGCTGTGATGGTTTTAGTCATTTAAAAGTGTGTTGTTTATTTAACAATTTGACTTTGTATTTTAATGATTTGATGTGTTCTTACATATAAAGTTTAGATGACCCTGTGATCAAAATAGCCTTCAGACAACGATGTATTCTGAAAGTGCTTGATCTATGAGGAGTGTGAGTAATAAAATATGTTTTCTTTATTGCTTTCTTTATTCTTGCTAATAAAGCTAGAAGTGTTTCAGAAAAAATGTATGTCACAGATGGGCCAGTAACACTCCTGTAATCATCTCTGTATCTAATATGTCCTAATATTGTAGTGGCAATGTCAAATGTATCCAAACAGGCTTCAATTTCCATTCTGTCGATGGAATATCATGAGTTGTTGGACAATGCCATTGTTAAAAACTCTGATTTTGTCATCGTCACATGTGCCGTTATTGTTGGCATGTACAGACTTTCCCCGCAATTTCCAAAACTGCTTTGTATTTAGCGTTCTGTTCTTGTATATGTTATATTGATAATCTGGATTTGATCATGTGTACATTAATGGTTTCATCAAATACTTATTATTAGAAAGCTCTGCTTTTTGAATCCTTTACCAATTACCAGACAATGTTAATCGGCTTCATTTGTGATTTTACAAGCTGAGCTCTCATTGTTGTCAATAAAAGAATAACCACTTGGTTGCCGAGTCACTAATCATCGTAGTCTAATTCTATATGTACTGAACCCACAACTATACTACATTTTTAATATCGATCCACAGCAGCACTTGTGACGCTAATGATGCAACTGACACCGTAACTTGTTTAGTGATAGGTGCAGTGTGCGAGGATAGGACTGCAATATCATTGGTGCATCTGTGAACAATCCCCAGATGACATCAAGTCCATTTCCGTAATGTAATATGTCACATAAATGAGTTTTCTCATGTTGACTATATATTTGGCCTGCACTAGTACATGTAAGATTGTCACAATATTAAATATCAGGCTAATTTCTATTCTATAGTTGTATCACTAGAGTCTCTCTTTGGACATCCAACATGTACCTGCCCTGGTCTACAAAGGTGAAAGGAAGGTTTGTCAACTGGGGATTGCTGCATGGATGATACATTGGTACCATTTGAGCAATTGAGAGCTAATCATTTGGTGATAATTTCAGAGCAAATCCAAACAACATATGCAACACTGCCATGCTTGTGTTGCTGAGACTGAGATGCTGTTAACTGCCACCAATAGCATCACCACTTAGATTAGCCTGAAACCTGACAATGTCTGGTAGGATATGGATCCTTAGGTCAACCAAGAACTGTTCTCAGTGACAATTCTCAGTGATGACTGTCCAATATCTATCTCATACAGATTTAATTGAAATGGCAGAGCTGAGTGGGCTACACGTATATAGATTTTAGAATTACACCAGTATGATCTCTATCAAATCTCAACATTCACTGATTAAATGTTGTACACTCAATTTTAAAACTCAACATTCATTGAATAAATGTTGTACACTCAATTGAGAAACTCAACATTCATTGATTAAATGTTGTACACTCAATTGGGAAACTCAACATTCATTGATTAAATGTTGTACACTCAATTTTAAAACTCAACATTCATTGATTAAATGTTGTACGCTCAATTGAGAAACAAAATGTTTTAGGTGTATTCTCGACTGCCCTGTGATAAACATGAATTAGTCATGTTAAGACCACTGAAAGGTAGTTATCAGATATCATGCCAATAAACACACAAAGACACCAGATATCATGCCAATAAAGACACAAAGACATCATATATCATGTCAATAAACACACAAAGACACCAGATATCATGCCAATAAACACACAAAGACACCAGATATCATGCCAATAAACACACAAAGACACCAGATATCATGCCAATAAACACACAAAGACACCAGATATCATGCCAATAAACACACAATGACACCAGATATCATGCCAATAAACAAACAAAGACACCAGATATCATGCCAATAAACACACAATGACACTAGATATCATGCCAATAAACACATAAAGACACCAGATATCATGCCAATAAACACACAATGACACCAGATATCATGCCAATAAACACACAATGACACCAGATATCATGCCAATAAACACACAATGACACTAGTGCAATGTCAAGCATTAAAGATTGGCTTGCAATAATTGGCATCAGTTCGACTATGTAGAATTCTGTATCTGCTGATGATACCTTCAGATCTTGATAGTCGAGGTGATTCTTTGGGCTGTATTTGCAACAACACACACTGATTTTATGCAAGATGCAGATAGTCTCAATAGAACTCTTAATCAGTGTAATCAAATATGGAATTTTTCTTTTTTTAAGTTTCCAATACTCTATAACTTTGTTCTGGAATTAGTATTCCAGCTGAGATTAGAAATGTCCACTCTATTTCCATCTTCCAAACCCAATATATCCACTGGCTTCAGAGATGCTGCTAAAATAAATAAATTCCTTTTTATAAGGGACTCAAGGTAGATTAGTTCTTAGCTAATTGTGTTACCCTCTTTAAATAAAGTCCTTATTATTATTATTATTAATATATATCATCAACATATCTAATAAATTGTATATTCATGTATGAAAAGTCTCTCCATCCAAGATGTTGGTGAGTCACTGCTGACAAATAAACTTGGCTTCATTGAAGACTTTACATTCTAGTGCTTTGTTGCCCATGTGAACTAACCCAATGAGCATTTCCAGCTTCCTGACCTGTTGGTCATTTGCAGTCATGTAATCAATGATATACAAACACTGAGGTTTGCTGGTACCTTCACAAGGAACTTTCTTTCTGATGCTGTCTCTCTGACTTCTTGCAAATGCTGAGGTCCAGTTAAACTTTTATATTTTTTTTTATATATTTCACTCCTAAATTCTCTGCACGTTGCTGCAAGTTTCTTTTTAAACCTCTCCTAATTTACCCACCTTACCCAGTCTGCAGATGCTACACAGTAACACTGTGCAAAGATTTGAAACCCCCTGTGAGGTCTTCCCATGTGCCCTGTTGCAATGCAGACAATTATTTGATATGTTCACCAGCACCTGTATTACTGTGAGAGATTTCCATATGATTATGGGCAACTTTGAGGCACTGGTTGGCACACTCAGCTATGACATAGCTGTTTTCTATTTTTCATACTGTATACATTTATTGTTAAATTGATATGTTTAAACCAGCATGATACTTGCATGATTCATCAGACAAGGCAATCATAAAAAAGTATGTATGTCTGTTTGACCTCTGCGAACATATTTTGAAAGTTTTGAAACTCATAACAAATAATGGATGGCAGGAGTCATGAAGGCCAAGATTGCATTCTTCGGACAAAGTCCACTCATCGGAGGCAAACCATTGATGTAATGAACATGGATGAGTAACTACATGTAACTACATGTACTATATGCAATAGTCCTACAGGTTACTGGAAGGATGGATTCAGCTGTTTTTGAAAAGTTAACGAGAGTGTTGCCAGAGCATGGCTTGCCAAACAAGCATTATGGCAGATTTATTAGAAACATTTCCCATGGATTGTGAAAATACCCAATGAAATTCACCAGGCTGACATCTTATTTCACCCACATCACTGGGTATGTGGACCCACATGTAAATAAATGTTGCTAGCAGATACATGGAAGGCAAGAACTAAAATGCAAAGATTCAGCAAATATCATAGACAAACATAAATGTGGACCTTTAAAAAGGTTCTGGCTTCTGCTGGTGGATACAGGTAAGAAATTCTCTGAGCCTTTATTGCTTTGGTGGAAAAAAAGCACATGTGAGTTCTTCACGAGAATGACAAAGTACATTGTGATCCAGCCATTTTGGAATGATCACATTTGTGGAATGCTTATTTGAACATCAACAAGCACAGGAATTGTTGATAAATCTTGATGAACAATCTTGCAAATCAGCAGTATGTCTTTGGCTAATAACAGCATCATTAAATAATGAAACAACACATATTATATTTTTATATGTGTATATATATGTATATGTGTATGTACATTGGTATATGTATATATATATTCCTGCCGTAATTTTCTAATACAATAATCTCATGCAAAAATGGTCCTCACTCTAGTCATTTTTTTTGGTCCACTCTGGTCAATTGTTGGGAACATTATTTTCTTGAGAATTGCATGCACATTGATATCTTAAGCTGTGGTACATTATTATTTTGAGAATTGCATGCACATTGATATCTTTAGCTGTGGTACATTATCTTTTTTTTAGTCAACATACATTATGTCAAAGTTGATTTTTGCAATTTAATTATAAGACCAAATGATCCAATAGAATCTCAAACAAAATCCAAGAAACATTAGATATTGTTTCAAACCAAACTATGTCTCAAAGAATTAATGGGTCAGTCATAGTTGGAATCAACATTTATAGCACATCGTCAGATTTAGCAGTCATATGTTATGTACAACTCAACATCAGCTTGATCTTTTTTCAATTAATAAAGAAAAATATAATTCTGCTAGTGCGGTGTAAACTGAAAGGTCTCCATCAAGAGTGTTACATGCTAATGATTAGAGTACTCTTACTCTTAACATGCAAAAGAAATGAACGCATATATAAAGTCAACATCTCTGCCGATGTAAAAACTAAACCATATTTAATTAGCACCCATCCCCTAAGGCTATTATTTGTGAGTGCTGGTGATTATGGTGTATATATCTCATTTTATTAAAGATTGCACACAAGATTCCACGCATTCATCAAGCTGGGTTCTTTAGGGGGTAATTCATTGTCAAGTAAAATTATTAAAGTGTCCCTTTCACCAACAATAATTTGTCATTTTCACATCGGCTACAATCAGTTTGACCCTCTTGTATAAGGTAACTTAAGAGTAATGTTTTATTCCGTTTTGAGAATCCAATTACTTTACTAGTTAAGCATTATACATGAGGCAGTATACTTCAGACACAGAACCACATATCAATAATAATAATCATAAGCTGTTTACAAACTCAGAGCTGTGCTAATCTACAGTATAATAACACTGGGACACTACTTGGGAACTTCACTTAGTGACCCACGATGGCTACAATCACGGGTGCACGCAGGTGGACAATACACACTCCTCTGGGGAAATGTCACAGGACGATGTGAACCTTAAGTTGTCTTCTTGGTCTCAGACTGTTACTCTTTCATGAACTTAAGAAAAGCCATTTCATTAGTCAATTTAATATGTCTAAATCAAATGTCACCATTTCATTAGTCAATTTAATATGTCTAAATCAAATGTTGCCATTTCATTAGTCAATTTAATATGTCTAAATCAAATGTTGCCATTTCATTAGTCAATTTAATGTCTAAATCAAATGTCACCATTTCATTAGTCAATTTAATGTCTAAATCAAATGTCACCATTTCATTAGTCAATTTAATATGTCTAAATCAAATGTCACCATTTCATTAGTCAATTTAATATGTCTAAATCAAATGTCGCCATTTCATTAGTCAATTTAATATGTCTAAATCAAATGTTGCCATTTCATTAGTCAATTTAATGTCTAAATCAAATGTCGCCATTTCATTAGTCAATTTAATGTCTAAATCAAATGTCGCCATTTCATTAGTCAATTTAATATGTCTAAATCAAATGTCGCCATTTCATTAGTCAATTTAATATGTCTAAATCAAATGTCACCATTTCATTAGTCAATTTAATGTCTAAATCAAATGTTGCCATTTCATTAGTCAATTTAATATGTCTAAATCAAATGTCGCCATAGTGTTCCATACATCTTTATTGTTTACATTTCAAACAAAATTGGAGTTTCTTTAGTAACATGATATCCATATTTGCATGACTGAGACTATTTTTTCAAACAACTGGAGTAACTAAGTTAGGTTGTTTGTATGTAAATTTTTGTAACTTTTTAAGTTAGGTTGTTTGTATGTAAATTTTTGTAACTTTTTAAGTTAGGTTGTTTGTATGTAAATTTTTGTAACTTTTTAAGTTAGGTTGTTTGTATGTAAATTTTTGTAACTTTTTAAGTTAGGTTGTTTGTATGTAAATTTTTGTAACTTTTTAAGTTATGTTGTTTGTATGTAAATTTTTGTAACTTTTTAAGTTTGGTTGTTTGTACCCCTGTATATAACTTCAACTGCTTGCTCACTCAAAATTTGTCGGTTTATTTTTTTAATTTTTTGGAAAAATTTTAAAACTGGAAATAGTTTTTACTTCTTTTCACTTAAGTCTGTGTAGTTCTAGAACATCATACCTTCACTGAAAATGAAAGGACTTTACCCCTTATCTGAAAATAGACTATTCCAGGAACCGAAGAAGGAGGTACATTGTTCAATCTTGGAAAAGTCTCTTCTGGTTTGAAAAGAGAACAAGATGACAGTCTAAGTGATCCACTGGAGACAATCAAACACACACACACAGACAATCAAACATACACACACAGACATAAATAAGGAGGATACTATTAAAAGATGCTTACCCACGTCGTTACTAGTGCTAAGTCAGCCCCTTTACTTTTTGAATCTGACAGAAAATATCTCAGATAGAAGTAAGTTCTTGGGTCAATGCTGTTCACTCTAGAATCAGAAGAGAATGGTCTGTAGGCATACTTCTTCAAGGCATCAAACACAGCAGACATATTCTGGTTTCTACTGTACCACATGTTCCACTCATCACGGAAGTCGGCAATGTTGAAACCAAGCATGGCGCCAACACCAAGGTTAACAAAAGTATCATCAAAATCAGGAGGAATGTGAAACGCCAGAAGAAATTCATCACTGATATAGAAAACAAGAAATACTGATGTGAAGAAAATCTTCTATCAAACAATCAATTCATAGATCATTTGATCGAACTGGCAGATCTGTTATTGACAAAACAAGCAAATGCCAATTCACCCATCGATCTAGCCATCTTTGTATCTATCTATATTGTTATGTTTATTTAATTTATAATATGTTTTAGCTTATCTTAATGAAATATCTTATATGTTATATACTTTGTATTTTTTTATCTGATCTTGTCTTAAATCAAGTTCACTTTGGATGGCGACTGATTACAATAAAAACCATGATCTTCATAATAATTTTAGCAACTTGTTTTATCTTGTTGACAACTTAGAATTTTCTAGAAATGAACTGTTGGTCCTCATCCTAGCTCTACTATTCTGTCTCAGGTTCTTTATAATGTTTACTTGAGAAATTACTTATTCTTGCTCTAATATCTTGTATCAGAATAAGTTAGTTTTATTGCTGTGTTCAATCTTTCATTGGGTGGAATTGTTTATTCAAATGCACTGGAAAGTGGTCATCAGTAATAGTCCTGGACAGAAATATTAATTTGGAACTATAGTGAAGTCAGAATGTTTGGATTATATTTTTGTGCTACATCAAATGAGTCTTAGCACATCACCACCACCCAGGCTACTGGCACATTAACATATTTGAGAATACAGACACATCAACACATTCAGTATTGGAACTTGTTTATAATACCACTAGAATTCAGTTGAAATTTTCACATTTGATCTAGTGATAAAACTTTCAGGACTATATATCATATAAGTCACAATATTGTAATTTCATTCTTTAATTATTTTCACTTATATTTTAGGGAAATAAATTATCTGATGATTATCATAAACCATGTTTTTGCTCTTTTCCGTTACCTAGTTTTAGACCATAGAGTCGTATAAATATTTTCAGAAGATAATAAAAGAATCTGAAATATTTTTAAGTGAAATACATAATTGTCACATTCTCAGTGAGGTAAGTCCACATTCTAAAATATAGTTTGAAAAATATCACCAGTTTTTGTTCCACAATGATGATCATAAACCACTAATGCTATGTCCAGGAGCTCTGACTCAGTATTCTGACTCAAGGGCTCTGACTCAGTATTCAATGGCTGCACCATTACTACATGTACAATAAACTGAGAAAAAAATGTCTGATGTCGAATAGTATCCTCTAATTACAAATTTCTCAGAATATCTCTCCAGAGATGGAGGTGTGTATTTTAGGGAGGTTTTATTAGAAGATTCATTAGCTATGACTTCAGACCCAGTGTATTATTGACACACATTAAAAACTGAGACAAACTGTTTATTTCTATTTTTAGTAGTAAAGATGAAAAAATACTAGTATAGAATAGCTAGCACAATGAAAACTGGGGTCCCCACTCACTCAGCAAGCTAGCCCAATGAAAACTGGGGTCCCCACTCACTCAGCAAGCTAGCCCAATGAAAACTGGGGTCCCCGCTCACTCAGCAAGCTAGCATAATGAAAACTGAGGTCCCCACTCACTCAGCAAGCTTGTATGGTAATGTGTAATTTTCATAAATACAAATTTCACCTTGTGGAGTGACAATGACATGATGTTATGCCGTCACTCTGGTAGGTGTGTTATGGTTGGGGTTGCGTGTTCCCAATATTTTATTTAAATTATCATGGAAGTCTCACCAAGGCTCGATTTTGGTGGAAAGTTAAATTAGTGAAAGATAGATGTACAGCTCTGAGCCCCCAGTCAGCGATGCCGATGGTATAATGACTGAATATACAAAAAAAATGAAATTCAACAAATAACAATTTATAATAATAATTCAATAGTCAAATGACTAAATTTTCCTAAGTACACTTCTTCTACTCGACCCTGTGATAGCCTTTTACATCACTTGATTTGTAGTGTAATACATCTTTCAATCTTTCCTTGTATTCTACTCATCTGTGCTGTCTCCTATTCCTCCAATTCCTTCTCCTCTTCCCTCCCAACTTTCTCCAAACTCCCTTTCTCCATTATCTCCTCCTCAACTTCTTTACCTCTTCCTCGACTCTCTCCGTCGACTAGACTTTGGTCAACTCTGACTGCTCTGTGAGTCTCACTTATGTCTCCCCTCTTAATGACTCAGGACTCAAATGAACTGGAAAAAGCTTTCTGTGAAAACACAAGGACAGTACAATATTTTCCTTAGCCCTCTCATCTCACACTACACACAACCTATCATTAGATAACGGCTATTAACTGTCTTCAGTCACACATTCATTGACATCCAAATACTCATACGTTCTTCTGTGGTAAAACAACGTAGTAAAAGCATGGCATCAGCCACTTCTCATTCATACATCCAAAAATTGCATCACATATTCTTAATCCCATTATACTAAACAATATCACAATAATCCCATTATACTAAACAATATCACAATAATCCCATTATACTAAACAATATCACAACAATCAGATGCATTTCTTTATATTACAACTTGTATAAAGTACACAACATCACATGAATAAATGCACTAGTTTACTACAAAGAAACCTACCATAATAGTGAATTACAAAATTAATTCTGACCACAAACTAACATTCTACATAATTCTCTACATAAATTCTCAGATCATTTCTCAAATGCACATGTAAATTAAAAACTACAAAAGTAATTCTAGATACTGCATGATCCTAGTAATTAAGTATACATTATACACATTATTACAATTGCAATGCTGTAATATTCTGCAAGAACAGAGCAAATAATTTACTGACCTTTACAAAGCTTTGTCTTTTCTTTGGATCTCTGCTGAATTATGGCTGGCTTCTTCTGAGTAACCCTATTTTGCTCAGTAATCTGCCTCTCAGCATAACTGACCCTTTTCTTGTGAGGTACAAAGTTATCTTTGGCTCTAAGTTGTAATCACATCCTCTATCTCAATTCCGAATGGGTGACACTCTGACCCGATCCAATCAAACTTAGTGGACTATGTCCTTGTTGCTGTCTGTCCATGCGGGAACAGATTTAAAAAATGCACCGTTCTCCCTCACGGTTTCCTCTGATCTTAGGACTAAACTGTAACACATAGGTGGGAAGTCGTGCAATCTAACGCTTGTGCCGATTCAAGATGCCGAGTCTTCTCTCTGGTCATGGTAACTTTGCATAAGAGATTAACTCTAGCATGTGTCATATACATCAAGCCATGGCTTGTAATAATACCTTAGTTTATACAAGACTTACTAACTGGGGCTGAGCAAACGTGATAGACCAAATACAAATATATAATTTTAAAATATTTTCAACATTGAATGAAGAAACTGATTTTATGCTCAGCGTAAAATCACTTCCTTTGCAATTAATATTTATTGTAATGGGAAATTGTATAGTTGAAAGAGCCATCATGTGATAAACAACTATTAATATTTCTGGGCTAACTGTTAGATAAATACTTTCTATTCAAATCTCTGGATTAACTGTTCACTACTGAGCTAACTGAATGGAAGATGAACATAACAGAGGTCATTGTTGTTTGTGATCAGTAAATTCATTCATCTTTTTGTACATATCAAAATATACAAAACAAGTGTGCATGCTACCCTCCAGACATTAAAAGAGCACTACTACACAATGCGAGAAAATATAAAATTCCTAGGGAACTCAAAAGGTGTTTTCCTCGTAAAATCACAGCTTTCATCACTGTAAAGTACATGTCAAAGATTTTATCTGGCACAAGTCAAACTTCCAGATTTCCAGATTTCAAAAATGGCTGCATTGGTTTTGAGATATGTAAACAGCACACAGGAATAATGTTCACCTAATCGAACAACTGTGGCTGTTAACATAGAAGAAGAATGTGTGTGTGTGTGATTTGGACTTTAAAGTAGCTTTAATAATTTTCCAGTGTAGCAATTTATAGTAATGTCTAGCACTGAGGCATTGTACCACAGACATATAGCATGATGTCCCACCCAGTCACATTATCCTGACACCAGGCCACCCAGTCACATTATCCTGACACCAGGCTGATTAGTTCTAACACTAACCTTGTAATGCTGAGTGCCATGTGAGGCAGTTGCTAGTACCATTTTTGTAAATCTTTTGTAAGACTCGGTTGGGATTCAAACCATTAACATCCCGCATCCGTGGCAGACACTCTAACCACTTAGGACACTGGAGTGGTCCATCACATAAAGAAGAAATGTGTTTGTGAACATTCTGCCTATACATACTGGATTCCAAAGAAAGTACAGATGGTAAAACTGAGCTATATACGCTTCCAACATAAAAGGAAAATGGCTTAAAGTAAATATATATGAAAGAATGAGGTTCATCTCAAAGTCATTATACAAACGCTGGATTATTACTGATCTAGAATCTAGATGGTACTTTAATTTCCTGAGGAATGGATGCAGTCAATATAATAAACATGGTTTTCATTAACAAAGAGATTGAAATTGTAAATACATATTCTCATACTTTTGACCTTGAATCATTTGCAGGGCTGCAGTGTATTCTATCTACATAACCTAAAACTTTATTTTGCTATTAATATTGCTTAATTAAAAAAAACATGTTAAAGCTGAATTCAGTTGCTTTACTCAACATATCATTACAGTGCATTGTGTGTATCTTGGTACCCATGACAACCTGGTAAGAATTACAAGGTTCACATCTTCCAAACCAATTCATTTAATTGGGTCAAACTGTCAAGAAATGTTCAATATGGCCTGTTTTAGCTAAAGATAATTCGCATGACTCCATAACAACCGAGCATCTTTGACGTTGAAACTTGTTTAAATCTCTTTAAAAATGGCAATTAAAATCCAACTTTAAATTTTTTTTATCATTTAGATTCTACAATTGTATGTTTGGGCATTATGTTTGGTAAAATCTGAAAAATATATCCAACATGTCCTATGGAATAAATTTCATTAGGAACATTAAAACATCATAAGTGTTTTGGTGAAAACCTGTGTTATTATTACAATGCTCAATTCAAAAGTAGAAGTGATAAAAGATTGTTAAGATGTCTGCTTTGGTGGGTCATAATGGATGTCTAAGCAGTTTAATTTTGGACCAACTCGATCTTGGGACGAATATGTGTCAAGTTTCATCATGGCATTCCAGTAAGTAGATGACTGAAATTCCACTCACTTCTTCTGGACATTGTCAATTTCATACAAATAACAACAATACAACAAAAGTTAAGAAAAATGTTATAAGTAAAATTGTAAAAGCTTATCAATTTATAAAAGCTTACCTATAACGAAGGAGTTGTTCCAGTGCTTTTTCCATTTCATCAAGATGCAGAAGTTTTAGAATTTCTTCTATTGCTTTTGCAGGGAAGTATTTGGATAGATTCAAAAGAGAATTTAAATTTCCAGGTACACTTTGCCATGCTTTTACAGACGTATTGAAAACTTGTGGCCAAAATGTCATAATAGTTTCTCCATTGTTTAGATTCCGATTATGGTATTCTGAAATTGCATTTACTGCGAGACCAACCTGTTCTTTGGATGGCTTTGGACAATTACCATAAGAATATGCTTCTAGTAAGCATGATGTCACCCAAGCACTTGTGAACATGTTGTTGTCTGGAACAGCAAACATCCTTCGTAATGCAGCATATTCAAAATCACCATGAAAATTTAACTTGACCTCACTGACATATGAGCCCTTTTGTTCCGTCCAAGAAAATGGCATTGTTCCATTCTTTTCCTGTAGAATTTGCATCTCTTTGATCTTCTCAAATAATGAATTTACTGTTGTATTAATGGGTTTATCATGAAACATTTTAAATTCCAAATTTCCATTACAACTGTATTCTCCAAGAATGGAAAACACAAGGAAACATACAGAAATACCAAAAGTGTTGCCATCCTTTTTTACCTGAAAAATAACAAATGTATTAAAATATATTTTTAAACAAATTAATTTAAACTTATTATTGTACATTTAAGTTTAGTATACAGTGTATTTAAATGTTCATCAGGATTACAACAAAAGAGTAAATTCACCTGCTTCACATTATTTTTTATTTTCTAGATTTCACAATATGACTTATGTACATGTATTTGTTAAAGAAAAAGTAATTATAGTTCAGTGGTTTTACAGTACACTGAAGTAGTTTTAGAATTTTAAAGATGGTCACAAATCATGGAGGATGACCCACATTCTGCAAGACTGTTACAATTGGTGAAAGGAGATGACTCCTGTGATGGGCATGATTGATGGATATGCTTAATACAGAGATAAATATAGGTCTATTATTACAGTAAAACCTGTCTTGAAAGACCACTGTTATGTGAGACCACCTGCCTTGAGAGACCATATTCTCAATAAAAATATTTAATGATTGTATAGTGTTTAGACCTGTTATGAAAGACCACCTGTCTTGAGAGACCATACTTTTATGGCAGAAAGGGTGGTCTTTCAAGACAGGTTCTACTGTAAACTGAGCAAAATCAGATAAGGGTTGAATTCACAAAGTATATACTTGACAAATATGAAATGAATGGCCCATAACTTTCGATTATGATTTTCACAGGTAATGAAACATTAAATTATTGTTTGACAACTCAAGAGAACATAAAGTTTAAGCACTAAAAACAAACTGAGACTACAAATTGCACGAGGCAGTCTAACCATCAAAATAGGTTTAGACACTATTTTTCTGTGCAGTAGACCTGGTCATCCAGGAACATGTGTCCAACTCTACTGTGTCAATGGAAATTTTTCTGCCTTCAAAGTGTTGCCAACGGTTGTGGCACACTACTGAAACACCCTCCATGTACAAATCCATGACAATGTACTTGCACTTACATCCACCATCACGACAGACGTTCTGAAGGAGCAAAGCATCCAAACTTTGCCACATATTCCAGACAGCCGTTATTATCCTCCAACTGATTCTTGGCTGAATAATCTTATCAATGTTATAATCTTAATAATAATAATAATCTTATCAATGTTATAATCTTAATAATAATAATAATCTTATCAATGTTATAATCTTAATAATAATAATAATCTTATCAATGTTATAATCTTAATAATAATAATAATCTTATCAATGTTATAATCTTAATAATAATAATAATCTTATCAATGTTATAATCTTATTAATAATAATAATAATCTTATCAATGATTCATTGTTGGGTAATGCAGTTGGAAATGTATTGCAGTGAATGACCAAAATGACACTTAATAATTGGATAAAGTGTCCAGATATGTAGGGGGGATTTTTTAAAAGATACACTGTAGTGTTCACTAATTAATATTTTTTTTGTATAACCCACTAATATTCATCACTTTTTTGAATACCGATCATTGATAAGAGTGATCATTTTCAGTAGTAACAGCACCAGTCAGGGTTATGTATTAACATAAACACCATATATATAACCATTCCAACATTTTCTTCTTTTCAATACGTTATAGGAAGTTTAAAAAAAGATACCCTGCTGCAATAAATAGAAATTGTAATTTACATACATCACTTTGTGTGTGAAGCCATATTGTGTTCTGAATTTTTGTTGCTATGTTGTTAGTTTAAACATGACTTTTTATAGCGCATTATTAGTAATATCATGATGAGCCAATTAAAATGCCGTTTCTAAAGACACACCGAGGTAGACCATTTAACTTGGTCTCTAAGCCTTTTGTTATTTTGTCTTGACGGCTTGGTAAGCCGTCAAGTCAAAATAAAAAAAAAGGCTTAGAGACCAACTTGCTGGTCTAACACCGAGGCAGCTAATGCAGGCAGATCATTGCAGTATATTGAAACCATGACCCTTGGAGTCTGATACTATACCAACTGAACTAACGCAAATGGAACAACAATAAAATGTACACAATTCTGAAACATACCATAAATTCCGTCATAATTTTGGTTGTATTTTAAAGTACAGTGATAATATTGGACATGTGATATTAAAATGATCGCCCCAATACATGTAGATTTAATTTCCAATATTGTCTATGAAAATAAGCAAATGTGAGAACAATGAGGAAAAAAAAAATCATTTGGCCATATATTTTTCTTAATGCTGTCATTATTCCTCTTTAAACCAATCAATCATGGTGTCAGCCTTCTGTAATAGAGTTGTTATTTATACACCAATACACAAAACCTATATATGAGCAATTGTTCCTTTTTAAAAAAAGACAACTAAAAAATGAGATTGCTTACAATTTGTGGGAAATAAAATGTCCACATCACATGCATAGTTGTGATCAAGTTCTACAAAAAGTAAAAAGTCTAGGACCACCCCCACCCCCTTAATGGTAAGAATTTATACGGCTCAGATTTTTTAAAATATAAAACAAACTCCACAAAATGTGTGGGTCATGGAGGGTTTCACGCGGGAGAGATTTTATTTATGAATCTATATATGGAATGTGACAAAAATATATTTGGACTTAATTTCATTTCGTGGGAATTGAACTGTATAATAACATACCCTCCGTATCATCTTAACCGTAAATGCGTGTCAGTTCTCTCCCTTGAACAGCTGATAGCGGTCAACTACCACATAATCAGACGTTTTATCAATAAAGTACAAGATATCACGGTACAAACTATTTTCCATAAACCTGAATACTAATGTTTTATGAAATAAATATAGTTTATATCCTACCTCAGTATGCATCTCACACACTGTCATAGTGAACAATAGACAAGGACACCACCAGGTACCAGTGCATCTAAGAGAGATAACTCTGCTGAAACTAGACGGGTGAGGATTATCTAGTCACAACAGACACATTTTCAGCCATGTATATCACATTTTAAAAAATTCATAAAAAATAAAAAATATGATCTAGATATCAACATAATCTCTCATGTTGCTAAGAGGCTTAACTTTAAAAAAAAAATGCCAAACAAAAAAAAGCCCCCCTCCCCAAAGCCAAACAGACAGTACAACTCTTACATAATGTACCAATTATAGTGTTGTTGTTTATTTCTGATTGCAATGTTACACCGTAAGCTTCGCCCACCTGGGGTTACCCCAAAGAAATCTATAATAACATGAAATCGCCTTATTTGCACAGTAAATATACAGATATTTATATTACATATAACATGATTTATTGCAAGATACTTTACTGAAAATGTCAGAATCCTTTTTAAAATAAGACACATTTTCCCTGGTTATATTCTCTAGTGACTGTTTCATTAATTAACCCCAAAAACATTAAATTACTGGATTTTTGTTCAATTTATACACTGTACATAAAATGATCACTTTTTGGAGAATATGTTTTTGGTAGGCACTAAAATAAGGTATTTGCATTTGCTGTAAGCAAAAAAAAAAAAACAACATAAAATGGAGTATACTTTATTTGCAAATCTATTATTTCTAATGATTTCACCTTCTCAAAAATACAGTATTTATTAACCTGAGACGAAAAATTAAATTTGGCTTGTTATCCATACGAAGTGCATCACGTCGAAAATAGGTAATTGGTAGTGACTGTTGATTTGAAATAGAAACTTGAGTTATTTAAAGCTTTCACTTAATGACTCTTTATGATCTGATTTATCTTTATATAGATGTCCTGGATTGACCAATGACCTACAGCAGATCGACGATGCCCGAAAGACTGCCGTCATGGACAAAGAACTCTACCGACTGATCATCGACATTGCCTGTCTCCAGGAGACCCGACTGGATGACAGAGGAACCATCAGGGAAGCCAATTACACGTTCTTTTGGCAGGGGGAAGCTCTCGAATGAACCTAGGCAGCACGGTGTAGGCTTTGCCGTAAAGAATACGCTAGTCGCCTTCATTGAACCTGCTTCATCAGGTACTGGGAGAATCCTTGTCGTCCGGCTGTCAACATCCTTAGGCCCGGACAACATCTTTTAGCGTGTATGTTCCAACCCTCCGCTCCACCTACGAGGAGAAAGACAAGTTTTATGAGGCTCTGGATCGAGCAATATCATGTATTCCAAACAACGAAGGCATTTACTTACTAGGAGACTTCAATGCTAGAGTGGGAGCTGACCATGAGACTTGGTCCACCTGTCTCGGCTTTTACGGAAGGGGCAAGATCAATGAGACCGGTCAGTGACTTCTGGAGATGTGCTGCTCGAACAGCCTATGTGTGATCAACACATTCTTCCAATGCAAGGAGATCGACCAGGTGTCTTGGAGACACCCACGTTCACTCCACTGGCACCAGCTAGATCTTGTCATCACCAGGCGTACAGAACTGCCCATCCATCTCAAAGACCCCCCACCCCCACCTCAAGTCCAAGACAGGCGAAGACATCACCGACCAGGGGAAACAACTGCAGCGATAGGTTGAACACAATATCGAGCTATATGCAACCCAAAACAACGGGTTATTCCAGACGGGCCTGTCATGGAGGAGCGAGACACACAGCCCACCCTGGAAGAGCTCGGAAAAGTCAATATCGTTTGCACTCACCCTCTCTGCTGCTATGGGTTAACAATTCTTGTTAGGATTTCACTGTAGAGAGGGTGAATAGAAAAAAAGCCGTTACAGGCGTCTTTTTGGTAATCCAAAGCTTCCTCATAAATGCTTAATAGAAGCGTCCATTTGGTAAACAGAATTTAAAAAAAAAAACGACGCCACAGTCGTTGTCACCACCCCGTTGCTGCTATGAAGCTAACCGAATTAGCCATAGATACGGTCTAATCCGACGCGATATCGTGTCTGAGGATCGTGTATACTTATCGTTACAAATCCATGTGGGGTAGCTCGAGCGCCACTAAAGAAATTTTGAAATCGATTATAATCCATATCGGAGCACTACGTTTGCCAAACATTTCGTAACGTATGAGTATCAACTCCGTTAAATACACATAACACATTACAATTATCTCTGATAACCTTCGGGATCTGTGTATAACGTTGAGTGACATATATCACATCAGAGTTTTTATGTCTACCTCGGGAGAATATTCTAGCTGGATTCTTTTGTTTATCCAACATTACATCAGCGTACACAACGAGATTGTTAACACATACATCCAAGTCTTCCACGGATGGTGCTTCGTCAATATCTGTGATAAACTCAATAACGTTTCCGCAGTAAGCTTCTGAAACGGTTTCATTGTAATCTTTTAATACCTGATAACAGTGCTGATCATCTACGCTCGGGGCAACTAAATATAATTTGTCCCAGGTCATATATTTCATTATCATTGTGAGCAACAATTGAGTTTTACCACTCCCTGAAGGTCCGATGATAATCATCCTGATAGAGTTTGGTAACAACGGGTGATGTTTTACTTGTTTTTTCTTTAGCGCTGAGAAATCGATCACTTCCATTTGTTGATATAACATAAATATATTATGGATCTATATTGTGTGAAATGTAAGAAGCGTACACTAACTATTGACCCAACGACTGTTACCACAAAAAAATAACAGAGAAGCGGTCACCGGCAAGTGTGAAATATGCGGTACAAAAAATATTGATTTGTGAAAAATTCTACGAACTTTCAAAAAAAAAAACAAACGCGGTGGAGATATCGCCGCCAAGTTAGCTAAACTCCCAGGGTTACCATGGAGGAAGTATCCAGGTGAAAAACACCTTCCAGTATATAATTATTGTGGACCGGGAACACGATTAGATATAAGACTTAATAGTCAGGATAATCCTAACCCTGGTGAAGAACCAATAAATGCTATCGATGAAGCATGTCGGATACATGATATTGCTTATAAAAGTAATGATTTACAACAGCGTCATCTCGCAGATGTGAAATTAATTCATGCGTTGAATTCTATCACTGGCTTCATGGTTGATAAAATCCGCCATGAAAGGTAAATTGATGTTAGGTGCGGGTAATTAATAACACCATGAAATCTATTTATTATTCTCCGAGAGGATACTGGAGGGGTAAAGCGGCAATTGGTAAACTCGCTTGCGCTGCAAAAGTAAAAAATACCACTGCAGCTGATTGGTTATCTAAACAGGCGATATGGCAAATTTATCTACCGCCGCCTAAACAAATTAACTATTCGCATTTTGATGTGACAGTTCCTAATGAAGTTCATCAAGCTGATATACTATTTCTGCCACATGATGGTGGTTACAAATACGCGTTAACCGTAGTTGATATTGCAAGTCGATATAAACAAGCAGAGCCGCTGAAGACAAAATCATCAACTGAAGTGGCTTCTGCATTTGAAAGGATTTATCGAAGGGGTCCTCTGCGCTGGCCAAATCTATTACAAGTTGATCCTGGCAAGGAATTTCAGGGTGTAGTGTTATCAATGATGAAGAATCATAATACCGCGTTACGACGAGGGCATACTGCATTACATCGCGATCAGGCAATTGTTGAACGATTTAATCGGACACTTGCTGAGCGGTTATTTGGATATCAATACGCGAAAGAATACATCCAGGATAAACGATCCCGTGAATGGGTTAAGAGATTACCAGGTGTAGTTACCGCGCTGAATAATGAGATTACTAGAACAATCAACATGAAACCTAACAAAGCTATTAAAAAGAAGTATATACCTAAAAACCCACAAAAGATTTTTCAAAAGAACCAATTCTTGGCAATGTCACTGTAAGGTATTTAGACGAACCAGGAGAGCATGAAGGTGGTAAAAAAAGAGCTACTGATCCTATTTGGAGTGTCACCGTACATAAAATATCTAGTATAACATGATTCACGGGTAGACCAGCAATCTATAGACTGGATTCAACTGCTCCTCAGCGAGGATTTACTCGACAACAACTACGAGGACACTCAATTACCACCGCGTGGTCTTAACTTAACTAGCACCTCTTCGTCTGTTGCACTCAAGACAAGTCAGCATCACATTATCTCTGGTATGACCAATACTGTTATTCTTTCTATCCACGGTAAATTGGTGAGGATCTTTATCCGGCCAGCACCAACGCATTATACAATTGCAACTCGCGTGGTGATTATTCTGTTGTTGTTTCAGTGTGATTATTAATTCGGCATCAATGTCAAATTCTCTATTATTTTTTTATCCTGTTGTTTATAACCAGTTTTTTCCTGATTATGTCCTTGACGCTGTCAACGCTGACAATATCACTTATTGTAGTGTCATTAGCATCTAAAACAACTCTTCGAAGTTGATTATTCTCCGTACTCTGGACACTGCAAGATAAACTAAATTTGACCACTCGATGCGATTATCCACAATCGAAACAATCGTATCTGATATAGTCAATCCCTGTGAAGAATGTATCGTCGCTGTGTAACCTAGCGTCCATGGGGATTTATCAGCGCGCAATGCATCTTCGACGACGCTGATATCAACCAGCACAATATCATTTAACACTAAATTCTGCTTTCACACTGCCCAGGAATATCAACTTCGATATTTTGTCTTCGTGTATCCGAAGATCTATAACACAACGGTACTGGAAGTGTTGCAAATTTTTCTTTATGCGTTTCAAATAATTTCATCTGAAGTGTGTCTCTGACTATCTTTCTACTTGCGATTATCAAATCATTCGGTCTCCACGCCTCCCAAAAATCATTCATTGGAGTTTCTGAAATTATTTCACGGGCTATTTAACACTGGATTCTATCCAGTTGT
Organism: Unio pictorum; assembly: GCA_030141615.1. Lineage (NCBI taxonomy): Eukaryota > Metazoa > Mollusca > Bivalvia > Unionida > Unionidae > Unio > Unio pictorum. The sequence goes on from JARLTB010000442.1 coordinate 98,880, forward strand.
AATCTGAATAGTTTCTTGAACTCGCGTAATTGTTCATCAAGTGCTCTATGATCAGTGTTAATCTCTTCGTAATAGTATACATGTTTCTTCAGCCAATCATGTGGGGATAAACCGATAAATGGTGGCGGTTGACCATGATCGCCGCACATGATAATTTTTGTTGTTTTCGTTGATAACCATTCAAGAAATGTTTTTAATACATGTAATGACGCTGTGCATATTTCATCCCAAATAATGACTTCAGGGATAAATTTCTCACCCATTCGATCGGGAGTCCATTCATCACCTTTCCATGGAAAAAAAACTATGATAAGTACAGGCATTCACCTCTCGTTGTTTAATCTCTCTGGGAAGTCTGTGGGTTGGTGTTAACACAATCATGTTTGATTTGGAAACGCTAGCGTTTCTACGAAATAATTCAATCGCACGAGTTGTCTTTCCTGACCCAGCGCAACAGTTCAAATAAATTGTTTTATATCTACATATTGGATCAGATATCGGTGGTGCATTAGAAAATTCTGATAATTGTTCACACTTCAAGTATTTATCGTCCATCGTAACATCAGCAGATTTACAATACTCGTGTAGCGTCTCGTTTTTAAATCTCCAACATCCCCAATTTTCCTCCGGGGATGTGAATTCAGCCACCGCTGATTTATATTTCTCTTGTATGTACATCGAATCAGTAGCTACTCTAACCGCGTATTCAGGAAATTTATTTATCATCGAAAATAGATTAATAACAGAATAACTAAGCATAGATGATTTTAAATGTGTATATTGGGAATTATATCCATCACAGTAGGTAACAATTGTACCTAATCGTGTTCCATTGGATAGGAAAGCGTCTTTACGATTTACAAGTTTTTCATGTTTCGTTAAATCTACTACAATAAAATTGTATTCAGCGCTGTCTATGATCAACCGCAAAGAATGTTTTGCATTGTCATACCTTCCACCCTGGGTAAATTTACCGATTATTCTTCGTCCAAAATCTTTTGCTTGACTATTTTTAATTTCAAAAAACTCCTTAGACCAATCCATGATTCACTGAAATCGGGTAATTGTTTTCATTGTTCGCGTATTATATCATCTAGATCAGGTTTTGGTAACCAAACTTCGGTCTGAGCTCGATAAGATATAATAGCTTCGCTGACAATCAGCGATATCAGCACACCGCAATCAATCATGTACCTCAATAATACAATTTGTACCCAATGTTTTTCAGACATATGTCTACCAATCCAAACATAACTACACGGATGTAACCCTTTAGCTAATTCAAATGATACTACACGAGCAAATCCAGTTAAATCAAAATCAGGTAATGGACCATTAATCGCAACACGAGTCATTTCATGTGTGGGATGTCCAAATCGTTTGAAGTACTTACCGGCTTCTCCGTATCCAAGAAAACTCCCTGGATAACACGCAGCTATATCGATTGCAATCATACCTCCGTGGGAATATTTTGTATTCCACAGTCCGCCATGGTCATCCATACTCGACACAACTCAATTTAACATCTTCGAGAAAATCACTTCGTGTTGGACGCCATGAGTTTTTCTCTCTTGCGAAGTAGGTGCTAGTTTTTCAATACTTGGTTTATCATTTAGCGGATACATCCCATAAACAACAGCTGTTACAGGATAAGATCTCTCGTAGTATGGTTTGTCAATTCCAGTCAGAATCCCTGGTCTGGAATCTCGACTCACAATGACAGTTTTTTTATCTTTGAGAATTGGTTCAAATTTATCTCTGATAATCCATTTCCTTCCTCTTGGATAATGAATTTCATTCTAAAAAAATACCTTTTTCCTCCAAGATGTGAAATTATCTCAGCTGCTCTGTCGTCGTTCATGGTAGCATCGATTGTGGATACATTGACATCATCATCAATAATTCGAAATGTCGACCACGTATGAGATGCTCCATCGCGCTTAAATTCATTAAAACAATTACAAATTTTACCCAATATGGTTCTATCGTCTATTAGACTTTTTGGCATATCATAGACTCTATCGAGATTAAATCTAGCATTTTTCCGAGGCTTAATTTTCGACAATCTCTCGAACTCCTTCATATTATAATCAAAACAAGTATTTAAAAAGAGAGTTTATTATATAATGAATCATTGCAAATGGCTCATGATTGGATCAATAACCCCGTGTAACAAATCATATAGAAAGGAATTCTGTGGGTATCATATGCAAAGCGTTCGTAACGGAAATCTTGGACCGGTCACTTGTATACAATGTGGGGTAGGAGTGAGAGGAAAATCACAGTTGTGTCTCGGTTGTGCTGGTAAACGATACAGAGAGTCGAAGCGTTATTATGATAAGAGAATCAAAGATTCCACTAAGAACTTCATCAATGAATCTGACAGCGTCAACGACAAGATCATAAGAACTCCACAAGATTACATTCATAGATTTTCAAGTAATATATTTCAACCAAGTAATGAATTAGACAAACAAAGTATTATGTATATAAATGAACCAAGAATTTCAACCGCATCCCGTGATTGTAAACTATGAAGCGTCTCGTGACTGTATTGTCAGACATCGCAGACTGAAGAAGTCAGTTGGTGTTGACAATGGTAGGGGATAATTGAGGTTTTTGATTGGTTGGTTCGCTGTCATGAATCTCAACAGGATATAATCAATTATTCGCTTTTTGTAAGAAAACGAATCAAATACGCAGTGTTTACAAACAGTTGTATTCGCTTTTTGTGTATTTTTTTCAAGTATTTGGTCTTACTTCAGCGTTGTCAATGATCACTATTAAACACACAACAAAGAATAAAATCGCACACCTCTGTGTGCTGTTTTTCATGTATAAACAGCTTATATACCATAACGTCTGTTATACTATTGTGGGTTTTTAGTGGTCGAAAATCATACGTGATCATTACAACCGATACACTTTCCGGTGTATGGGTACTCTTTTGTATTCATACAACCTAGGATTTTATCTAGGTTGTAATGATTGACGTTTGAATGTAGACCGGCTCCCGTCATTATCATCCATTATCATTCATTCTTTCATTCATTATCATTCATCCATTATCATTCATTCAATACCACACCATTGACGTCATTCATTGTATATAATCCATTTCAATTCAGTCTAATGTAAATATGTATATATGTATATATGTAAATATGTATTGTGACGTCTATTCCCTAAATATAACCTCTAAGATTTCTAACCCATTATTTGACGAGTTAGATATTCTTAACAGGGGATTATGTTTAGTGGTACTTGTATTGTGACGTACCTGTATTGTTATAACCTCTATGCGTCTCCGATGTGAAGGCACCTGAGGCGCATATGGGGTTCAATCGTATATAATCGCATAATATCCCTATGCGTGAGTAAAATGATACAACAAAATTATACGAACGGGGTCCATAAATATCATATATCTCTCTGGACGTGCTAAGTTGACCAACATCTTATCACGGACAGAGTTTATTTGTGAAAAATCTATTTTTTTGATTTTTTATAATTGAAAATATATAATTATATATAAAATGAATCATTAAAGTATTACTAAGATTATAAATGAAATATTAATATTGAAAAATAAATGGATTAAACTATCAGAAAGGTTAGATTGTGATCAGATTCTTTCCGATTATGAAGGCATAGAAGAAAATATGCAACGGAATAGGTACATATTACCTAAGTCATATGCATTTATTAAGCGGATTCAACAAGAGATTTATGATTCTTTCAAAGAAAATGACGTAGACAAGTTTGTCCCGTTATTTACTATTGTGGAGCGGGTTAGAAGAGATTTGGGTCATCAGTATCAGATCAAACATGAAATTAATTCAAAAATTCGAAATATTAAAACGATTCTCCGCGAATCTGAAAAAAAAACCACTTATTAACTCAGTGGAGTTATAAATACTTCAGCACAGGTAAAATTCTCACTATTTATGACATGTATAATACCTATTGGAACATACAGGTAGAGCGCTTACTCAACCAGAACCAGGTTTTTAATCAATAACGCGGCCACAACAATACATTGACTACACGGAAGTATAATAGTTTATGCGGTGGGTGGGGTTAATTTTTGGTGATTTCTTTTTTTTTTATTGGTGAAAATCCATTTTCCACTTTCAATCAAAGATTTTCAGGTAAAAATCAGCATACTTGGTTAGATATCAAGTGTTAAAACGGCATTGATACGATGATCACCTGTTTAGTATTCCTATTAACTCTTCAACACGTATAATTGAATGAATATACTGTATAATTTGATATCGACTACAACTAATCACAGTTATATCTCGATTTAATTGTTTTATTTGTTCGGCTGTCAGTAGGAATTTTTCATTACCGAACCTGTCTAATAATAGATCAACGGGAAATCCTTGATCAGATTCAGAATCAGTAAAACACTCTCTGATAGCATCTTTAAGTCTATCCTTGTTGTGGATGAATACTCGTGCATGTTAATATATTATTAAAAAGCTAGCTTTTCAATTATAAATCTGTTCAGTGTTTAATGGGGGGGGGGGGGGGGGATCCTAAGTGATCCAGCAATAAAACTAAGTAAATTTTCTTTTATCATTGCTGAAAATGGAAAATCCACAGGATTTTCACCTACGAATTTTCCATTTTCATTGATTGAAATCACAAAATGTGATTTTATTGGTGAGTTTTAGTCACGGATGGAAAATTCGTTGAATTTTCATTTACGACTTCACATCTAAAGTCATTTGTAATTGTTCCCCTCGAAGATCAATCAAGGAAAAACTCTGGTCGGTTATTCTAAATTTTTTTCGGGTTATAAGTCGATTAGTGGTTTCCAAGTAGGTTAAATGAGGTGGATTCATCACAATTAAACTCCCCGGAGAAACATTCGGGGAAAACGTGTATAGGATATATCCTAGATCAGCGTTATCTGATTGTGAAACGTGAATTGCATAACTTACTAACACCGCATCACAAATAACGTGTATTGCAATAACTGATGATATATCAACGTCGCCGGGAGATCTGTGTTTGTTGTTTTTATACGGTGAATTATTCGACCGTATAATTTCTTCTGAAGGATTTATTTTAAACCATAACGCGTGAATCTGTGGAAAGAATTCGTCAATGAGTTTCTTCAGCGACGCTTTCATTGCTGGTACATCCCATCCTGGAAATTTTATAAAAACTAAATTATCCTCGGTGCGTGAAAATACTTTTTTGAATTTTTCTCTGTTTGGTGATTTATCTTCGTCTACAAGAGAGAGTAATCTATGATTGAGGTAGTTCATATCGGAGATAATTTGATTTAATTGACGCTGTTGTTGTTTGATTGTATCACGTTGAGTTGTTAAATCGAGTAGCAGAGATCGGTGTAGATAATCTCGAAGTTGGTTTAGTTTTGTTTGGAATGTTTGTTTCATCGCGTTGAAGATCCCAATGAGACTTTTCTCTGTGATTATAAATACACCTTGATCGCCAAGAGCAAATCTCCATATTATTTTACCATACTCGTTGTATTCGTAACGTCTAAGTGTATCAGTTTCTGTTCCGTCGTAGACATCATATGAATATTTTTGATAAATGTCTTGAGGTCGTAGAAAACTGATGTCAAAGTTGTAATTGAACTTAGGATCAACAGCAGGTAATTCATTAGAGAAGAAATCAGATTTTACAGGTTCAGGTAACTGGAAATGAACCGCAGGAAGACTATTCAACCATGCTGTGTGAATCCGTGGGAAGAATTCGTCGATGGTGTCACTGAGCTTTCCTCGCATCCATGGTACGTTATATCCAAGAAACTTGGGAATATCCTCAACGCGGATTTTATAATGCGCTGCAAATGTTATTATTCTCTCTTCAGCGAGCTCGGCTAATGTTGGTCTTGTCTCTTCAGGATTGCGCATGGCTAATATATGTTGAATAATTTCCCGATTATACTCATCCATGTCAGAGATAATTTTATTACACACCTCTATGTACTTGATGACACTATCTCGGTCAGGTGGGAATGTACTGATTGCAGTTATTAAATAGCCGTTAAATCGCTCAAAATCACTATGCATCAATTTAAACGCGTTTGCAATACTACTAGGATCATCTGTCATTGTTCTTATATTTTCTAAAGTATATGTTAATTTGGTGTCATCGATATAAGAATCATAAGGATTAACATCACGTGGACCATCGTAACCATGATAATCTTCTTTCGTGGATATATAGTCGGATTTTAGTGGTTCACGTGGTAGATCTTTTATATCAACAGTGCCTGGAATATACTCAGGATACCCCAATAAGGTTCTAATTGAGCTGTTGTATATATCTACGGCGTAGTTAGGTGCATTTATCTCAATGATCGTCGACAACAGTGGTTCATGTCCTTTTATCTCAATATGGGATTTATCAGGACCATCTGGGACGTCGATGGTATATTTTCCTGTGATTGCTTCGATGGGTTCTATGATTATTTCATTAATATCTTCGATGTCATATGCGCCGGTGGTTAGGTGTATTGTGTGCCATTCTGGTTCATCAGTGTTGGGTTTATTCTTGTATGAAAAAGGAAAACTGTTATTGGGGAGTTTACCATTAAACGGTTCTGATCGCACATTTGGCCAGCTGTAATAACATCTTAATTGCGTTAGCGCTATCTCAGATGCTGCCAGCGGAGGATTAAATTCAACGCTGAACTCTGGTGTTTTCGTTACCAGTGAGATTAATTTTGTTTTTGTCGTGGTAATATTTTCTGGTATTCGTTGAAGCAGTTCTTGTGACATTGTTATTATAATTGTCAACGTTGAAATTGTTTTCACGCTCCAATTTCGACATCGTTGAATCATACAACCGAACCATCTTTGAGAATTCCTCGTCGGATATAAATTCGTCATCGATTGATGTTGAGATCAACATTGACAATTGCGAATGCGCGTTGGATACTATGGTGAGTTTAACAACATAGTTATGTAGTTTTCGCTGAGAGCACGATGATATTTTGTTTGTTATTCCGGTAAATACTCCAGCGATTGTTGCTGCTGCGGATATACAAATTGGAACAACAACTGGAGCTATCATAGTCACCGAAGATAGTATTATTCCAGCGCTGGCAATTACACCAGACACCGAGTACACGGTTACGTCAATGACGTTGATTCTTCGTTGATATTTTTTTATTTTTACGCGGTATTGTTCAACGAGTATTCCTAGACTAGTTCGAAATTCTTTGACGGTATAATAACGGTATTGAGATACTGAAGGTATCATTGATGACATTTTTATCTATTAACGTGGTAAACAATTTCAATTGAATCTCTTCGATTTCAGTTTAGTTGTTTACTTAAATCCGCTACGAATTCCACATACCACGATGCTGAAACCCTGGCCAAATTATTATCCGTGGATATTATCGTGAATTGTTCAATCGTATCCTTGTCGATGATCGTTGATATCGTATTATTGACCCCAGATGAACTCGACGATGATATATTAAACAGAGTTGGTGTCATTAGTGTTAATCGATAAATACCCTTAACGGTTGCAGTGACATGTAAAATATTATTTGTGGGTGTCCACGTAAATGATCCGTATTGAATTGTGTATACAACGTTGTTGGTTTTCTCATGAGGGATTTTTGTTTTTTCAAGTATTGGTATCATCCTTATTGCATCCTCTTTGATGGCATTGATGGTCGTTTTGAGATCATCGATGGATTTTTTAATATCAGGAAGTTTTATGTTAATTTTATCCAACGCAGACCCAATAAATTTATCTACGATGTTTTTACGAAAAGTTGAAAACTGTTTTACATGTTCTTCATATTTGGATTGAAGTGTTGCTAGTTCCAACATAGAATTTTTTATCTCTGTAAGCTTCGGTGATGTCACTGGTGGTTTACCAAAAAATTCTAACACAGGTTTACCAATATTATCCATGATGGATTTTTGTAAATCAGTAAACGTAATTATATGAGAGTTGTATTCATCACGTATTTTTTTTAGATCCTCGGCGGATTTTTGTAAACCTGAAAAAGTATTTATTTGATCATGTAATTTTTTTAATTCATCTAAGTTTGTTATCGATGAGATAGCTCTCCTGATCATTTGTTTTACTTGCCCGATAGTAACTTCTTGTTGTTGTCGTGATACTGATCTTCCAAAAATATCTGTCATGCTATATCTTACACGTTTCTCTTTATGTGATTCATCATCGTGTACTCGTGGATGACTTTGTGAGGTAATTTAGAACTCGTCGAGATAGCTGTCAACGCGTTAAGAACTTCTCGTCCGCATATTGGAGGATCTGTTAATGTCTGCGTGGGTTACGTTGAATACCAAATTGGCGTGTTTGGCAACTTAGACACATATTTGACAAATTCATTCGGGGGTGGTAATCCATATGAGTCAAAATAAATAATCGACGCTGGATGTATCGCGTAACAGACCCTATGAGTTCCAGGTCCAGTGTTGTCATCGAGATTAATTATACCAGTTTCTGGTATTTGTGGTTGTGCTGGTAATTGATCTTTCATGAATACACCTCTGAAATGTTTTATTGGGAGTTTTTTTTACAGCGTCGAGTAAATCAAAATTTGACATTGGATTTAACTGGTTTTGTAATGTCTTGTGAATCGACTTCCTTGTAATCTGAACCCGTGTCCCTTTTTTTTAGTTCTAACTGATCCGCCGGTTGCTTTCTTTACTGCAAGCCCTGCCGCGGTACCAATAGCTCCTAGCGCTGCTGCTTTAGCCACCGCAGGAGCTGCTGCTGCAATCAACGCTGGAATCGCAGCTAACAGCGGGAATATACCGCCGGTTTAAATCATATCTTTGACAGCAGCTTGTGAAAAAGTCCATTTAACTCCTGTGTTACCCTTTAATGCTTTGTTGAAATGATTAATCTGAGTTTTCGTCAGCAATAATTTATTTGATCCACCTGTCATCTGTTCTTTTTTAAGCGTTATCGTTGTGCCACACGCAGTAGAATTTTTCGATTGAAGTTTCTTTACCTGACCAGGTGTCAGGGTGACATTAACATTATTGTACGACATTTTATTTAGATAGTGATCATCTAATTGTCCAATTGTATATTTTTGAATGAAAAATCCAAAGGATTTTCAATTACATATTTTCTATTGGTGCGTCAATGACTCGCATTTTTCCACCACCAACTTCGAGCGTCATAGATTTATCACTAAGAATAACAGCAATTGCTCTAAATCCTCCAGGAGGAGGATCACGGATACGAGCCTGAAATTTTACATCAACGGTCGAGTGTTTAGATAGATCAAGATGTTGCAACGAAAAGTAATAAATCGGGTACAATTCTTAAAATCCAATTGTGACATTTGTAGTCCAGTATCGACGTTTTGATCAAGACCCATATAAGACCACAATCGATGATAAACTCGTCCTATTTGATTGCTACCGTAATCGAGAATAAGTTGCTCTGAGGGTTCTTGTTGATTACTTATTCGCAATGATACCTCATTGACGTCACATTTATCAAATATCATATGGGACCGCAATTGTAAACTTTCATTTGCGACCCCAGCTATTTTTTGAGTTCGATTCACATTTTGTAGGGCAACAAAAACATGTCTCGGCGCGGAAACATTTTTCGTAAGCACAAGTTGCCAAGTAAAAGCCCCAGTAACGTTACTGGTTATTGTAGCTGTTGTGATATCAGACCAACTCATCAATGATTTTCCTCCATGATCCATAAAAGATAGCAACCGAGTCTCAACAGTCAACGATGGAGTCATAATTGGCATCCATAGTGCTAATTTTGTTAATTCAACATTACCATCTCTAACACCAGCTGCACCACCACGATGAAGAGCATAATCATCAGTTGATCTTCGTGTTAGCACTACAGTATGACTAGCACCAAAGATAACTTTTCTGACATCTCTACAAAATCCAAATATATGAGATAGTGGAATCGCACATGATAATCGCGTATAGAATCATTTTTTCGTACAGGAGCATCTACATCAAAAGCATCATCGATTTCTTGTTTAAACATTTTATTCTATTGTCGTTGATCTAAATCATTAATCGTTTCAGACCGGAACCAGCAATTAATCTCAACCTCGCTTTTGCTATTTTATTAATTGCGCTACCTATTTTAGGTGGCATTTGATCAGTAGATTGTAATTTTACTGGTTTTCTCTTTGAGGTAAAACCTCTTGCCAACGACATAAGCTATTCTTTGGCAGCATCAAACGCATCAACAGCCTTGTTGCCAACTTCTTTACCAATTTTATCACCAATAACCCCAATAGCTTTTGACGCTATTTCTTTACCGATCGGTAGCAGTTTTGGAGCAACTCGAGTAAATAATCCAGTAACAACATCGCCGAGTCCATCTCCGTAAGTCACCTTGTACACTGGCAATCGTGAATTTACGACATAAACAGGTCTTGCCCTGCTCATACTACGATTTACTATCATTTTATTTAAATGCTATATATCTAATCGATGATCAATCGCTGTAATAATCATCAGTAAGTTCATCGATGAAACTACGATATAGTTGTATATCCATTACACGACCTTGAAATAACCTTTTACAGATTTCAGCCGCTTCGTTAATTATCTCCAGCTCGTTTTCCTCCAATAAGAACTTCTAACCGTGATATATCATCGAGGACACTTCTTGAACAGGGTATATTACCACCGTGATAACACCTCGCCGGTAAATTCTTCATGAGATTCTTCTTCAAGTTCTTCTTGGGGTTGAGGATCTTCCACAACAGGGTCTTCTTGTCTTCGTGTTCCTCACCCTCGTCTTCGTCCTCCTCGTCCTCGTCCTCGTGGACTTTGTTGAATACGTTTTCGTTCTTCTGCTCGATCTTGTTTTAATCGTTATTGTTCTTCTTTTTTTTCGTTGTTTTTGTTCGGCTTTTAATCGTTCTTGTTCTTTTTTTTTTCGTTGTTTCTGTTCGATTTTTAATCGTTGTTCTTCAGATACTAACAAACCTGTTTTTTTTTGTTGATAGTCGAGATATTCTCCTCCAACAGCAGTTAAATATGCCCGATATATAGGATCATTATTATTAATTTTTGGTAGATGATTTTTAACTCTATAAACCGCTTTAGCCATATCATCTACGCTTGAGATATAACCGAATTGTCCAGGTTTCAAATAATTTCCTTTATTATAAAATCCCAACACAGCAAAATCTACTAAATCACTTATATTATTTTTAGCAATCTTCGCTAAAGCCTCCTCGGTAAATTTATTTCGGAGATCTTGAACTTGTTCATCGTATTTTTTAGGAGGTTTACCTCTGGTTGTGCAACCGCAGGTTGTGATTCTTTTATCGCGGTTACAACTTCTCCAGCTGCCGCAGTTATAGGCTTAAATAATTGTTCAGTATCAGCGGTAAAATCTAATTTTTATTGTTGTCGAGCTTGCAAATTATCTCTGAAAGAATCTCTCACCGGGAGAAATTTCTTAATCGCAGCCAACCGTTCTCTAGTTAATCTAGTTATTTGTGCTTCTCCGACGTTTGCCATTTATATAAAAAATATATCGCTAATTCATCACTATTAACCCGTTAGCAGCAACGGGGTGGTGACAACGACTGTGGCGTCGTTTTTTTTAAAATTCTGTTTACCAAATGGACGCTTCTATTAAGCATTTATGAGGAAGCTTTGGATTACCAAAAAGACGCCTGTAACGGCTTGTCCGATTCACCCTCTCAGTGAAATCCTAACAAGAATTGTTAACCCATAGCAGCAGAGAGGGTGAATGCAAACGATATTGGCATATCGTCGTAAGATTTTTTTTTCGTTTTTCATAGCAATTGAGCAGCCGAGGAGCGTGACAATGAATCGGCAACTGGGTTGTAATATTCTTTTTTTGTTTTTCGTAAGAGTTTTTGATTAACAAATATTTGCCTTAAAATGTTTGTCCGATTTACCCTCTCTGCTGCTTGCTGAGTTGATCGTTTTGGACGCCATTTGTACATTAGCACAAGCCAATATATGCAGAATCAATGTAATTTTTAGACTCATGGGGCTATGTGCCTATTTGCATAATATTTTCGAATCTTTCAAATTATGGAGAATTTGTTTTTTATGTTCAATGTTTTTTTTTTAAATGAAAACATTCATTGAAAGTCTGCAATAACTGCATTAAACATTTTGTTCTGACTTTACCTTAAGAAACTTGGTTGAAAATATAGTCTTAGATTTATGCTATTTGCACTTGTAAAACCGGGTTTCAACTCTCTATTTGTCGGTATATAATGCATGTATGTGGAAATAGCTTTAATAGGCGCAGAGCACCATCCGATTAAAAAAGGTCACAGATTTTTCACGACCGAGAACCCGTGATTATTCTTACATGCAGAAACTACATGGCTTATGAACAATAGCATCTGCATCATTTCTTTTCAACAATTGTAGATAGCTGTCAATTAAGGATTATATGATTATATAAGTATTGTTCTTTATTTCAAAGTCTTAAATAGTGTAGCACCTGGGTATCTTAACATTTTCAAGTTTCTAACCATCATTAGCACAAGGTGTACGCCGTCAGATGAAAATAATGATTTATGTAGACTAAATATTTAAGAGAGTAAACTTTTATAGAACATGTTTATTGTACAGTTTAGAATAAATAAACGTCTACCAATTATTTAACGATCAATTCTGATTTTATGACCACATAGCAAGTCTACATGGTAGCTGTGATACTTCTATGTAATAGCAGTATATTAATCTTTTACAACTTGTATCCCTCTGTTACATATGTCTTCTCACATGCAGCAAATGCTATTTTTATTGAATTATACTACCAAGACGTAGGACAACAATACAAGCCAAATGTGTCATACTGAATAAATAAAAGATTTATTGTTATGTGATAACAAAAATAATTATAAATCTAATGCCTCTACTATCCATGTTTCCAATTAGAATCCCCCCTCTCTTATACACACACACACACACACATATAGACACAAGCACACACACACACACACACACACACACACACACACACACACACACATGGGGCTCCGAGTGGTCCAGAGTGCTCAACGTTACGGATCATTGCCATTTTACCTCTGTCTGCATGGGTTCGAATGTCAGTTTCGGCCAATGTATGTATGTGAGAAAGCTTGCAAATAGCTTCATCTGGGTCGGTTCTTCCTCCACCACTATTATTGGCCGCCATGTATAGCCGATCGTGTGCTAAAAAATGGCGTTAAACTCTAATACAACGACAACAACATACATATTTTGTTATTTGTCCATTGAGTCGACGAAGACCACTCTAGTTATCCAAGGATTGGAGTGGCAGGTTTTGTTCTATACATACGCTGGTGGCTGATGTGGCCAATCTGGGCATCTGTACCTGACCTTCACCTTCCACAAGCCTTCTCTGCTGACAGAATCAAAGGCCTATCATGTCGACGTAGATAGAGAAAACCTCGGCGGTTTCCTCTTGACATTTATCTTTTAATATCTATTTTGCCTCACAGCAAACACCATGTCGATGGTTCCACGTTCTTTCCGGAATTCACACAGGCTTTCTAGTAGGAGTCCATGGTCAAGGTGCATAGCGAGGTGGTTCAGTAGGATTCTGGCGAGCATTTTTCCTGCAGTTGAGAGCAAGGATATACCCTGGTGATTATCGCAGTCCTGGCTGTTCCCTTTGCACTTATATTGTGGATAATGGTAGCGTCTTTGGTTTCCTGGGGATCATCTTCTTGCTGCTACATTATTAAAACCAATTGATAGAGCCTTTCTATCAGGGCTGTGCCCCCTTCCTTGTATACTTTAGCTGGGACGGAGTCTGATAATATTTATACTATTAATGATTAACGTTTCTCTGATAATGATTACGACTGACACCTGTATAAATGGAAATATGGTAGAAACGTCTTTCTTATCCTTTGTCACACCAGTACATACACACATACAGAAACAGAACAAAAAGAACTCTCGCATAACATGAGACGATGTTGATGTAATACAAACTCGTCACAAAGTTAAAAGTGTTCTTTACTTCCTTTTTTATACTTTCTGAATGCTATTTAAGAATGTAAACATTCTAATTAATTGATTTAGTTCATTTAAGAGTATAATGATATAGTAGTATTCCCTGGAATGAAATTTCAAAGCGTAATGGGTTTATGTCATCTTTAAATCTTCAATACCCATCACCAGCCCGATAACTATTGAAAGAACGTCTAACACCATCACTACTGATGCTGCTTATTTTTGTCTGACTAATTAAAAATGTTGGTGTTGCCGTTTCTTCCCCTCCTTACTTTACGTTTTCGCATCTAGTTCCAATCTACCCTCTTTCTGCCTCTTTCATTCTCCACTTTCTCCGAATTGGAAAACGAAATTACGTATAAATAAAATTCTGAGTGCAATGTTTGTTACAAACATTGACTGTTGGCTTGCGAAGACCACAGTTTGAATACAGACATTAACAAAACAGAAGACCCAAATACTTCTCAGCAAACTCACAGTAATTATATATTGCCTCTCTCTCTCTCTCTCTCTCTCTCTCTCTCTCTCTCTCTCTCTCTGGTGACCTAAGTGGTTATAACGTGGGCCAAGAATGGGGGTGATCGCGGGTCCGAACCCCAGTCGAGCCTTATTAAAGACATAACAATGGTACTATAAGCTGCATCGCTTGTCGCTCAGCATTATGTTTTTTTTTTTTATGGTTTAACGCCATTTTTAAGCACAATATAGGCTATACATGGCGGCCAGTATTAATGGTGGAGGAAGAAACCGGAAAAAACCCGGAAAGAACCACCGACCTACGAGAAGCTACTAGCAAGCTTTCTCACATAACTACATTAGTCGAATCTTACACTCGAACCCACGCAGACAGAGGTGAGATGGCAGTGATCCGTAATGGACAGCGCTTTACACCACTTGGCCACTCGGGGCCCCCGCTCAGCATTAGGAGGTTAATGTTATGACTGGTCGACCTGATGTCATGACGCTATATTTCCACGGAATGTTGCTCCGGTGGTAGACCTCACTATAAACTGCAGACTTCATAGTGATGTGACAAAATGTTTAAGCTAAAAATTTCAATTACCCCCCACCCCATATCCTCTCTCCCTCCTTCTCTCTCTCTCTCTCTCTCTCTCTCTCTCTCTCTCTCTCTCTCTCTCTCTTATATATATATATATATATATATATATATATATATATATATATATATATATATATATATATATATATATATATATATAAACAAATAATACCATTCAAAAGAAGACAGAACACGTTTTAATGTCATGTTAATTTTGTATTGATTCGACACAAAATAAGTTCACAGTAAGAAAAAGAAAAGTATCAAAAATCTGGTTTCCATGTTTAGCCAGATGAACTAAGGCAGTTTGGAATACCTACTAATAACACATTTATTTTTCCTTGGTATATTAGTTATGAGTTGAATGGCAGTGCAAGGAAATCGTCAAAAACAGAGGAATGTTACAGAAGACATGGCCACAGCTTCTACACCTGGGCCAGCAGTTCATAGGGTACAAATTCCTGCTATGTCTAACGTAACTAGGTCAGAATCAGATATGGCATATGTGTAAGTATTATTACATTTTATTACAATTGTATGTGGCATATGTGTAAGTATTATTACGTTTTATTACAATTCTATGTGTATTTACTTGTTTAAAAATGTTTTCGGAGATGCATATCTAAAGAATATCTAAAGAACTTATTTATTTCATGGAAAATTATCATTCTCTATTAGCGAAATATTTTGCAGTTGGTAAAGATTGTACAATTTATAAAAATAGGGTTTATTTTATTTTATTGTGCCTTACATATGTCTAGACTATGAATTAGAATAATATGTTTGTTCTAAATTATTTGCTGGCATTTGTAAGCATACATTACAAAGAACATGTATCATTTGATGAGAAAGAGTGCATAAGTACCTAAACTAGAAGATAGAAAAGTTCACTGTCATATTTTGTAAATAATATGCTCATCATGCAGTTTTTATTTTAGTTATTAGGTCACAAGAGAGAATAGTCCTTGACTAAATGAGTCACTCTCTGTAAATATATTATTATTATTATTATTATTATTATTATTATTATTATTATTATTATTATTTGTTGAAGCATTATCATTCCCATCATAATAACCATGATAAATGATAATGTTATGTTCAGGTTGAATGATTACAACAGTTCATCATTAGTATTTACAAATTTAAAAATTGTACGTTTTAGGGATTCAGCCTGTTCTGGAGTTGAGGAACTTCAGGAAAGTGTTACGATGGATAAGTCTAAAAGTTTTATCAACCCATAGTTGTAATACATACCATTAAAGAAGAGTATTTGTGCATTTGTGTTAAGTATAATTTAATTTTAAAAAAAACCATTGTGATACATGCATGATATGTGTAACTAACTAAAAGTAAGTAATATAAGTAATGGTATATATGTTGTTGTAGTGTTTAACACCATTTTTCAGCACACGATATGTTGGACATGGCAGCCAGTATTAATGGTAAATGAGGAACCCGGAAAAATGCAGATAGCATTTGTGTATTTAGTACAAACACATGGGGGGGGGGGAAAGAGTGGGTTTACCCAAATGCATATGTTTGCGTATGTGTGTGTGTGTCTACTGATAATATATAATTTGTCTAATACGTAACCTGTTTGACTGGCTTCAGATAGTGTTTAAATTTTAGTGGACACTAGACAAGCATTTTAAATGTACACAGCTTATTTCGTTGATGTAGCCAGACATTCAACATCGGTGGTCTAACTGTTTTATTAAACATGTTAATATTATTAATCCTTGATATTTTCTGCGTGGATTAAATATAGATTATTATTGAAGTTTCACCCCTCTTCAATTGCTATGCATAGGTACATTATCAGTAGACCTCTACCACTCCGGTGGCCTAGTGGCTAGAGCGTCTGCTGCGGAAGGGGGAGGTCATGGGTTCAATCCACGGTTGTCATATCAAAGACTTACAAAAACGGTACTAACAACTACCTCACTTGGCGCCTCGCATTAAGAGGTTATTGTTAGGAATAGTCGGCCTTTCATGCGGCATGATGCCCCAGTGCTAGACATTACTCAAAACTGCCTCACTACAGACATTGTAGCGATATGACTAAAAGTTCTTAAAGCTACGTTAAAAATCCTAATTAAACAAACAAAAGTAGACTCTTCATACGTAAGAGTATGCATTTGGATTACCCCCAATTCCTCGCGTACATACAAAATGGACAGCCCCTATGCTGACTTGCATAATTTTGTGACCATTGACTCATTCAAGTAAATTTGTTGTGCATAATTATGTCTTAGTGACAATTTGCTTAATTAAACAATGATTTGTACCCAGCACAGGTGAACATTATTTCTAACGGTAAGTGGTTTTAAATTCAGCAGTTTATAGCAAAAAAAATTGGCACTTACAAGTGTATTCCACTGATATCCCAGTGTATCCCCCAGGGATCCAAGACTGAGAGCCAAAAGTCTCATTGGTGTCAAAACTGGGGGTCAGACTGAGTAAAATGCAAACATTGGTATCAAAACTGGGTGTCAGATTAAAGATTTGTATGACTCTGAAGCACAAATGAGGGTAAAGGGTAAAGGGAAACACTGGGTTAAAACTGTACTGATGTCACTTTTTGCTGATACCGTATATAGCCGATTATTAAAATTGCTGCGATTATGAGACCAATTATTTCATTATCACAGTGTATACTCGCGTATAAGCTGAATAATTTAGGGAAAGAATAAAAAGCCTGGAAGAAAGGGGGGGGGGGGTATCCGTGGATCAATGTCTAAACTTTACCATTTTTAGGTCTTTTTGTTGACTACTGTAACGGATGTAAATTTTGGGACATGAAACAATAAGACATACGCATGTTAAAAAAAGTAACTTCCGGTGACCCGACAATTATTAAATTGTTATAAAGTACTATAATTGATTTTGTTATTTTTTTGCATATGCATATTTTCTGCTTTCTCCAACACGAAATTAAATAAAGATAAATACAGACTTCAAAATTTACATTTACAATGAATCACCTCTCACGAGTTACTCATTTTCAATGATATAAGCGATCCTACAAATTAAGATAATATTTTTAAAAAGGTACGCACATTTGATTGTACAAGGCACATAGACATCATAATTTACATGTTCATGAAGAATGCAAATAATAAAGGCTAAAATTCTCATATAGATCAACTATGAACATCAATCAATTTTAGCAGCGGTAGTTTACAGCAAGTGTGTTAAAAAGTATTTAATTTTAATAATATATTTTCTTTCAATTAACCTCCAAATCAAATGTTTATTCCTTAATTTCTACTACAGTCCTACCCGTTTATGTCTACATCTTCGGACCCGAGGAAATATATTGTCGATATAGGCGGATGTCGAGATAAGTGTATGCGGCGGGGGGTGTTGAAAAAAGAGAAAAAGTTAACATTCGTCAGCAAAGGGTGAGCCGTCATCAGTGAGTAGCATATTAGCATTTACACTTTGAGAAGAAATGTAAGTTAGTACATGAAGACAGAATCAGTGTGAAATACACTTGTATATTGACAAATTACATTCTGGTTACCTTTGTATAATAAAATCCCAGTGACTGGGTGTGATACCTTTATTTTAATCGTCAGAAAAGACTTTCCAGAAATCAAGCATTGATGTGATGTATGGCATGGAACAAAGAATTTAGACACGAAACTAATTCAAGTAAGTCACAAGAAAATTTTAATAAGAATTGAAATAATTACCAGTAGATATAAAACTTGCAAAACAGTAATCTAATATTTAATAAAAAGTGAAGTTTCTTTTGTATGGAAGAGAAATATTTGAATAAGAACTAATAATTAGTGCTTTGATTTGTAGGCTGGTGAATTAAAACAAAACCGAAAACTGTTGGAGTGGACCAAAGATGTTGTTAATCATTTTTGGCACTGTGCACAAATTTCTGACACCACAGAGGATTTTACTATACATACATATACAACACTCTTGCTGCTTTATAATGATGAAAGGATGACTTTTTGTCAGTAACATGTTTCCATATTTTTCTTTTACAACATTCAAATTTTAAAATACATTGTATATGTTGTCTAATATTTATAGGTTGTATGGAGTGGTATATTGCACCATGTTGTAAATGAACATGAATGGTTATTACCACATGGTCCAAGTGGAACAAATGCATGTAGTCAGTGAAAGAAGTACAGAATGGCTAAAAAAAGACAGTTCACTGCATGTTGCACTGCGCAGAATTTTTCTGGGTAAAAGGTTCTTGAACTGGATTCCATGCTACCTTATATTAAGGTAAGTGTGAAAAATATTTTGGTGTTTACCTGTTGTTCTTTTAGCTGCAAAAAACATTAAGAAAATGATTACTTTCTGCTGATGTACTGTATTTTGTTATGTCAACTCATTCAACCAAAATCTCACCTGAATGCGTGATGACGCTGTATCCTACTTCCAAAGTGGGTGGTATTACAAAAAACCAGACACATGTTGTTCTACAACGATACCTAAATATCCAGATTTTCAACTTGCATTATATAATGCAGAGGGGACAAAACATTTCTTGACACCCAATTTGTTGTACAACCAAAATTCGCCTGTTATTGGAATTGGATTTTAAGTCCGGATTTTTGACATTCTTGCTTGCAATCTAATTCATCCTGGTCTGAACAACACACAGACAGGTGAACCTTAGCAAATGAGAGATAAGTTTGGGATTGGGAGTGAAAAGAAGCCAGTAAAGGGAAATGATGGGTTAGAAAAAGAATACTCCAACTTTTACCTTCTTGCACATGTCAAATGATGTTTCTAGCACACCTAGGCATCAATCGAAGCAAAAAACTTTTGGAAGCAGATATATTCAGAATTAACCCCCAAAATGAATTCCTTTTCAGGTGAATAGGACAAAAATCTTGAATGAGGTGATTATTTTCTGCCTGTATAATGCTACTGTACAATTTGTATTTTCATCAAAACATATTGGTTATGGAGATATATTTAAAATAGTTTTCTGCACCTGAATTAAATTATTCATTTAGTCAAGTTATGTTATGTTTCAGAAGTACAGCAGAACTGAGAATTTCCAGAATTTGGTTGTATTGTATGCCTCCAAAAGACATTCATATAAGCCACCAGCTAGGAATTTGTTGGCATCTCTTGATCATAATAATCATATTGACAGAGGTGTCATTGTCATAGCAACCAACTGTCCGTTTCTACCGTATTTGTCCTGTATTTTGGACCTGAATATGGGTGTATATTTGTATGACCCCCCAAAAACGTGTTTTAATTAAAAAAAATAATAACAAAATTTCTTTCGAATGTTCAGTTTATAGCGGGCACTCTGTTCTATTTTGATAGAACGTATCATGTATTTAGGAATACAGTTCTACAATACGATTTGTTCATTCCAAATCGGGGCTACCATGCCTGTCGTTATCTGCCATATTGGATTTCATAAATAGTTTGGATCTTCATTTAGAGTCAGCTTCAAATCATGTTAAATAGGAAAGCGGAATATTCAGAATTTTCTCCAAGAAGAAGAGAAGGAAAGAACTGGAAGGACAATTGTGCCGTCTTGTGTAGGTTTGTGAAACCATATGTTAAAGGAGAAAACTTGACGTTTTGCAAATTGTGTCATGTGATTTCGCTATAAAGCATGGAGGTGCCCATGAAATACAAGAACACAAAAAAGCTAATAAACATCAGCTTCCTGCTTCATCACACACAGCTCAGTCTGAAATGAACCGTCCTCTTTTAGTTACTTGTGTTGCTGGTGATTTATTTTGCACACATTTACAATCGCAAAGGATAACTCTTATGCTTGAACAAAGACAGCTCAATGAGATAATCACAGAATTAGGATCATCAAAGAAAGTTTGTACATTGGAATCGATGATTGAAAGAAACAAACAAGGTTTGGAAAAGGCTCACACAAACATCCTGTGTCTGAGTGTATTGCCCTCTTAATTGTTCTGAATAGGCACCCAAATGGAGCATGGTGCCCGTCCAGAAGGTACAGGTGTGCAACACATGCATCTTTGACATTAAATAATTATGTATGGTACTGTCCTACTTTACTGATGGTTATATATGTTGTAAATAGTTACATATGCATTAAAATTTTAAAAATGAGTATTTGTTTCTGAAAATCAGTATTTTTGTCACAAGTAGTCAGTACTTTTGTACTGAGCGGTTGGCAGCTATGGATTGTTAACATGGATGCAACAATTACAATTGATCTAATAAAGAAAATATGTTTATAACTTAATTTCATTAACCAATCATGGTTAGAATTAGTCTAATGTAATTAGAAAATTATGTAAATAATCTAAACATTTTTATGATATTTTAGTTAGATGTAGGTTTGCCATATTCACATTTTAAGCTGTAGCAAAATGATTTGTTACATGTAATTGTATGCAGTTTATATATTTGGACTTTCTAGTATTTAAAAAATGACATTTTCAGTGAAATGTTTACATTTTCTTATCAGATACCAAAGAACATTCAAGATGAAAAGTGGGAGATGATCTGCAAATCCAAAGAAAGCTGATAAACAGTACCTGTATATTCTGGATATAATTATAAAACTATTGAAAATGAGGTTTGATGAAGTTGACATGAATCAGCTAGTTGTTTTGGACATAAATGATCCTCGAGGAATATATGTTGTACTTGCTCCAATACCAACCACCGCTACAGCTGAAATTGTTACAAAGCAGAAATCTCGTCTTAAGTTACAATGATTTACGCACAGTGATTTACCTAGGCCTTTTAGTCAGGTACTGGCTATTGATATCAAATTGATATGGAGAGACTATTCTAGTGATTGTATAGTAACATATAGTATCAAGAGACTGATGATGATGATGATGTGTATTTGGATTGAGGCAAATGCAGTGTATTTTGGCTATATGATGTAAGGAAAAGCACAGCAGAAAATATATATTGTGTTTCATTTAATCGAATAGGAGTAACAAGATTAAAATAATGTAATTCCAAGTCCGTAATATTGCATAATAAAGTAGCAATTAATTATTTTAGTTTCTAAATCTTTTGTGTAAAATTGCGGTTGAAAAAGAATGTAGCATACTGTGAAACGATCCCTACAACATTTACATTTTAGCAAGTGACTTCAGTCCATACTCTTCATCCTGATTTCATTGATCCCGGTAAATCATTACTGTAACTGTCAATAGACAAGACACTGAAACATTAAAATTGATTTGTAACTGAACTGGACTCTTTTTCCAACCAAACCCTTCAAAAACATGTGTTGTGCCATGTCTTAATTTAACTCATCACATTCTAGATTTATAATTAAAATACATTAAAAGGACTGCATATTTGCCTAAATACTGAATGTAACGATTTGCATTACTTAAAGAGCATTTGCTTAACTACTATATATATATATATATATATATATATATATATATATATATATATATATATATATATATATATATATATATATATATATATATATATATATTAATATTTTCACGAAAATGAGTTACATCAGAAAACAGCAATGACATTAATAACATTGTTTCCCACAACATAGTTCTGTCACATAATATTTTTAAAATATTCATTAAATTATGTATTTTCCAGACTTTATTTGCCCAATTTTTTAAGAGTACAATCTAATGAAGTGGTGTATCACGTCATGATACATATTTGCGGCACGATGCCTCAGTGCAGACAAACATCACTATAAAAAGTCACACTGTAAAAACATTGTATAGACATGACTCTTGGGCACAAATCGTTTCTCATTGAATGTCCTTTACAGTTACCATTTTGAAACAAAATTGATGATTGGGCCACATTTGGACGCAATGCAACTCTAGAATGAATATTATTGAGACCCTTTAGGCCACCAGTGAAATTTCAATTACATCGATAGGGACCCTTTTGGAAACCAATTAAATGTTAATTAATACATGACATGGCCCCTTTTGGACACAAATCTCATTGATAAGGCCCTTTTGGACAAACCAGATTTACATGATTAAATTTGATAGTAACCTTTGGGGACAAAACGAAATATCTATTATTTTCATTGATAGCGACCATTTTAGACTCTAATCACATTGATTTTGACAAATCAAATTTACATAAATTTGATATGGACCTTTTTGGACACAAATGAAATCTAAATTATCATCATTGATAGGGACCATTTTGGACTCTAATCACATGTATTGGGCCCCATTTTGGACACAATGCAGATATTAATGAAGTGATTAGTGGGCCATTTTGGACATATGAAATATCAATGACATTGATAGGAGCCATTTTGGAAACAAATTCAATCGCAATAAGTTATAGGACCTCTTTTAGACAGAAATTTCAGTGATAAGTCCATTTTGAGCAAAAATAATTTTTATGAAATAATTTGGACCTTTTTGGACAGAAATCAAAATTCAATAAATGACATTAATAGGAGCTCTTTGGGAATCAAATACCAATATATCACTCTGATCGGTATCCTTTCAGAAACAAAATCAATCCCAATCAATGCTAGGACCTCTTTTGGACATAATCAAATCCCAATATATCACTCTGATCGGTATCCTTTCAGAAACAAAATCAATCCCAATCAATGCTAGGACCTCTTTTGGACATAATCAAATCCCAATATATCACTCTGATCGGTATCCTTTCAGAAACAAAATCAATCCCAATCAATGCTAGGACCTCTTTTGGACATAAATCATTTCACATTGGATGTTATTTACGGGAACCATTTGGACTAATCAGAATGATTGGGCCCCATTTGGACACAATTTAAATCCTGAATGAATTTGATGGGTCCCTCTGGAAAACAAATGAAATCTCAATGACATTAATAGGAGCCCTTTTAAAAACAAATTCAATGACCCTAAGTAATATGACCTGTTTTAGAGACAAACCTCATAGTTAAGGCCCTTTTCTGCAAATCAAATTTACCTGAATGAATTGGATAGTGACCTTTATGGACAAAAATATAAATGTAATAGTTGGAGACCATTTTGGACTCTGACTGGATTGATTGGGCCCCATTTGGACATGAAGGAAATCTTGATGATTTGATTGGGGACCTTTATATCCATTATAACATATTGCAGCTATCAAATGATTTGATTAGGTACCATATAGGAAACAAATTAAATTCCAAGTTTAAATGACATTGATAGTGACCCTATTGGAAAAAAATTAAATACTAATCGGTAAGTGAAATATTTATAAATGAATTTAATAGAGACTCATTTGGGCACAAATCTTTTCTCTCAAGAATGTCATTTACAGTTACCACTTTGAAACAAAATTGATGATTGGGCCCCATTTGGACGCCATGCAACTCTAGAATGAATATTATAGAAGACCCTTTAGAACACCAATGAAATTTCAATGACATCGATAGGGACCCTTTTGGAAACTGATTAAATACTAATCAATAGATGACATGGTCACTTTTGGACACAAATCTCATTGATAAGGCCCTTTTGGACAAAACAAATTTGCATGATTAAATTTGATATTAACCTTTGGTTACAAAACGAAATATATATTATTGTCATTGATAGGGACCATTTTAGACTCTAATCACATTGATTTTGACAAATCAAATTTACATAAATTTGATATGGACCTATTTAGACACAAATGAAATCTAAATTATCATCATTGATAGGGGCCATTTTGGACTCTAATTGCATGTATTGGGCCCCATTTGGACACAAAGCAAAGATCAAATGAAATTATTAGGGGGCCATTTTGGAAACATATTCAATCATAATAAGTGATAGGATCTCTTTTGGACAGAAATTTCATTGATAGGTTCATTTTGTAGAAAAACAAGTTATATGAAATAATTTGGTATGGACCCTTTTGGGCACAAATCAAAATTTAATACATGACATTAATACTAGCTCTTTGGGAATCCAATCCCAATATATCACTATGATTATTACCCTTTCAGAAACAAACTGAATCCCAAACAGTGCTAGGATCTCTTTTGGAAAAAAATTATTTCACATTGAATGTCATTTACGGGAACCGTTTTGGATTAATCAGAAAGATTGAGCCCCATTTGGACACAATGTAAATCCTAAAGGAATTTCATAGGGTCCCTCTGGAAAACAAAATGAAATCTCAATGACATTATTAGGAACTCTTTTTGAAACAAATTCATTGACCATAAGTAATATGACCTCTTTTGGACACAAACCCACATAATTAAGGCCCTTTTGGGCAAATCAAATTTACCTGAATGAATTTGATAGTGACCATATGTTTTATACATAAATTTGAATGTCATTGTTTGAGACCATTTTGGACTCTAATTGGATTGACTGGGCCCCATTTGGACATGAGGAAAATCTTGATGATTTGATATTGGACCTTTATGTCCCATGTGACATATAGCAACAATCAAAGGAATTTGATTAGGTACCGTATAGGGCACAGATGAAATATCCAAGTATGAATGATATTGATAACGACCCTATTGGAAACAAAGTAAATACTAATAAGTAAGTGATAAGGCCTCTTATGGACACAAATCTCATTAATAGGGCCCATTTGGACATTGGACAAACCCAATCTTCATAAATGAATTTAATAGGGACTCTTTTGGGCACAAATCTTTTCTCAACGAATGTCCTTTACAGTTACCATTTTGAAATAAAATTGATGATTTGGCCCCATTTGGACGAAATGCAACTCTAGAATGAATATTATAGGAGACCCTTTAGAACACCAATGAAATTTCAATGACATCAATAGGGACCCTTTTGGAAACCAATTAATTACTACTCAATAATTGACAGGGCCCCTTTCGGACACAAATCTCATTGATAAGGTTCTTTTGCAAAAGTCAAATGTACATGAATAAATTTGATAGACACCTTTGGGGACAAAATGAAATATCTATTATTGTCATTGATAGGGACCATTTTAGACTCTAATCACATTAATTTGCACCAATAAAATTTGTGTAACCTTTCTGAACATTTTGGACTCTAATCGCATGTATTGGGCCACATTTGGACACAAAGCAAATATAAACTGAATTTATTAGGGGGCCATTTTGGAAACAAATTCAATCACAGTAAGTAATGGGACCTCTTTTGTACAGAAATTTCATTGATAGGTCCATTTTGTGGAAAAACAAGTTCTATGAAATAATTTGGTACGGACCTTTTTGGACACAAATCAGAATTCAGTAAATGACATTAATAGGAGCTCTTTTGGGATTTTAATCCCAATATATCACTCTGATCGGGTACCTTTCAGAAACAAAATGATTACCAATCAGTGCTACTACCTCTTATGGACAAAAATCATTTCACATTAAATGTCTTTTACAGGAACCATTTTGGACTAATCAGAAAGATTGAGCCCCATTTGGACACTATTTAAATCCGGAATGAATTTGATTGGGTCCCTCTAGATTACAAATGAAATATCAATGACATTAATAGGAGCCGTTTTGGAAACAAATTCAATGACCATAAGTTATATGACCTCTTTTGGACACAAACCTCATAGTTAAGGCCCTTTCGGGCAAATGAAATTTACCTGAATGAATTGGATAGTGACCTTTTTGGACATAAATATAAATGTAATAGTTTGAGACCATTTTGGACTCTGACTGGATTGATTGGGCCCCTTTGGACATGAAGGAAATCTTGATGAATTGATTGTGGACCTTTATATCCCTTATGACATATTGCAACTATCAAATGATTTGATTAGGTACCATATAGGAAACAAATTAAATTCCAAGTATGAATGACATTGATAGTGATCCTATTGGAAACAAATTAAATACTAATCGGTAAGTGATAACGCATTTTGTGGACACAAATCTCATTAATAGGGCCCTTTTAGACAAAAGCAAATCTTTATAAATGAATTTAATAGAGACTCTTTTGGACACAAAAAATCTTTCTCTCAAGAATGTCATTTACAGTTACCATTTTGAAACAAAATTGATGATGGTGGATTATGGAATACAAAATACGACCCCGAAAGTATTATTTCAGTTGATATGCTTGCGTGTTATCCAGGGAGTTTTCTTGGGTACGGAGAGTGCTCTGAGTACTTCAAAAGATTTGGACATCCCACACATGAGATGACCCGTGTTGCGATTAATGGACCACTGCCTGATTTTGATCTCACCGGATTCGCTAGTGTGGTATCATTTGAATTGGCTAAAGGACTTCATCCGTATTGTTATGTTTGGTTTGTTAGACACATCTCTGAAAAACACTGGATGCCAATAATGTTATTACGGTATATGATTGATTCTAAAATGCTGATATCGCTGATTGTCAGTGAAGCAATTAAGTCTGGTTACCACAATCCGATAGTTGTGGTGGGTCAGGAAAGACGACTCGTGCGATTTAATTATTTCGAGGGAAATCAAACATGATTGTGCTAACACCGACACACAGACTTATGAAACAACGAGGAATTAATGCTTGTACTTATCATAGTTTTTTTCGATGGAAAGGTTACGAATGGACTCCTGATCGAATGGGCGAGAAATTGATTCCTGAAGTCATTATTTGGGATGATATATGCACGGTGTCGTTAGATGCATTACAAAGTTTTCTCGATTGGTTATTGCTAGCGAATACAAAAGTCATAATGTGTGGCTATCATGGTCAACCATCACCATTTGTCGGCTTGTCTCCACATAATTGGCTAAAGAATTTTGTAGACTATTATGAAGAAATTAACACCGATCATAGAGCACTTGATGAACAATTACGCGAGTTCAAGAAACTAATCAGATTACAACCGGATATAATCCAATGTGAAATAGCGCGTGAAATAAGTTTGGAAACTCCAATAAATGATTTCTGGGAAGCGTGGAGACCAAATGATTTGATAGTGGCAAGTAGAAAAAGATAGCCAGAGACACACTTCAGATGAGGTTATTTAACTCGCATAAAGAAAAATTTGCAACACTTCCAGTGCCGTTGTGTTATTGACCCAAGGATACACGAAAACAGAATATCGAAGTTGATATTCCAGGACAAAGTGAAATGCAGAATTTAGTGAAAAATGGTATTGTGTTAGTTGATATCAATGTCGTCGAAAATGCATTACGCGCTGATAAATCCCCATGAAAGCTAGGTTACGCAGCGGCGATACATTCTTCGCAGGGGTTGACTATATCAATATAATTGTTTAGATCATATATAATCGCATCGAGTGGTCAAATTTAATTTATCTTGCAGTATCCAAAGTACGAAGAATAAATCAACTTCGAAGAGTTGTTTTAGATTATAATGACACTACAATAAGTGATATTGTCAGCTATGGTTATAAACAGCAGGATAAAAAAAATAACAGAAAATTTTACATTGTCCAATTAAATCGTTCAACAATTGCCTGATCGCGATGTAGTGCAGTATGTCCTCGTCGTCTGATGGTGACATTATGATGCTTCATTGTTGATAACACTGCACCATGCAATTCCTTGCCAGGATCAACTTGTAATAGATTTGGCCAATGCAGAGGACTCCTTCGATAAATCTTTTCAAACGCAGAAGCCACTTCAGTTTATGACTTCGTCATTAGAGGCTCTGCTTGCTTGTATCGACTCGCAACATCAACTGCGGTTAGCGCATACTTGTAAAAACCATCATGCGGCAGAAATAATATATCAGCCTGATGAACCTCATTAGGTGCGCTGACATCAAATTGCAAGGAGTTAATTTGTTTAGGCGGTGGTAGATAAATTTGCCATAACGCCTGTTTGAATAACCAATCCGCTGCAGTGGTATTTTTCACTTTGGGCGCTAGCGAGTTTACTGATTGCTGCTTTACCCCTCCAGTATCCTCTTGGAGAATAATAAATAGATTCCATGATGTTATTAATTACCAGCACCTAACATCAATTTACTTTTCATCGCCGATTTTATCAACCATGAAGCCAATTTTTCTTTAAAGGATTTATCAGTGATAGAATTCAACGCTTGAATTAATTTCATATCTTCGATATGTCTATGTTAGAGATTACTGTTTTTATAAGCAACATCATGAGCATGACACGCCTTATCAATGGCGTTTATTGGGTTTTCAATGGGTCGGGGTTGGTTATGATCATCGAGTCTGATATCGAGTTTTGGTCCCGGGTCCACAATAATTATATCCTGGAAGGTGTTTTTCTCCTGGATACTTCGCCCATGGTGTTCCTGGTAATTTTACTAACTTGGCTGAAATATCACCTCCTCGCTTTTTTGAAAACATCTGCAGATTTCATAGAAACAAATTTAAATTTCTTTGTACCACATTGTACACACTTACCAGTAAGTGCTGATCTGTTATTTTTAGTTGTAATCGTCAAGTCATTTGTGCTAGTACGCTTCTTACATTTCACACAATATAAATCCATAATATATTTATATTATAATGGGTACGAATGTAATTGATTATTTAGCAACACAAGAACCACAACCTGTAAAACATCATACAAAGCTACTGAACCGATGATTGTTAAACCAATTGTTGGTGTACGCTTTATACACCACAAATCCATAATATTAATATATTATTCCGATGGAAGTAATAGTCAGACCAATTATCGGTGTACGCCTTATACTCCTCACACAATATAGACCTATAATATATTTATGTTATATGGATATGAATGTAATTGATTATTCATCAACACGAAAACCAGAACCCGTAAAACATCATATCATGTTACCAAACACTATTCGAATGATTATCACTGGATCTTCAGGGAGAGGTAAAACACAGTTGTTAATTGATATGATAATGAGATGGATGAAATGGGACAAGTTGTATTTAGTGGCACCGACCTTAGATGATCAACGATTTTATCAAATGTTAAAAGATTATAACGAGAGAGCCGCAGAGATCACCGGAGAGAATACTATTGAGTTTATTACCGATATCGACGAAGCCCAATCGATGAAAGACATCGATGGAAGTATTAATAATTTGGTTGTATACGACGATGTAATGTTAGATAGACAAAAAAATCCAGCTATGATATTTTCCAAGGGGAGACACAAAAACACTGACGTGATATATGTCACTCCACGATACACGCAAGTACCTAAAGTGATCAGAGACAACTGCAACATATTAGCCGTATTTAATGGTACTGACACTAATACTATTAGAAATATTTGGCAAACTTGGTGCGACGGTGACATGGACTATAATCGATTTAGAAACATTTTTAGTCACGCTCAGTCAATCCCACATGGATTTATAATGATAAACTTAATAGATCCTAGAACAAGATATCGAATCTGATAAGGTCAAATATTCGGTTGAAATCCTAAAAGATTTTTATCCTAAAAAGGATTTTCTCCCCCATAGCAGCAGGGAGGGTGCGACAACGACTTTGCGTCCCCAAAGGAAACTTTTTTTCCTCACAATTTCGAGGAAGCCTTGGTTTACTAAATTGACGCTTTTTTTCGATTTCGAGAAAGCATTGGTTAGCCAAATTGACGCTCCGCCAAGTTGTCGAATTCGCCCCCTCCCACTGCTGCTGCTGTTTTTGTTGTTGCTATTATTATTATTTTTATTATTATTATTATTATTGTTATTATTATTATTATTATCTCAATAATAAAGGCTACTTGCAACACAAAGGAAATTTTGATAGAAACTGACATGCATATGTTGTCAGATAACTTAACTGATACACATTGAAATGATAACATAATATCAGTCATTAACTACTGACTCTTTTGAAAGTGTTTGGAAACCTTCCGAAAGTTGTAAGTACTTAATTTGAACACGTTAATGTGCATGAGTAAATCAGATTGGAATGTTGTGTCACACCCTATGATACATATACTCTACCGGTAATATAAGCTTTTTGGAGATAAATGAAACAGTTAAAATTAATATTAGTTTATAATTAGCTAAATTTATACATTAAATGACTCAGATAAAATAAATATTTTGGATGATCGTACTAGCTTCACTAATGGTACCAAGTAACAGAATGTAAATTTGGTCACATACATTGTGATAGATTATTCACAAATAATCTCTAATCTCTGTGGATTTAATAAAATTTGAATGAATAAAACAAAACAAACGAAATATATATATGCTTCTTTTGAATCTAATTGTGATAACAGTGATTTTCATTGAGACTAAAATCAAAATAGACGATATCTAGAATATACAAGTAGACAAGGATAATCATTTGTGTAAGCTATAAGGCTTACTTTTGATAAGGATAATAGTTTGTGTAAGCTATGAGGCTTACGTTTGACAAGGATAATAGTTTGTGTAAGCTATGAGGCTAACGTTTGACAAGGATAATAGTTTGTGTAAGCTATAAGGCTTACGTTTGACAAGGATAATAGTTTGTGTTAGCTATGAGGCTTACGTTTGACAAGGATAATAGTTTGTGTAAGCTACGAGGCTTACGTTTGACAAAGGTTTGGAAATAACTGTCTTCTCAGATATTTAAAGTGACGCAAATATCTTTAGAACTGGGTTTTCATAGCATTTAATATTTTGTATCGATATTCAAGCAAAAAAGATGGATTATTATTTGCAAAGGATGACTTTGGTAAAGAGTTAAAGGAAAAGCTGATTGTGTATATGTAATTAAAACAGATTTAAGAACTCAAGGAGACTTGGGTTATTTAAAACAAGAATACTTTTTAAGACGCACATCAAATGAAAAGAAAATACACTTGAGCTGGTGGTGTTGAAGGTCTACTCATTTATGTGCGTCTTGAGATTGTTTATGCACCTCTTGCGAGGGCGGCCTTGGTTTCGTTTGCCTGGGCTAACTCGCCAAAGAACAGGTGCTTTTGGGTTCTGTTTTGATCCATGC
Source organism: Unio pictorum (assembly GCA_030141615.1). Lineage (NCBI taxonomy): Eukaryota > Metazoa > Mollusca > Bivalvia > Unionida > Unionidae > Unio > Unio pictorum. Next base: position 130,744 of record JARLTB010000442.1, read on the forward strand.
GGATGATATGGTAAGTCCATCGAAACTGGACCTGAATTAGTTTGGCTTCGATGCTTGTTGTATTGTCTTTTCAAGGACTTCCTGACTGGTGATTCGGTCATGCGTTTTAATCTTCATGATTGATCTCAAGGAGCGCTGGTTGAGTTGTTCCAACTAACTGATGTGCTGTACACATTTCACGTTTAACAGCCACGAAAGAGAGACGTGGGGACAGCTGCATTGTACACATTCATCTTTGTTGACAGGTTTATGTCCTTGAGCTACATGAAATTGGCCCCTGGTCATCGGAGTGTTTGATTGTTTTATTCTGATTACCGCATTGATATCTTTGTCCAGCGAGCCATCACTTGATATTGTGCTGCCTAGGTTCTTGAAACTTTCTACATTCTTCAGCTTTGTGTCGCCAATGCTGATGAAGGGTTGTGAAGGGACAGTGTTTTGAGTGGACTGAAAGAGGACTTCTGTCTTTCCTAGGCTAATTGTGAGTCGAAATAGGTTGGAAGCTTCAGCGACCTTGTCCACGATTGCATGAAGGTGAGTCTCTTCATGGTCCGTGAGGGCACAGTCATCTGCAAAGAGTGCTCAAGTTATGAAAATTTTTCTAGTGTCTTGGTTTTCTCCGCTAGGCGAAGGAAATCAAACACTAATCCATTCAGTCGATATATTATGTAGATACCAAGGTCAAGGTCACGAATGACATGCAGCAATACCTTCTGTTGATTATATCGAACGTTTATGTCACTTCCACGAAGATGGCATACAGTTTCGTGTTCTGCTCAATGCATTTCTCTTGGACTTGGGCATAACGGACTAGTACATAGTCGATTAAGTGCCATTGGCAAGATCTGCGGGTGCATTCAGGTGTTCTTGTGTTTGATCGCCATCTTCAACATTATATTTGTGATGAGGTCAAGTTTGTATGCATTAGCTGAGTAGGAGCAGACCGTTGTTGTTCATCTTGCTGACACCATGCTTACCAAGCATACCTTTCTATCGACCATAATTGCAGCCAACATTGGCATTGAAGTCCCACAGTAGTATGATCTTGTGTCAGCTGAAACTGAGCACAGTACAGAACTGAGGTCCGCATAGAACTGCTCGATGGTTTTCGCTAGGCTCGAGAGGGTGTGGGCGTATGCGCTATTGATTGTGGAATGGCGTTTGTAGCTTCTCATTAATACCAACATGCAGGTCCAGACACTACTTAAGAAGACTTGATTTGATAGCCAGGCCGACTACGTGAATCCTGTCTTCGTTTCTGGCGTTTCCTTTAAAGAAGAAGGTGTAGCAGCATCTTAGCTCAGTCAGATAACCATTATCTGCGAACCTGGTCTAACTCAAGGCTTCGATGTCGATATTGTAGCGTGATATCTCCTTAGCAACTAGGGCTGTTCTCCTGTGGGGTCTTGCTACATTCTCCTTGCCTATGAGAGTACTCATGTGCCAGCTCCAATAAGATTTGTATTTGATAGTCTCGATCGCAGATATGGATGATCTTGCCAGCCGCGACAGGCTGGTCAGATTTTGAAAGGCATTATATTAGCCATCTTTTCTAGGCCCGTCGGTTACCCTCAACCTGGTTTATCAGGCCAGTTAAAGCCGTTTTTTGTGGTGTGGCCGCTGCATATGGTACAGCTGCATGGAGCCAATAGAGAGAGCTGAGCGCCTGGTGGGGACCGAAGGTGGATGACTACTCCCGATGTAGCATGACGTGCCCCACCCCTCCTGAGAGGTATTATATATATATATATATATATATATATATATATATATATATATATATATATATATATATATATATATATATATACTGAGTTATGTTTGTAAGACGGGTAGAATTTGAAGAACACATTTCCGTATTGTGTATGTAAGGTCATTCATCCTCAGAATGATTATATTTATTTAAACAACCACATATTTTCATTTCGTTGTTTTCTGAACGTAAAGTTAATTTTTCAAGTCAATATAGGTATCATTTTGTTCTTCTCTGTTGTTATTGTATTCTTCCTGTCGGTCCTTCAATGGTGTTTTACTTTAGGGTTATATATGGAGAAAATGTTTCAGATCATAAGGCTTAAAATACATATGCTTAATGGTGATGACCAGTTAAGACTTTGCATTCACTAATTTCTTTCAGTGAATGTTTTGAATGTTTATATTTTGCATTTTAATGGACTTATGTTTACTTACTGTAGTTTTAAGTTATGTTTTCTGGGAGGAATTGTAGGCAATATTTGTCATTTCAATCTTTTTGACTGGAATAATACATGTACATATAGATAGTCACCTTGACCTTTGACTCAATAATTACATAATATGAACAGCTTGGTAATATATTTCAGCATTAAATTGAGGAGTAATAAATGGTGATATTAGAAGAGATTATTCGTATTAGACAACTTTTTAAAATATTGTTTTCTAATTTTCTGGTTTTAAAATGCTCACATACTAAAATGTTGGCTGAAATGCACCATTGCTTTTTAGGTGAATATGAACTTGCAATATAATTTGATATTCACTAATTTAATCTTGAGTAAGTAAACCTATGCACATTGCTTACTTCTGTACTGAACTAACTATTCCAAGGGCTGTAAAAACGTCAAGGGTGGATATAGAACACATTTTACTAATGATATGGAAAACTGGGAACCAGTCTGGAAATGGGTGAACATAAGAAAGATTATGCATGGGTTTGGCTGACCAGGATTGGTTAATCATGTAAGTTATGTTTTAGAAAAAAGAATCTTTTGAAAGCTTATCCTAGTTGTAAGTGAAAAAATAGACATTGCTATTTTTATTGATGGGATTTCAATCCTTTAACAATCTTGATTTTGGAACACATCCTTTCCTCTACACAGACGCTAACATACAGATTTGATCTATAATTATCAATATAGGTTTGATCATGAGCATTCAAAAATTGTAAGTTATTGAATGTTAAATATCATGGTGTTTGCATGCGTTTGGAATTCTTTGTAATTACAGCAATTCCACCTCCGCGAGAGTTGCAGGGGAACGACTTGATGGAGTAATCAGCACACTTAGATTCATCGCCTGACGATCGTAACCATGTTTCTGTCAGAAAGAAGACGTTGATACTCTGGTCGTTCATAAAATTAACTATTTCTGTGCGCTTTTCCAGTGATACCAAGGCTGCATATCTTGAACTGATAAGCATCAGTTTCATTCATAAATATCTTTCAGTTGATGCCACTAAAACACTTGTGTGTTCATTAGTACTTTCAAAACTGGACTATTGTAACTCAATTCTGTGTGGTTCGTCACAATATTTACTCCAGAAACTTCAAAAAGTTCAAAATACAGCTGCACGGATCATCTTTAGAGTACCTCGATCAGAGGACACCGCACCACTGTTCTGTACCCTACACTGGCTATCGATTCGATACAGAATCAAACACAAAATGTGTTCTCTGTGCTATGTTTCAATGACAGACTCCACTCCAACATACCTATCCAGCCTCACCCATGTATATACACCAGCTAGATATTTACGCTCTTCTTCTGACAATCGGATACTCATTGTTCCCACGGTGAAAATAAAGTCATCTGGTCAACGTTCTTTTGCATACCAGGGCCCGGCGACGTCGAACGAATTGCCCATTGATATTAGACACAAAGGCACATTGGTCCCTTTTAAGAGTGCTCTTAAAACTCACCTGTTTCGACTGCAGGGACAAACTTAGAGACCTAATCATGTTTTGTATCTTATATGTTTTCAGCATGTTTTTATGTTTTCCAATTTCATTGTTGTTTTGTCATTTGTTTTTCTGTACTGTAGTCATATAATTATTGATGGTGTAAAGCGCTTAGAGCTTCGAAACATTAGGCGCTATACAAAATCCTCATTATTATTATTATTATTATTATTATTATTATTATTATTATTATCATTTATTTATTTATTTATTTATTTACTATGGGACCTGAAATAGTACCGTGAGTCCTATACGATCATGAGCAATATAAAAATTCATTTATATAACAGCAATCACTGGTAAACCACAGCAAAATAATTGAAAGTGCCACACATTTCAAAACAGTGTTGTATATTTCTTAATAGTATCATGTTATCTTGTAATGAAGACTGTTTTGTGGATTCTAAGGGTAAATATTGGGCAAATGCACGTGGGACAATCTATGCTAAAGCTCCTAAAATGATTTTTTTGTTTTTAAATACAGCTCTTCCTAAACCCTAAATTTTATAGGAAGCATTTAACACGAAGTTGGACCAATAGCAGTATTTGTCTTTTCTGCTTCATTTAAAAGAATAATCCATGTGAAATATTCCTTGTACATAAAACAATTTGTACCTCAACAAAAAGTGTCTCATTTATTTATCTCGTTTTAGCTAAAGACAATCTTCCTGGTATAATGTTATTGATTGATTTTTATCAAGTGTTTAAATGATGTCACTGACACCATCAATTGCTTTGTACGATATATTCCATGTGTACCTTCAGAGGTCGCAAGATGGATGACCTGACCGGTTTGAATGATTGGCTCACTCGCAAGTTACAGCACATATTTCCAACAGTGTATTTCTTATTTATGTATGAATGTCTATCTGAATGTCCACCTGGTGCTTATTGTGTTGTGTATATCTAAAACTTTCAGGTCAGTAATAATAAATGAAGTTTTTTATTGGTGCAATTGTATTCTAATCTAAATTTAGCAAGTCTTTTGAGTATTATTTAATGGTTACAGTTAAATAATTTAAAAATAATAGTGTTCAAATTATATTGCAATTTAGTTGGAAAATTAACAATCAAAATCTTTTTTAACTTTAACAGCAAAGATTGTATTAACGAAATACAAACATAACAACTACTACCTTTTGTGCATAGCTGTAGACGCTGTATAGTTATTGAGCAGACACACAAACATATATATATATATATATATATATATATATATATATATATATATATATATATATATATATATATATATATAAATTGACTATGTGACCTTAATCAAGAAGATATGGTCCAAACTGCGGCACAAAACACCTGTGTGAATGATAAGTCAAAATGGTTAGTGCAATTGCTCCATCTAAAATGGATCTACAGCGATACAACTCACCTGCTTAGCCTGATTATTTTGCAATTCAGAATCCAGTTGCTCGTCTTCTCTGACAGTGTGCAATGACTATCCACTTCTTGGGCAGTCTGAAGCAGGAGTCGACATATTGATGCTTCAAATTCATGGAAAAAGGGTTTTCCACTCAACCAAATATATCTCTGTCACTAATGCCAGGTTAAAGTCTTTCTCCATGGATCTGAAGCAAGCATAATTTCCGAAATTACTAACCAAGAGTATCATAATGCAGTGTATATGCTATATAGTGTTCTATTACCAGACATTTATTTTTACAGCCAAATCTATCTTCAAAAATGGTGTCGAAAGTTTGTTCAAGTCTTACCCGCTTAAAATATGTAACTTTCAATTATTTCATCTCTGTAATCTCTTAAAAGAAAGTTAGTTTTCAAACCACACCAACCGTTTTACTTCCATCCAACCATCTTGACTGATATTTGGCTCAAGTAAAGGTGGATGTCCTTTAGGAATCATTTGCTGAGATTGCTGGTATTTTGATTTGATATACTGTTATGTTAATTTATATCTTTTGATTCCTCAGTAATAATACCAACTACCCATATCACACACTAAAAAACTCAGAGTGATTTAGTAGTTTGTCCAGCTTCTTTTCTGTAATTTCTGAATTTTTGCCGATAAGCTTCAGGGACTAACTCATAACCCCTTAGAATGCATTCTTTAACCACATCATAGTCACCACTTTGGTGAACAGACAGTGAAGTGCAAATCTCACTAGCCTTGCAAGTTAGTACACATTGCAATAACTGAATCCAATGCTCCCTTGGCCACATTAAATTTTCTGCAACTTTTTAAAAACGAATGAAGTATTTGTCTACTTCCTTTTCTCTGAAAGGGGGCACTAATCTAATATTCCTTGCTAATCAAAACTTAAATCTGGATTTGAAGTATGAAGGTGTTTTTCACTTGCCAGCTCTATTTCTTTCATTTTACATTTATATTCCCTTTCTTCCTTCTCTCTCTCTCTCTTTATCAATTTGTTTTTCTTGTAACCGAATGTGCATCTGCTCTTTTTGTTATTCAAATTGTCTTTCTTTCTCCTCTTTGTTATATTGTAATTGTTTTTCTTTCTCCCTTTCCTGTCTCTCTCTCTCCCTTTCCTGTCTCTCTCCCTTTCCTGAAATTCCAGCTTCTTCAACTATAATTCCATCTTGAATTTTAATTCTAATTCCTTTATTTTAATGTCAGAGTCTGATGCAGACTTACTGACCGAAATCAAAGCACTTTTTCCAAAACATTCTTTTCTACCAAATATTGGACCAAAATCTTTTTGATATCTTGTTCGTTAAGGAAGCCTTGACTTCTGAAAGGTCATATTTTCTGGCATTTTCTGACTCATCTTTTTTGAAACGATCTATTTGCTCCTGAGTAGGATTAGAAAGAAATATTTCTACTTTAGATGACATTTTAATACAAGCCTGTCAATCTCACTAAAGATTTAAAAAAATTCAAAAACTAAGGGAATTCAAATTTAAAACAAAAGTTTTCTGAAAACAATTCTAGCCAAAATTCCAATCCCGGACGAGCCCCCAATTTCTATGTTACGTGCTTAGGCTCGAATAAACAGTAACATAGAAAGAGTGAAAATAACAAGCTTGTAAAAACTTAATAAACATTTATTAAGCACAAATATTTACCAGAAAAGAAAAATAAACTTACGGTTTTAAGAATCAATTCCAAACTTAATCCAAAAATAATTCAAAATATAATCCACTAGAGAAATTTCAAAAGTCCTGGTAATAAAATGTCCAAATAATTCCAAGTTCGAATCCCAGCAAAGTATCCAAGATGGAAGACGATGTCACTTGATGAAGTCAGTTATTGGTAATAAAATTCTATGAGCACAATTCGTTTCCAGATAAATAACAAAATAAAATTTCCAATACCAGGTAACTCAAAACGACACAACTTAATATTCTAACAGCCCCAGTTCTACTAAATAGTTCGTCTCAAAACATAATTTATATACCTGTTTTTACGTAAACAAGAAAGGGGTCACGTGATCTTCTAGAATATTTTAAAACAAATTTACGTTCAAAACTCACGTATGACCCAACTAAAAATAGAAAGATGGCTACACAAAGCCCCACAACGTCCCTGGAACCAACCAATCATCCCAAAAGATCTCCCACAACTCCGAAGCCAGGCCAGAAACGAGGCCAACACCCGGCGTTCATCCTGCAAAGCACAGGTCATCTCCCAATGAATAAATATTAAACTTAAAATGTCAAGCTTGAAACTGACAAACAAACAATAAAAATAAATATAAATGACATATCAAATATACGTAACACTTTAATATGTCATCTGCGCTAGTAATATTTACAAGATGCATGCAGTAAAATATTTATTTAGGGTCATATTGCATTAAGTTTCATTAATACTACTACTACTACTACTACTACTACTACTACTACTACTACTACTACTATTACTATTACTATTACTACTACTATTACTATTACTACTACTACTACTATTACTACTACTAATATTACTACTACTATTACTACTATTATTATTACTACTACTACTAGTACTACTACTACTACTACTAGTACTACTACTACTACTATATGATCGAAAATTTACTAACCTATGGTAGTAAAAGCTATTCAAAATGTACTATTATTATTATTATTATTATTATTATTATTATTGTATATATTATTGTTGTTATTATTATTATTATTATTATTATTATTATTATTATTATTATTATTATTGATTTAATATGTCATCTGTGCTAGTAATATTTACAAGATGCATGCAGTATACAGTCGATTCCGGTTAATGTGCAGTTAACCGGAGCGTGCAGTTAACCGAAGTACGGTACAGTACAGCTTTAAATCAGCACGGCACGAAGACATGTGAAGAATAAATATAAACAATGATTAGAATCCACTCTTTTAAGTTTTACTTAAATGTTTAGCTTGATTTCCTTCCTCCGAACACAACTTCACTGATTCAACCAATGGATCAAGGAATTATAGCGAATTTCAAGAAATTATATAGATCGCTAGTTATTCGAAAACTGATGTCAGATATTGATGGGACATCTCCCGCAGAAAAAGTGTTCAGCTCCAAAGTCGTCTGCATCCTGTTTTTTTGCCGTGTTGTCATTTAAATTGAAATCCGTTGCGCATTTTCCATCTTTCCAACCATCCATTTGTTGGTAAATCATTTAAACCCGAACGGTTTAGAGCAGTGGTCCCCAACCCCCGGGCCGCGGACCGGTACCGGTCCGTGGATCAAATGGTACCGGGCCGCCCAAGGAACATTAAATTATTTCCATTTTATTTACTGTGGTGTATTTCTCTCGGGTTTGTGCGACTTTCCATGGACGAGAGGTTAACCGGGAGCTGAGAGACGTCACCTATAGCCGCACCGATACCGCGCATGCGCTAAATATCATGATATCGTTGCGGTTTTAGGTGACGTCTGGAGCTGAGCGGCTGCAAGCGGCAGTGGCATTGTAGCTTTGGTGGAGAGAAGGTGTGTATCGCTCTTCTCTCTGTTCACCGGTACTTTCTCATGTTTAACAGTGCTTGGTGTATGTGTATATTGTGTTTGCTCAAATTTAACCCACAAATTAGCAAAAATGAGTACGAAACAGACGTCGTTAAAAAGTTTCCTTGGGGAAAAAGAAAAGGCCCAGTGAAGAGACAGAAGAAAAGCCTTCAACATCAAAGAAACATAAAACTTTTAACAGACAATACCATGAGTCCTACTTGAAATATGGATTTATCGGGACAGGTGATTCCCACACACCAACCTCGCTCTGCATAGTTTGCGGCGACCAGCTCTCTAATGAGGCAATGAAACCTTCAAAACTGCTTTGCCACTTGAACGCCAAGCACCCTGGATTAAAAGACAAGCCTCTGGAGTATTTTGAAAGAAAAAAACAGGAACACGAAGGACAGAAGAAATTTATGAGGGCCACCACATCAATAAAGGAGAATGCACTGTGAGCATCATATTTGGTGGCTAACCGCAGGCCCGCACCTAGGAAATTCTGGGCTCCAGGCAGCTGACAGAGTTCGGGCCCCTTTCGTGTTTCAAATATGTGCGTATATGTGCCTATCTAGCTCGGGCCCCTGACAAGTGCCATGGTTGTCCCCCCCCCAGGTGCGGGCCTGCTAACCGTATTGCTAAGGCCAAAAAGCCATTCACTATCGGTGAAGAATTGATCTTGCCCTCCACTAAAGACATCTGCCGTGAACTTCTAGGAGAGGCTGCTGTGGAAAAGATAGCACATGTGCCTTTGTCGGCTAGCACTGTGACTAGGCGCATTGAGGAAATAGCCGAAGACATTGAGACACAATTGTTGGAGAGGATTAATATATCACCGTAGTACGCACTCCAGGTTGACGAATCTACAGATATTGACAACAAGGCAATACTACTTGTTTATGTGCGATATCTATATCAGGAGGATGTGCATGAGGATTTGTTATGTGCACTATCTTTGCCAACCAACACCACAGGAGCAGAACTGTTTAAGTCACTGGATGGTTATATATCAGGACAACTAAAATGGCCCTTTTGTGTCGGCATATGCACAGACGGAGCTGCTGCCATGACCGGACGACTGTCTGGTTTAACTGTTGGGATTAAGGAGGTTGCACCAGAGAGTGAATCTACGTATTGTATCATTCACAGGGAAATGCTGGCAAGCCGAAAAATGTCACCGGAATTTAACAGCGTATTGATTGATGTCGTTAAAGTTATTAACCACATCAAAGCACACGCCCTTAACTCGCGCCTGTGTGAGCAGCTTTGTGAGGAGATGGACGCAGAGCACAGATGCCTTCTCTTATACATAGAAATAAGATGGTTATCCAGAGGAAAATCGCTAACCAGAATATTTGAATTACGAGAGCCATTGCAAAGATTTCTCTCAGAAAAGAAGTCACCGCTGGCAGCACATTTCAGTGACAAGAAATGGGTCGCAAAACTGGCTTACCTGTGTGACATATTCAGCCTGCTCAATGAACTCAATCTGTCCCTTCAAGGGAAAATGACAACTGTTTTCTAGTTGACAGACAAAGTAGCTGCATTTAAAGCCAAACTGGAGTTGTGGGGACGGCGCGTGAACAGAGGCATTTTGGACATGTTTCAGACATTAGCGGGGATTTTAGCCAAGACTGAGGCTGAGCATTCATTCTCCCAGTTGGTGCACGATCACCTGTCTTTGCTTTTAAAAGAGTTCGACCGCTACTTCCCAACCACAAAAGACCCACGAACTGGTAAGTAATGGATCCGCGACCCATTTGTCAACAAACCAGGCGAATCTAGTATGTCTGTGCAAGAAGAAGATCAACTGCTGTAGATTGCAAATGACGGCGGCCTTAAAACTACGTTCGAGACAACAACTCTGCCGGTGTTCTGGATTAGAGTCATGGCGGACTACCCTGAGATTGCCACCACAGCACTTAAATCCCTATTGCCATTTCCGACATCCTATCTGTGTGAAGTGGGGTTTTCTGCAGTGACAGCAACCAAAACAAAACAACGGAATAAACTGGACATAAGCAACACACTTCGTTTGTCATTGTCTCCTATTACCCCCAGATGGAACTGTCTCGTTGCAAAGAAACAAGCTCAGGGTTCTCATTGATTTAGCGTTCTAGTGAGTTAAAATGTTAAATCACTTTATATTCATTTTTTGGTGTAACTGTATTTTATTTTGAAGGCATGTTTAAATACAATTAAATTAAAATTATTAAATCAAAACAATCTAAAATATAAACAATCAACGTCCCCCCCCCCCTCAGCGAGCCGCGGTAAAATTATCAAACGTTGACCGGTCCGTGGCGATAAAAAGGTTGGGGACCAACGGTTTAGAGCAATGTTTCCCATGCTGTACATGTACTATGATTTTTCCCACGCTCTTGCTCTTTAGTGGGCGCGGATATACATGTATATACCACCTAAGGCGTCCTTTACATGTCAATCATTTACAAAGTCGCATTTACCGGCTTATTTGTCGGCTTGTTTGATGCTCTACAACAGTGGACTGGCAATAATGATCATGACTATACATTGTGCAGTTAACCGGAGTACAATTGTAATGAATAATGTGCCACGGGCAGAAATTTATCGTGCTGTTATCTGGAGTGTGCATTTAAGCGAAGTGCAGTTATCCGAAGTTTGTTCCTACTGAAAAACATTGGGAGAAAACGGGACCGACGTGACTACGTGCAGTTATCCGGAGTGTGCAGTTAACCGATGTGCAGTTAAGTGGAGTTGACTGTAGTATTTATTTACGGTCATATTGCATTAACTTTCATTACTACTACGACCACTACTACTACTACTACTACTGCTGCTGCTACTACTGCTACTACTACTACTAATACTACATGATCGAAAATTACTGAACAGCACGAGTACTAACCAATGGTAGTAAAAAGCTATTCAAATGATATTCGTCTTAGCTAACTATTATTATTATTATTATTATTATTATTATTAGCAACATTTCCAAAATCAGTTTTGAAATAACGCTAAAAGAGGCAAATTTGTTATCGTTTGATGCAGATAATCAAATCCGTTTTTTCCGTATTACACACCAATATTGAACTGTTTAGTTGTTTTCACTGACGTCTACGCATCAAT